>JASJOG010000143.1:225000-777500 GCA_030142905.1 Heliopora coerulea
TATCTCCTTCCAAAATGTGATGAGACCCAACATCCAAAGAACTACAGACTAATAACTTGCCTTTCTACCACTTATAAAACATTGACATCGATCTTAACCGACTGTACGTACACCTTTCTTGAAAACAACAATTTATTACCAACAGAACAGAAAGGATGTAGGCGAGGCTCATATGGATGCAAAGATCAACTCCTTATCGACAAAATGGTCCTCGAACATTGCAAGTCTAAAACCAAAAACTTAAGCGTCACTTGGATAGATTATAAAAAGGCTTTTGACAGTATCCCACACGACTGGATAATCAAAGCAATGAAAATGTATAAGGTAGCACCACAAATTACCAACTTCGTTAAAATTAGTATGAAAACATGGAAGACAACTCTTATCCTTAATCACGGTAATGGATCTATAACATCTAACAGCATTAGCATCAACCGAGGAATATTCCAAGGAGATTCATTCTCTCCACTCCTTTTCTGTATTGCCCTGTTTCCCTTATCGAAACTTTTGAATGAATCGAATCGGGGATATAATATATTTGATCAAGTCATCACCCACCTCTTTTACATGGATGACCTCAAACTATTCGCTAAAAATGACAGTGATCTCGAAGAACTTCTCACCATCGTGAAAGAATTCAGCGACGACATAGGCATGGAATTTGGACTTGACAAATGTGCAAAAGCCAGCTTTGAACGTGGCAAGTTCTGTAAGGCGAGTAACCTCAATCTGGATACAAACACTAAGATCAGAAACCTTGAACATGATGAGGTCTACAAATACCTTGGTATCAACGAAGGTGATGGTATCAAACACACGGCGATGAAAGAAAAAATTCGTAAAGAATGCTACAGGAGAGTTCGACTAATTCTTCAGTCGGAACTGAATTCCTCTAACAGAGTAAAAGCAATTAACAGCATTGCAGCTCCTGTTGTCACTTACAGCTTTGGAATCATAAATTGGAGCAAAACAGACGTAGCGAGAATAGATACTAAAATACGCAAACTGTTAACTAAATTTCGTATGCACCACCCCAAATCAGATGTTGACAGATTGTATCTACCTAGCACTGATGGTGGACGCGGACTCAACCAACTCGGGATAGCTTATGAAACTACGCTGATCGGCCTTGTTAGATATCTCGAAACAACAACAGATCCCATGCTACAAGCCGTGTTGAAGTATGAGAAATCTAAGAAGAATTCCATAATAACCTTGAGTAGAAAACTGAAACATCGGTATGATGTGCAACCAACAGTAGAAGAAGATCAACTTAAAATAACAGCTGCTGCCAAAACGCTGAAAGAACGGGCAAAAAAGGCTGGTCTAAATGCTCTTAAGGAAACATGGAGGAATAAACCACTGCACGACAAATACCTACAAAGACTAGAAGAAGCTGATGTTGACAGTAAATCCACACATCGTTGGCTTCAAGGGTCAGATCTCAAAGCGGAAACCGAGGGTCCCTTGATCTCAGCCCAAGATCAGAGCCTCCCGACAAACGTCTATAGATCTAAAGATAGTTAACAACGGTACAGACCCTCTTTGCCGCATCTACAAAAAGTCAGATGAGTCAATAGATCATCTCATGGCTGGCTGTCCTATATTAGCATCTTAAAAATATAAGGCTCGCCATGATCGTTTAGGCCAATACATCCACTGGAATGTATGCAAGCATTACAACATCAAAGTCCCTGAGAAATGGTACGAACATCATCCTGTAGAGGTCACCAATGGAAAAGATGTGACAATTCTTTGGGACTTCACAGTTCACACAGACCGTACCACCACGGCCAATAAACCAGACATTGTTATCAAAGACTTCAAAAGCAAGGACATGTGAAATTATTGACATGGCAGTTCCCTGTGATAGCAAGTTTTCGACTAAAGAATATGATAAACTTCAGAAATATAAAGACCTGGAAATTGAGATCACCAGGATGTGGCATCTAAACGCAACAACGATACCAGTCATCATGGTCGCACTAGGGATGATCCGAAAGGGAACTAGTAGGAATGTCGAGAGAATTCCGGGAAATAGCAAGCTTCAAGAACTGCAGAAGATTACTCTCATTGGTACTGCACATATACTTAGAAAAACATTATCTATAAGAACATGAAAATTGGTCCAACTGGAGAATAGACTTCTAGAGCCCTCTCACTCTTGGATCCTGGTGGGGACCCGGTGTTTGGACAAGTATATATATAGTCAAATATATGAATAATGATAATAATAATAGCAATGTCTGTTGCGGCCTTACCTGGCGGGATGCTATGAGCCCGTACTAGGCTGAGACCCCTTCCACTGTCCTTAGTTGGGGTGTGCGAGTTGTAATATATTTGTACCCTAGCATCACTGTGATGGCTTGTTGCTTCTCTCACTCAATATGGGCTCAATAATAATATTCAACAATAATATTAATAATAACAATAATAATAAATAATAATAATATAAAATAATAATAACAATAATAATAAATAATAAATAATAATAGTAAATAATAATAATAATAAATAATAATAAATAATAATGATGAATAATAATAATAAATAATAATAATAATAAATAATAATAAATAATGATGACAAATAATAACAATAAATAATAATAAGAAATAATAATAAATTATAATAATAAATGACAATAATATTCAATATTGTTCAATAATATGGTTAATAATAATATGGATAATAATATGGGTTCTAAGGTTGTTAGCGCTGGGGTGACTGTAGAGGATAAGTTCTCTCAGTTAGGAAATGCTCCAAAAGCATGCGTAAAACATAGCCTCTGACAACCAAGTCCAGCTCCTGGCCTTCACGAGGCAGAATTGTTTGGAACTGACAGGAGAAGGGGCGAAAGGCGAGTGTCTGGCGCCTTAAAACTGGATGCTTCGGGTCGGTGGAGCTCGTTAACCTTGGATGGTAGTTCACATAAATGAGGGAAACTGCAATTTCAAACCAAGGCAGATGGGGCCCTTTAACCTTGGTTGGCAACCCATATAACGGTGGTTCCACGAAGAAAACAACCCCCAACTCACGATGTTTTTCGTGTCGAGGAGTGAATGGCTACTGCGTTATGTGGTAGCAAACGAAACCTGATAGGAAGTGGGGACACCTGTCAGTAATAGCTTTATCCTGAGAATCGGTTAACTCAGGATTGACTTATGGCCCGTACATTGCAACCTCATACATATGAGTGAAAGATTATGAACACTATTAATGTAGAAGAAAACGACGTGAATGAGACTGGAACGACGAATGAAAGTTTCTCGTCCGACAGGTGTCCTGTGGAGCAGCAGCGCAGGCCCGGTCGTCAAGTTACTGCAGAAGCTACAAGACGGAAATGGACAAAAGATATTAATGTTGTCATAATGGAGTGCTTTTATTGAAGCAAACCGTCCAGTGGGGATGGTAAATCACAAAGAGGATACCGACAGCAAACGCACAGAATATGGCAAGAGAGAGGATTGTTTCCTACATCTGAACAAAGGATTTGTAATCAAGTCAGAGCAATAAGGAAGAACAATTGGCTAACGGATATTGAACTGGAGAGTATACGACGAAAAGCATTGAGTGAGGAAATAAGGCATGGAGAAGATAATCTGGAGAGGCTAGAGGAAACAGATGGTAACATGGTCATCAATGATGAGACGAGAACAGAGCATGAGGAAAGAGCAAGTGTAAGGTCAGTGGATCAGCGGGAAGATACACAGACAAAAGACCAATCTGGAGGAATAGGTGAAGAAGGTATTACAGTAGAAAGATATGAAAAGCTAAATGAGGATAAGAAAGAAACGGTTGACAAGATAGTTAAATTCATGAAAGGTGAACAGGAATACAGAGTATTGCCATTATAGAAGCTGGATCGACTAAAGATGAATGAGATAACAGCAAAAGTTAATAAGGTAGTTGCACGAATACAAACAGATAGTATAACGAAAACAAATCAATTACTGATAGCAGTTAGAAATCTAGTGGCGGAGAAAATTGGATTAAGGGATGTTGATAAACAAACCATGAAAAAAGAGCCGTGGGGGGAAAGAAGACTAGAGAGAGATATCCAACAGCTTAGGAAAGATATTAACATAATGGAACGAAAGAAAAGTGGAGAAATTAGAAAGGAGGGTAAATACAAAAGGCTTGAAGTGAAATATAAAATAAGAATAAAGGGGTTAACAACGGTAATAGAGGAACTTAAACAGAAAGCACTAGCTAAAATAGCTGAAGTAAAGGTACGAACAGAGGATAAAGCAATATAGACAGAACCGAATGTTTCAGAGCGACCAAAAAAAGTCCTGTACGGAAATAAACAACCGACATGGGACTGAATTTGAAAAAGTAATACCAGATGCAGATGAAAGTATAAAGTTTTGGAGTGAAGTTTGGGACAACGAAGTGGAACATAACAGGGAACCAGAATGGTTAGATGAAGTAAAACAAGAAATTGGACACTTAAATCAAGAAGATTTTGAAGATAAATGAGAAAGATATTAGGAAGCACTGCAAAAAGATCCCGAACTGGAAAGCCCCAGGTCTAGACAGAGTTGATGGTTATTGGATAAAGAGAATAACATTGTGCCATCAAAGGATCGCAAAACAGTTAGATGAGATTTTAAATGATAGGGTCGAAGCACCTCAATGGGTGACATGTAGTAGGACAGTATTGTGCGTAAAAGATCAATCAAGAAGTAATGCAGTCGATAATTTTAGATCCATGTCATGTTTACCTTTGATGTGGAAATTGATGACAGGGATAACTGCAGAACTTATGTACACCTTTTTGGAAATGAATGTGCTACCACATGAACAAAAAGGGTGTAGAAGAAAGTGAACAAAAGACCAACTGTTAATTGACAAGAAGGTTTTAAAAGATTGCAAGAAAAGCACACCAACCTCTCCATGGCCTGGATAGATTATCGTATGGCGTACGATATGGTACTTCATTCTTGGATTGTAGGATGTATGAGTATGCTCCGAATTGCCAATAATGTGAAAACGTTTCTCGAAAGCAGCATGAATAACTGCAAAACGGAGTTTACGTCATAGGGAGAAAGTCTAGGATATAAGACTAGGTATCTTTCAAGGAGATAGCTTATCCCCTTTAATTTTTGTGATATGCATGATACCGTTAAGCTTGGTTTTGAGAAAAGTAAAGGCAGGGTACGAGTTCCGAGGAAATCAATTGAAGATTAATCATCTACTCTACATGGACGATCTTAAGCTGTTTGGAAAGAATGAGGAACAAATAGACTCATTGGTAAGAACCATTCATAAACTCAGTAAAGAAATTGGAATGGAAGTCGGAATTAAGAAATGTGGAATGTTAGTAATGAAAAAAGGAAAGATTGTAAAATGTAATGGAATACAGCTACCTGATGGCGAAGCAATAAAATCAATTGAAGCAGATGGATAGAAATACCTTTGGATTCTAGAATTAGATAAATTTATGGAAGCTCAAATGAAGAGTAAGTTTGTGAAGGAATATGAAAGGAGATTGAGATTGGTACTAAAATCAAAACTGAATAGCAGAAATAAGATCATAGCAATGAATAGTTGGACTGTTGCGCTGCTGAGATATGCGGCTGGTATTTCGAAATGGAGTGAAGCAGAAGTAGCTGCAATGGATTCCAATGTACGTAAACTGATGACAATGTACGGTATTTTTCATCCAAAAAGTGACATCTACAGATTATATTTACAAAGGGGAAAAGGTGGAAGAGGTTTGATTAGTTGTGAAGGATGGATCAGTGCGGGAGAAAATAGTTTGGGGTGGTATGTAAAGAAAAGTATGAAACCACTCCTACAACAAGTTGCCCAGACAAATGTGATTGAAACAGAAGGGTGCGAGGCAAAAGAAATTTTCAAAAGGAAAGTAAGAGAAGATCTGGAGAAAGCCCGGACTGACAAAAGAATGTATGGACAATATAAGAGGGATCTAGGGGAAGAGGTAGACATGGTGAAGACGTGGTGGTGGTTAAAGAAAGGAGACTTGAAACCTGAGACTGAAGCACGTCTACGTGCTGCACAAGAACAAGCACTCTGGACAAACTATGTCAAGTTTCACGTAGATAGAATTGTCGAGTCTCCACTTTGAAGGCTTTGCGGTGAAAAGGGAGAGCATGTAACACTTGATCAGTGAATGTAAGAAGCTAGCACAAAAAGAATACAAAAGACGACATGACAATGTGGCTCGTATTGCACACTGGAAGCTTTGTGGATTATACCAGTTAGAGCAAGCTGAAAAATAGTATGAACATCAACCAAATGGAGTCATTGAGTCAGATGAAGTTAAGATTCTATGGGACTTTAATATACAATGCGATAGTGTAATTGAATGTATAAGACCTGATATCGTGGTGGTGTTAAAGACGAAAAAGGAGTGCAAGATTATAGACATCGCAGTTCCAGGAGATAGCAGAGTAGGTGAAAAAGAATTAGAAAAAAATGGAAAAGGATGACGACCTGAAAAGGGAAATAAAAAAAATGTGGTCAACGAGGAAAATGGAGATAATACCAATTGTAGTCGGCGCTTTGGGAGCAATTAGTTGGAAACTGGATAAGTGGATTGAAAAACTGGACGTATATATTAGAACTCCTCGAAAAGATGGCATTGCTTGGAACAGCAAGAATGTTGAGAAGAAACTTGGAAGGCTGAAAAACTAGGAACATTAGGCTACTGGTTGTAGCCAGTTTTCGAGGGATAATTAAATACTACCGGCATAAGCTGTGAAAGATAACATAATACGGGCACTGGATTAGCACATGCACAGCTGTAGCTTTCTACGTGAATGTGGACACTCCCACCCACCAGAGTCCGGGGAGGCACCTTTGGCAAGTACCAGGAACCCCTTAGCCAAGGGTAGAGACGACTCTTTAGCTTTGGATAGCAACTTATCTGGGAAAAGGAAACTCTGACATAAAACCAGAAGTAGGTAAGCAGGACATTGATTCGGAGCCAGTGACCTCTATGAAACGAGCAGGCTTTGGTGACGACCTAGAAAGAGGCGCCCCTGCCTTGCCAGCTGGGTAGACAGGTAGCCGAAAGCCTCAGCTTGCATTAATTGGCTGGCAGCTGCAAGAATACTACATTCAGGTGTTGACAAACCTACTCTGTCAGCCCAAGGACTAGAAGACAGGCTGATGCCCCTGACTTTAGTTGGTTGAGGATGAACCAGCCTTAAATTCTGAAACAGATCTGAACTAGTCTAAGAAGAAAACAATATTCAGACTTAACCCTTGCAGTGGCACACCTAAACTGACCTTAACTGGTTGGAAGTGCAAGTGAGTACTGTTAAAGTCAAACTGGATATACACATCGGGGAGTACTTTCAGGGACTTTAGAGGGCTGTACATCCCTCACCCGTTCCTTACTGAATAAGTTGGGCGAGTAAGGGTTGCCCCGTGGGTGTTCCTTAAAATCCATATTAATGGTAAAATTTCCTTTCCCCTCAAGTTCCCTGAAATGCGCAATGTCTGTTGCGGCATTACCTGGAGGGATGCTGTGAGCCCGTAGCAGGCTGAGACCCCTTCCACTGTCCTTAGTTGGGTGGTGTGTGAGTTGTAATAATAATACTTGCTCTCTACTAGAATAAAACCGGAATTTTACCATCTTTTCCAAGATAACAATAATAACAATAACAATAATAATAGTAATAATAATAATAATAATAATAATAATAATAATAATGTTTCATTAGAAACGCTCAAACAATTCAGGGCAAAAGTGATCTGAACCGGTATTAAATTTTGACCAATTCTAATCTCATTTTCACCTTAATACTGACTCGTTTGAGATGCCGCCTCCTGCATTCGAAAAAAGGGAACGATCGAATATCCAAGCATTTCGAAGTTGGTTATAAAATTCGATTATCGTTTAGTTTTTCGACAAAGTATTTGGTGTTCTGATTTCAGATCAAACATTCCATTTCGAAGGCTGTTTGTTTATTGAATGGTCTTGTTGTTAAGTAGGTAGAATGTTGGACTTGGCTATTTAAGGCTGTAGTTTTGATGGCCTTCAAGTTCATTAGGTGGACTGGTGTGTTAAACTATCAAAGAATTATCAAACTATCAAACATTATCAAAGATTTTCAGTTGGATGTCCGTTACATTTGTTTGAATAGAGTACTGGAGACTTGTAGCGGCAAGGTTATAAGTTTTTGCTTTCAAACACCGAATACAGGTTCTTTACCTCGTCTGGAGTATATGTTTTTTAATGTCAGCATAAACATGATAAAATGAATTTCTTGCTTACTCTGAAAAATGCTCGATGGAAAAGTTTATCCTTATGCGATCCTTTTGGATTCGCTCTATTGCTGCATTTACATCATCAGTCCAATTTTTCCACGTTTGTTTGCCTTGGGAATCTTCGTCTCTTCTAAGCAACACTCCGTATTTGGGAAAGAAGGAAAGCGTCTTTCCAACAGGAAGAAATCTCTCATCCAGATTGGCAACGGCAGCAGAGCAGTAGCAGAGCTCTACTTCTGCTGGTTTCAGAAAAGGCTTGTCTTGTCCTGAAACTCTAATTACTGGCAAACGTATTTGGTCTCCTTTCAGGCTTTTCCAATGTGGTGGAATCACCTGAAAATAAATTAAAAAAATTCTAATCTTTAGGTATTTTGTGAGAGGATATGTTTGAATTGACGTTGGTAGTTTTTTAAATTGTTTGAAGTGTAGTAGCGTATGTGTAAAAAGTACTGCTTAATATCTGTTTATCTTGGTACAAGAAAAGGCCACAAGCGTGACTTTAACTGGACATGTTCTCATTGCATTAATGTTACAACATATGTCAACCTGAAGGTATAGTGGTATGCGTCTGCTCAATTGATCAAAGTAACTGGGAGGTGGAAATTACGATATAATTTGTCAAATATTGGTAACAAAAGGTCAGCGTACTTATTTCATTCTTAATCATTTGAAGGAAGGGTAATAGAAGGGAGCTAACTATAGCGAGAGGGGCCTTCACACTTACTAAATACGGCATTATTTTTAGTAGAGTTAGCGCAATTTCTTTGTCTGTGGTCACCTTAGCGCTATGAACCAGCTGTAGTGTTGCAACGGATTTGATGGCTTTCAGAGTTACATTGTACTTCTATCGTTTTTAAATTCGTAATGTACCCGCTAAACCCCTCATTGTTTTTTAATACTTAGCGGCGTTTATCTTTTAAAAGATTCTTAAGTACTTGCGTGAGCTTAATAAAATTTATGCCTACTTCTTGAAAACTATTTTCGCTAGCTACCTGCACGCTTAAACTGCATTCTTTTTCTACAGCACCAGCGGGGAAAAGAATCTCCAGTTCGCTCTCGTCTCCATAACATCTCACGTAAACACAAAGCTCATCAGGCAGCACAACAATCTCTTCGGATCTGATCCTGGTAGCCACGACCAATGTACCAGTTTCCTTTATGGTGGCCCGTGCAGCTGGTAAGTAACTATTTATATTGCTGAAACTTGAAATGGTTTCGTCAGAAAGATCTAAAAACGACAGAAGTTTCATAAATTGTTTAATTTAATGCATGCCTAAAATAAAGTGTTGCATGAAGGACAAAAGCACTCATATCAATCTTGCACCTGCAGGTTTACTGATTCTTTGCGTTTTCAGATCTTCCCGTTGCTGTTCCAACCGTTCTACAGAGACCTCATAATAGTCACGATAGGCTCCCTTTTCAAACGCTGTGTGGGACAATAGAACTGTTACTGGTTTATGAAAATGCACGCCTTCAGGTTCTATTTTCATGATTCTGCTACAGAAAATGTCCTCTTTTTTTGGCTTTAGTGGACAATCTTCGTATTTAACACGACGGCACGTTACAGTAGTTGGCTCCGACACTGCTTGGGCTGGAAATTGGATAAAGGCACGGGCACCATGAAAGAAAATATCTTTCCCTTGGTTATCAATTTGAAACCTATAGCAAAGGAATATAAGCCTTTCAGCTCCTGGAAAGAATTAGGAGTAAGAGACGCTTTAATCGACCTCAAATAATCCCCCATCCAATTGACGGCTTAGGCAAAACTTTAGACTTTCTTCAGCCGACCTTACCTGGCTTCACATCTTGCGTCACTATACGTGGCCGACTTGTTTCACTTACAAGGATTTAAACATAATTAACAAGGTATTGCAAAAACTGATTAACATGTGAGAGGGTGCGTGATTATGTCTTTTGTTGTGGGGCAACCACGTAACTGAAAGTTATCCTTTCTTTCGCTTTTACAAGATAATTTCCAAGTATAAAAACTCATTGATAAATTTTGAAGCGGTGCAAGTGACTGAAGTCCTCTCCACAGTAGAAATCAACCCCCACTACACTGCATCTCCATTGGACGTCATCCGAAAACTGTTGGAAAGCACTTGAAAAATATAGGGAAGCTTATGCAATCCATCGATGTTTCCTAGCGGATTCAAGTTACTTCTGGCCCAACGAAATCCGCAGTAGCGATACACAGAAGAGTTCTGAAGAAGTGTACAGCAAGAAAGAACTGAGGACAACAGATGGATCTACATGAGACTGGTAGAGACGGTAGACCACTCGACGGTCATGGCATTGACAACGATTGCCTCCTCATGGCTTTCATTGAGCTGCCTCTTTCTGTCTTGCCAAGTATTAAACGGTTAGCTCTAGTCGGTGAGAGGAAAATGAGTTTCACCCAGTCTGTAGCCCATCTTTAGAGAATTGGAAGGTTTAATGAAAGAAATCAAGAAGCTTTGACAACAGGAAAGAGTGAGGCCATAGAGTACCACCAGGGACAATAAAAGGAGAATGAGATGCGTTGAGTACCCTACAGTTGAACTCTTAAATCCAAGGCAGCAGATTCAATATCTAGAGCTACGGATAGTGTAAGTTTTGCATCGATTTAAATAAACTTTTAAATGACATAAATAAAAACTTGTAGCCGGAATATTGGCGGTCTTAATTACATTCAATAAGTTAGCTTTTCTCATTTTCATTTGAATTCCAAAAAGCATTCTGAAAAAATTAAAGATATTATGCCACATTTTGTGTGCAAGTGTTGCTAAACGATTAAAGTTAAACAGATAAGAGTGATAGCAAATGAGCCGCTTAAAAATATGGCGAAGGTTTTAGTTCAAACAGGTCACAACAATAAATTTCCTTGACCATCTGGATTCTACCTCGTCACCAAGATGAGAAATCACATGTGATAGCAAGGATCTAGGCCAATCAGTGGACGCTGTCGCCGATTTTTACGCTGTCGCCGAGATTTAATTATGTCCTAAAGGCTCTGAAAACATTTGTCAGAAAGATGGAGATAGATGTGGTGGCATCTTTCCTCCAAGAAGTGGAATCACCTGATGTTGACAGTGAATGCAATCAAGTTTTAAATGACTGGAGCGCTGGATTCTTCTGGATTTTAAAGCTTCTTGGGAAAATTTTAACTTGTCTCCTTTCACGAAATCTGCAATTGAACCGTTTACGTTGAGGTACCACTGAGAGCTTTGTTTTAAAGACGTGTTTTGGGTTGGTACATTTCACAATTTTTCTTTTTATGTCTGTGAAAATGAACCAAGTAGAATGTTGACAGGGGAAAATGTAAGTCTCACACTATCAACTACTCGCTCTTCTTTCCACAAAAGTTCCGCCAGGTTTGCTTGTCATATTTTGTTTTGTGTTTTGTATTTTCTGGCCATTTAGATCAACAATAAATTGCAAAACTCGTCAATGTCATCTTTGTTTATTTAAGTCTTAAAAAAGATCATTATAGCACTATACACATTTATAACCAATTATGAAATAATGTAAAATGTTTAAGTTTTTTAGAATAGGAAAAATCTCAGTCATGAGCAGTCGGTAACGTTGGTTTCCTACCGGTAACCTGTGAGAATGCTTCTTCTATAAACAGTATGTTTTTAGGTCTGTTTTCCGCTGACGACGGAAGTAATAGTAAAGCAACCGGAAACGGAATCGAAATGGATTTGAGTTAATTAATTAATGATATGAATTAGTGGAAATCGAGAGGACGAAGTCAGAAACGAAATCCAGTTTTAACTAAACAATTTTCAGAAAAATATACATGACCAGAAACTTTCTTGCAGTATGTCTTACTTTGAGACTTGAAAACTCTCGAATTAACACTTGTGCATTAAAACCATACGATGAAAAATGGCAAAAGAGAAATTTTCATCCGGAAAAATCACCTGGGGAACCGCCTGGGTTTCTGTTTGGGAATGACATTTGTGATTGGCTTATTCTTTTGCATCCGATTCTGATTTTGCTGGCCATGTTTTCACTACATCTTAAGCGATGGAAGCAAAAACGGCATCAGAAAAAGGAGCTCTTTTGGTCCTGCTGATTTTGTTTCTGTTTGGCTAAACAAAAAGTGTTTTTGATTGCATTCACTGTCCCAGTTATAATAACGACGGTTAGTCAATTAAAAGTTGAATTTTAGGCTTTTCGACAATTTTGAATAGTGATCAATTGAATTCTACTTTTTGAAAAAACTATTAATCAAATTCTAATGGGATGTAAATAACTGATGAGGATTTGTTGCGTGCACGTATTTCTAATATTGTACTTGTAAACAAATGAACTGCTGCGATATATGATAAAGTCTGACGTTTCAAAAAATATAAGAGAAAGCAAATTCCGAAAAAGAAAGCCATCTTTTAACTTAAGATTTAAGTTAACGAAAGATGAAGACTGTGAAATAGTGATATTTCGATTTTATTGCAAAATCATCTTCAGACCAAGTGAACTAACATAAGCGGACCTAAGGTTTATATATACATGGGAAAGTGATTACATCATTGATGAGGAATTGAGGAAACGCCTACTCTATTTACAATGATTGATTGTATCAGTAAGTGACAAGTGTTGACGCCTAAGGATGAAATGACAAGATGTCAATGAATAAATTATGTATAAACTAAAAGGAACTAATTAAAGAGTGAGAGTTCTTTGTTGGCTTTAAGACCAGAGTTTAATTGCGGCTTAAGATATTTAATATGTAGAGCTTCCATAAATAAAAGTTGATAAGGATTAATAGAATAATTAGAGTAAAGGATCTTATAGTTGTTAAAAATGAGATTGTGCATGGATGAAGTAGCGACGCACAATCTTATTTTTAACAACTATAAGATCCTTTACTCTAATTATTCTATTAAACCTAATCAACTTTTATTTATGGAAGCTCTACATATTAAATATCTTAAGCCGCAATTAAACTCTGGTCTTAAAGCCAACAAAGAACTCTCACTCTTTAATTAGTTCCTTTTAGTTTATATATAATTTATTCATCGACATCTTGTCATTTCATCCTTAGGCGTCAACACTTGTCACTTACTGATACGATCAATCATTGTAAATAGAGTAGGCGTTTCCTCAATTCCTCATCAATGATGTAATCACTTTCCCATGTATATATAAACCTTAGGTCCGCTTATGTTAGTTCACTTGGTCTGAAGATGATCTTGCAATAAAATCGAAATATCACAATTTCACAGTTTTCATCTTTCGTTAACTTAAATCTTAAGTTAAAAGATGGCTTTCTTTTTCGAAATTTGCTTTCTCTTATATTTTTTGAAGTTGTCGGCTGGTCAAGGTTTCTGACGTTTCAAGCGGACCTCCTTCTGAGAGGAATAACCTTCGCTGGAAACTTAAAACGTTTGTTTGCACAATTCGGTCATGCACAATTCGGTCATCCACGATCTAGCTTTTTAAAGAAAACGCGGCGTTAAACAAACCTATGGAACAAATACCAAGGTCGTTGAATTGCTGTTGAAGACAATTCGATAGTAATAACACCGCAGATAGATACATATCTAAACATCTTCACGGTCTTCGTTCAAGGAACTGGCAGTGTTAAGGTCTGAAATCCATATAAATGTGTAAGTGGTCTTTTTCTCGGCTAAAAGTGAACTAAAATCAGGGAACGTTTTGGGTGAAGTCAAACAAGTCGGCCAGTCATTGAGGTCACTTCAAGACTTAAGAGCAGATGTCTGTAAATATCAAGAACTCGTGGACAAGCATGAAATTTCCCATTTCTTCATATTTTGTCTGGATAATCCCTTTGGTGAACTGTTATTGAAGATTACGGTAAAACTTTACAAAGGAATTTCGTTTCGAGGTTAAACGTAAAATACTGCATCGAGTCAGAGACGACGTTTCATCGGCCGAAAATTAACAAAATATAACACGCTCTTGACGCGTAATGGTTCATCATATCTGTATGAAACTGAACACTTCAATATTTGGACATTGAACTAGAACTGCTGAACTAGAAAATTAAATAAAATCAGAAATACGCGCATTTTCATAAACGCTCCAGTGATCTTGAAGTTTGTTAATTTCAACACCATGACAAAACTGTGTAAATGAAGAAAGTTCAAAGACAAAATTGATGCCCTGGTATTTTGAATTTTACAATAAATTTTATATTAAAAGAAAGCCCTATTATAGTATTATAACATATAAAAAATTTAGCTTGGATAATTAAAAATTCACCTGTCGAGAGCTGCAAACGTTGGGGCTATTTCCCATTAAATCACTAATGTCACATTGCTGGTACTAAGAAGATATCTTTTAAACTCTCAGTGCTTACTAAACTTTTGGCAAATGCATTACACTTTTCGATGTCCATTCGTGAGGTGTGTGCAGAATAATAGTTCTTAAAGCTCCTGATCGATCTTTTAGAACAAGGGCAAAACGACAAATACATTCGCAACTGTTGTGTCAGCACTAATTAACGAAGTTAATTACTCTACGAGTCGCTACCAGCGAAAATCCTCGTCCATTTTTTCAAAAAGTCACCTGACATTAGATTAGAAATTTCAGAGAAAGCGTTTTTGAGCATAGTTTTATTTTCTAGTGAATACGTCTTATAATTCATGGCGCGTTGACACAATAATTGTTTAGCGACAAGCAAGGAACGCATTTGAGTGACGGGTGCACTTGCAACGGTGAAACAGTTTCTTTTAGTTTTACTGTTTTACTAACAATTTCTCACCAAACATATACAAAGAGCTGTGAGTAATTACGTGAAATAAGTATATACGTGGCAACGCTATAAAACAGCGTATCTACAAAAACATGTAAACAAAGTAAAAATTGATTTGAAAAAAATTTTTTAGTTCAGTTTGATATCGTTGATGAATTAGCCAACGGTATAATATTCTGACGCACTTCCTCATCTGCTGCTATTGCACTAAATAGTCCAGAACTACCCGTTTAAGTCGAGCCAAAAGAGCCATACTATAGTTTCAAAGGTGTATTCCGAGATAATAAGAATCCAGTTACATCATTTTATAAAAAAATATTAGTACTTGTTGTAAAATACCTCTGACAATAATCAGTTTCGGAATTGTGGCCAAAGATCCATACATAATGACCACATTTTATAGTTGAATTAGATTGTCGTTCATTAAAAAATTACGTTTGGTTGATTCACCAACCAGCGTATGGTGGCATCGTGCTCATTTTCGTCCTTGATAAATGACGAGAATTTTTGCGGCCAGACTGCGGAGTATTTATCGGTTGTAACCTGTGTTTTCCTGAGTGAGTGGGTGCCAAAAAGTATTACAACATGCTAGTTCTAACAAAGAGTATGGAGGTATAAAAATGCCAGCTGTTTCACCCGTTCGAAAACGCCTAAAGCGTCAGTTCTAAATTTTAGAATAAAGCTTTGAAGCGTGGTCCAATTGTAATCTGAGCAACCTAACCTCAACCTAACCCCAACCTTAACCCTAACCTTAACCCTAACCTTAACCCTAATCTTGACCCCAACCCCAAACCTAACACTAATCCTAACCTAACGCATTGACCAACTCCCCCCAGTTTTCGAGGGAACACTTTCATAGGGCCAGGTTGCTCAGATTACAACCTGTTCACATTTCAAAGCATTATTCAAAAATTTGCAACTGAGGGAAGCGTTTTAGGACGGGTGAAACGGGTGAAAAAGCTGACTTAGCCATGAAGCTAATCCTTGTTCGCCCAGGTAAGAAAAACTAATAAGAAATAGTTATATCTATTAAAGACACTTGTGGTATTGGCTGTTTAATCAGCAGAACTTGATATTCCAACGGACTCGTAAGAGATTGCAGCTCACAACATGTCTTCAGCAACGGGCACCCGTGGAATCGATGATATGCAATCGACGACAATTCTATGTTGGGGAACTAGTCGAGTAAGGGTACCCGTTGGAGATGAGTTCAAAATAATAAAAATATTCTGTAAGGTGTAGCGGTGATGAAAAATGAAAATGACCACTGGTTTTCGTTTTTCGTATTTTCTTTTTGTATAAAAATTTTTTCTGAAAACATTTTCTGATAAGTTGCAGTAGTCAATAACTGTCAATTATTTATTAGTTTTTCTCACCTGGTCGAGCTAGGATTAGTTTCATCTTACCGTCAGTTTTTTCTGTATTTCCGTACACCTTCTTAGAACTAAAACTCCGTTTACACTGTAACATTTTGAGCACGGCACGGCTAAAATTTTGGTACCGGTGCCGCTATTTTTGCGCACGGCACGAGTGATTTTCACAGTGTAAAATGTGCGGACCTATCAAAATTTGGTACCCGTGCCTGAAAATTTAGCCGTGCCGAGCACCTCTGTATATATAGGTCTCGGCATGGCTAATTTGCTGTGTCGAGCCCAAAATGTTACAGAATAAGTGGGGTTTAAGATGTCGTAATACCTCTTTTGGCACTCACTCACAGGAACACAGGTTGCAACCGATAAATGCCACACAGTTTGGCCGCAAGAATTCGCATCATCTACCAAGGAAGAAATTGAGCACGTTGCCATCATATGCGAGTTCAGACATGGATGTATCACTACAATTCCGAAACTGATTATTGTCAGAGGTATTTTACAACAAGTGCTAATATTTATTTCATTAAAATAACCTGACTGGGCTCCTGTTACGCCGAGCGCACCTTTGAAACTGTAGCCTTGCCCTTTGGCTTGACATAAAAGCTAAGTGCTGGGTTATTTAGAGAATTACCAACACAAAGTGAGGAGGGTCGTCTGAATAATATAAAATGTTATTCAACATATCTGAAAGCCGCAGGTAAATTTACCAAAGATACCAAACTGACTTAAAAAGGATTTTTTCAAATGATTTTGTATTTTGTTCCCGCATTTAAGGCATTTTCTACTTTCTAAGTGCCGTGTTACTCAACGAGTCAAAAATGTTCCTTGCTAACCGCTAGACAATTACTGTGGTGTATTGTGTCAAAGTGCCATGAATTATAAGACACATTCGATAGCAAATAAAAAGACTATGCTCAAAAACGCTTTCTCTGAAATTTCTAATCTAATGTCAGGTGACTTTTTGAAAAAAATGGACGAGGATTTTCGCTGGTAGCGACTCGTAGAGTAATTAACTTCGTTAATTAGTGCTGACACAACAGTTGCGAATGTATTTGTCGTTTTGCCCTTGTTCTAAAAGATCGATCAGGAGCTTTAAGAACTATTATTCTGTACACACTTCACTAATGGACATCGAAAAGTGTGATACGTTTGCCAAAAGTTTAGTAAGCACTGAGAGTTTAAAAGATATCTTCTTAGTACCAGCAGTGTGACATTAGTGATTTAATGGGAAATAGCCCCAACGTTTGCAGCTCTCGACAGGTGAATTTTTAATTATCCAAGCTAAATTTTTTCTATATTATAATACTATAATAGAGCTTTCTTTTAATATAAAATTTATTGTAAAATTCAAAATACCAGGGCATCAATTTTGTCTTTGAACTTTCTTCATATTCACAGTTTTGTCATGGTATTGAAATTAACAAACTTCAAGCTCACTGGAGCGTTTATGAAAATGCACGTATTTCTGATTTTATTTAATTTTCTAGTTCAGCAGTTCTAGTTCAATGTCCAAATATTGAAGTGTTCAGTTTCATACAGATACGATGAACCATTACACGTCAAGAACGTGTTATATTTTGTTAATTTTCGGCCGATGAAACGTCGTCTCTGACTCGATGCAGTATTTTACGTTTAACCTCGAAACGAAATTCCTTTGTAAAGTTTTACCGTAATCTTCAATAACAGTTCACCAAAGGGATTATCCAGACAAAATATGAAGAAATGGGAAATTTCATGCTTGTCCACGAGTTCTTGATATTTACAGACATCTGCTCTTAAGCGCCTGAGTTAAGTTGAAATCTCGAAAGTGAAATTCGAGTAACCGCTTGCATCCGCACACGTTCGTGAAATGTTTAACTGTACTACGTACCGTAAAACGAATATTACGCCTGAAATGTGACAATTAAACGACGATAATGATAACAACAAATACGACGACAACAACTGTGATTACAGCAACTATACCAGCTACACAGAAAAACTGCAGCAGCAAAAGTTACAAGAAATACAACAAAAATAACTATAGGAATCTAATCATAATCCGTCATAATTTTAGTGATTATTACTGCGGAAATTAATAGCAGCTATCATAATAGCAATGATAATAGTTATTATCATTATAGCAGAGTTTATACAAAATCATGACTCTCATAGGTCGAAAACCTGTGAGCGAATTCCCAACATCTGCTCTAGTCGTATCAACGGCAGAAGTTGCCATTTTCGGAGCCCAGATGATGCTATTTTCTGTGTAAACAGGCATTACTCAAACAAACAAAGAGATATGAATATGCTGAGATCAAGTTATTGACAAGCTGTCGGCCTGGATCAAGGTAAGTCCCCCTTGGCAGGAAAAGAATTAAAAGTTAATCATATTATTAAATGTGGTAGCTTGGTAGTTATATGATGTTCTTTATACGGTCTCAAGCTATTCTACTCAGAAAAACTTTCTGAGTCCTTGACGGGAATAGAACCCATAACCTTCGGATCGCCGGCGAGATCCTCTAATTATTGAACTACAAGGATTCAGATGGTGAGCGAAGGTTATACATTTATGCACTGGTTCGTATTGATGGTATATAACTACCAACTCGAGAGCGTATAAAGAACATCATAAAACTACCAAGCTACCACATTTAATAGCTTCATTGATTTGCACTAAAATGAATAGATGACATATTGTGGCTTGCAGATTTGTCTACCTTCGCTCACCATCTGAATCCATGTAGCTCAATTGTTAGAGCATCTCACCGGCGATCAGAAGGTTACGGATTCGATTCCCGTCAGGGACTCAGAAAGATTTTCTGAGTCGAATTGCTTGAGAGCGTATAAAGAACATCATAAAAGTTAATCATTAGCTGGTCGTAATTCGAAGATATATGATAAAACAATTATAGAATTTGACCTTATTATGTCATGAATTATCAGTCCCACTTATCATTAACCTCAGCTTTTGGCTTAAGCGGATAATATAGATTGTAACCTTCAAAATTGCGGATGTTCAAAAAGCCTCATCCAGAAATTGTTTGTGATTATTATCACGGAAAAGTGAAAAGAAGCAAATATTAGGATGAGCATTTAATAAATGAATGAACAAACAAACGAACGAACAAGCGACTGAACACATGGGCAACGTATACACAAAGAAATCAAAGTACGAACACTCACTTCATTGACTGAGGATCAGACGCACTATCGGTCTCTTCTGCGCTTTTATCGACTCCAGATTCTGTCTTCTCTAAAGGAAAAAGGAATTACGAAGAGTCAGCTAAATGGGTGTTCGGTTTATATTAGATCCATCCTCAGTGCAGATAAAACACACCAACTAACACACGGCAGCTTTACCTCATATATATATATATATATATATATATATATATATATATATATAATGAAGGATATTTTTCCAGTATCAGAATCTTACATTTTTAAGACCCAACAGCGCCCAGTCGAGGAAAACGCAACTCTAGGGAATCGAACCCGCGAACCTGCATATCTAGTGCAGAGCTCTGCCAACTTTGCTACGAAGACCGATGCCAAGAGCTTGCCCACGAGTACTGTATTTACAATGATGGTAATGCCGTTTGAGCAAATGGGGTATATTCAACAAATATTTGGCGTTTAAACACGTTATGGATTATATACATGGAGATGGAAATCTTTTCGGGTATCAGAATCTTATATTTTAAGACCCAACCAGGACCAGTTGCCAAAAAATGCAACTCTAGGGCCTCCGGCTGAGAATTGAACACCTGAGTTCGCAAAATTGGCAAAAGAAAGATTGAGCGGTTTTAGAGTAGAAAAATAGGCCTGGTATCTTGAACAAAGTCGGATTAAGTTGAAATAAGTAGAATGCAGAGTAGGTAGTATAGAACGATTAGTAAAAGGCTAAAAAGGCTTTCTATTAGATGGATCTTATGGTGTTAACTGTGACGTAGAAAATCTT
Source organism: Heliopora coerulea (assembly GCA_030142905.1). Classification (NCBI taxonomy): domain Eukaryota; kingdom Metazoa; phylum Cnidaria; class Anthozoa; order Scleralcyonacea; family Helioporidae; genus Heliopora; species Heliopora coerulea. The sequence continues at coordinate 245,264 of JASJOG010000143.1, forward strand.
ATGGTGTAAAGATCTCGAGGTGAAAAACTAGTTATACTAGTCCAGCAGTTAATGTGAAGAATCGTTTACTTTATGATAAAAGCATGACTTTTGGTTGGTTAACTGACCCTGGTCTCATGAACGATTTTTTTATCTAGGGGTATTTCTGGAACACGCCCAGAAGAATATAAACTTGATTTCAAAAAAGTGCTGACTGAGCATTCGTTGAAGCAGTTTCACTCAATTTTGTTAAGCATATACCAACAACACATCATATGGCGGGTTAATATTTTATATAAATATAAAAAGTTTTCAATTGGAGTTTTTGTAAATAATTAGTGGCCGAGCCATTTAAGTTCAGATTTCTCGTTTTCTCTTTTTAGTTTTTAATGCTGGATTCAGGGTTTAAAACCGTCCAGTGACACAGGCTCCTTGTCCTCACATTTTCTTAACAATTTTTTTTCTTAACAGTTATGCTGATAGCACAAATTTAACTATTTCTGGAGCAGCAGCCTATTACATCGAAAAAAGCCTGAATGATGAGCTTGAAAGTGTTCACCAGTAGCTTACGGTAAACAAATTAACTCTCAATGACGATAAAACGGAACATATGATAATTAGTACATGCTAGAAAATAGACAAAATCTAGGATGATTATCAAATTAAAATTGACATTGGAGATGAAGAAATAAAGCGAGTAACATCTAAAAACAAGTTTAGGGGTCTTAATCGATGGCAAACTGCGCTGGAAGGAACAAATCGATTGCATCAGCACGAAGGTGTCCAGAGCTATTGCAATTACTAGAAGTGCAAAGCCATATGTAAAAAGAAGGTACTCTAGAGATCATGTATAAATCTCTAGTTTTACCCTATTTCGACTATTGCTTCCTTGTTTGAGGCAAATGTAACAATGCGTTAAAAGATAAACTTCAAAGACGCCAAAACTGAGTAGCACGAGTTATTAGAAGAGACACATGTGATATACGTTCAGAAGACATCCTTCGTAAATAAGGATGGAGAAATCTTGACGATTGTAGAACCATGCAGATTATATCATATGTTAATAAAGCTCCGCATAAGAAATGCCCAGAGAGAATTAATGAAATGTTTGAATTACCTGAAAACGAAAAATAATTTAAGGAGCAATAACCTAATGCTGATGCTATCGAAACCAAAAACTAATGCCATGAAGAGAAGTTTTAGCTACACAGCCGCTAAAATCTGGAATACTCAATCTACTCATGAAAAAACTAAAGTTCTTGCCAATGTAGGTTCTAAGTTTATTCTCATTTTATACACGATATTGATAGCTACATTTTAATGTAATAAAGATATAATTTAGCTTTAATTAATTTTACATGCCTAGGTAGGATAAATGATGTAAACTAGTTCTTAACTAACCATATATTATTAGATAAGATAAATTGCTTTAAAGCGTGAGCACAATATCGGAGTAATGAAATTTTGACGCTGGACGATGAATATCCAAATATTTCAGTAAATATGGGGACTACAAGTCCGAGGGAAATTGACTATTGGCTTACACGATTTATACTAGAAGTAATGAAAAAAGATAGTCCTACATATCACGCCAAATTGTCTGTATTTACTTGCTTGCGGATTAGTTAGGCATTTCAACGATGAGTTAAAACGGTTTGATTTGAATATCCTATCAAAGGACGACCCTAACTTTGATTCCTTTCGGGAAAATCTGGACTCTCGACGGAAGGAAATGACCGCTTCTGGTATAGGCAAAAAGAAACAACCGGCAGATCCGCTATTCAGTGACGACGACGTGAAGTTACGGTCTACCGGAACTGTTGGTCTTACGTCTTCGAGGTCATTGAGTTATGGCGTGTATTTCTACAACTGTAAAGCTTTTGGGTTTAGAGCAATGAATGAGCATGTTAATTTGATGGCGGACCAATACGAATTAAGGGCAGATCAGGAAGGCGAGTTTCTTCACTTTACGGGACGATTGTGTAAAAATGTGCTGGGTGGTCTAAAACAACGAAAAGTGGACGTCAAATCTATTAAACAATATGCACAGCCAGGGAACTCTAGATGTGTTATAAATCTTTTCAAAGAAAACTTGAAATGCATCCCCGAAATTGGACGATTTTCCCGAAAAATTCTTGTAAACGTAGAAGCAGGAGACATTACGTACTGTAAGGAGCCCGTCGGCATCAGTACCCAAGCCAAATATCGACAATCAAAGTGTGCTGAAGCCCAAATTGATATGGAGGGAGGACGATTCTCGAACCATTCTGGTAAACTGGCTTGTGCTACAAAACTTTATGAAAGTGGACAATACGACGAACAAACGATAATGTCCCGTACTGATCACCGCAGGACAGCAGTGAAAAGTCAAGTAATGATGTCATGAAAATATAATAATCAAAGTATCTTACAACTTTAAAATCGTAGAGTTGAGAATAGGATAAATTAACAAAGCTAGATAATCCTACTGTTAGATAAAGCAATTTCACAGCACATGCATCAGTACATAAAATTTGATTAACTACAAGAATTCCTCGCAGCAATTATTGTGTCTCGACATCATGCCACGTAGAACAAAGCTATGGAATAAAATACAGAATACGTCCGTGGCCACTATGTTAGTATATCAATGATATGTTCGGTGGCGCAACGGACTATGGTCAGGGTTAGAGAAACTCCTAAGAGGCCTCCGACCTCTAAGGGGCCCCGATGAATCTGGAAAGACAATTGAGAATTAAAGTCTTGAAATTGTCTACACCAAGTCTATACTAACGAGAGTGAAGAGGGCCTCCGAACGAAAATCTCCTAAGGGCCCCGAGTATTTCCGTTACGCCACTATATATGTTGTTTTGCTTTGTTGGCTACAGTAAAAATTTAAGCTACCTTTCGTTTCAAGGATTTCAACAACGTCATGTCGTTTCATCTTCCTAAGGATTTCAATAAGTCGCTTCAATTCATTTCCACGTTGGGTTCCCCAATGAAACAAAATGGCATCCGCAGGATTCTTCGACAATTTGAGTCTAGCAATTTGTTTTGTGGAGTAACCCATGTATTGTGCCAATACTTCACAGTCTCCACCCGGAGCGGGCACGTTTAACTTCATACAAGCGCGTTCGTAGACATTTGGAGGTAAACCATAAATTGTTCGTAAATCTTCATAAAACAAAAGACAATAATGTACCATGCTCTTTCTCAAACAATATGTTAAATGAAATACTTTAAGGTATTGCGTATCATCAGGTTCAACAGACTAAACGTTTCCGTAATTCATCCGTATTCTGAAGACGCCCGATTTTAACGTCTACTAAAATGTAGGGCTGTCCACTTGACTAACTCCCACCTACTATCTCAAAATGGCAGGATAACACTTTATAATATGGCTATTAAGCTGAATTATAAAAAAAGTTTCCTATTGGTGATTGCCAAAAAGTATACCTTAAAATAAAGTTTCGAGGAGAGACTGAGAACGAACCAATTGATAAGGGATTGAAACTAAATATGTACTTCAAAACATCAACCACCTATTCCTAACCCTGACATTATCCCTAACCCTAGCCATAGCTTTAAACACAGCTCAAAAACCAGCATAACGCTCTAATCAATCCTTGAACTCCTTTCCACCCCCTCGTTCCTAGGCTTCTTGCAGAAACGTTATTTTACTATACTTTTTAGCATTTACCGTTTCCTATTACGCACGATATGATTGGTCTGTTACCGTGTTTATATCAGGCTATCCAAACGTGGTTATGACATCACAGCGCCGCTTGACTCCAGAATTTGTTCTAGGCGCGAATGACAGTTTCTGATTGGCTTACGAATCTACAAGAACTTGCCGTTTGATATTGAAAATTAACTTCGTTATTCACAATTATTATTGCTCAGTTCTTTGCTCATCTTATCAAAGAAATAGAAACTGTTTTGTTCTGTTAATATAGCCTGATGCAAAAACTCGGACAGGCTGCGACAACTCTCAAGCGGCTGTATAATTCAAATTCTCCCAACCTTCCTCTCGTGCTTCCATCACGCTATATAAACATGGCAAAACAATTTCAATTTCTTATTGAAAGTTTTTCAAAGTTTGGTTAACTTGTCACCAGAGGTTAATTCCTATTCAGCAAACCACATGGGTCCACTGCTCAAGTTTGGTTATTCAAAGGAGCCACAGCACTGTCGTCTTTCTACGTTCAATCCGTTCATTTTTCACTGAATAGCCAATTCATCTACTCATTACGGTATATCCATCGGAAAAGGTATCCAGACTTTGAAAAACCGACCGAACAAGTGCATTTAAATGAAGGTCGGAGCATCTTAAGTTAGAATTGGACTGCTGTTTTTTTATTGCATATTTTTGATATGTATAGGCTTTTCCAAGAAAAAATTAAGTTATCAATGGAAAACTGTATGGGGCGGAACCTGGAAAGAATGGAAGCAATTGCCCTCACTTGTGAAACAGTCCTATATTTCAAAATATACAGCATCTTTTTCAAGGAAACTGTGGGGGGGGGGGGGGGTTTCGTTGTTTTTCTTATTTTGTTTGTTTTTATTTCTTTCAATATTTTTGACAGGAAATGCATCTTTGGTGCGTTTTCAAGGCTCTAAAACAGAAAAACATATCCACGGGTAGCATAAAAATTATTGAACTGACTTCCCTTACAGAAAACCTAGTTGCATCTCTGAAAACTGGATTTAAGTTAAAGTTAAAGAGAAAACTACAACCAGAAGTACTTGGAAATGACCCTTTTTGACCATTAAAGACTTTGGGATATCATCAAACTCATCGAACTGAAATAATTACTACATTACGTTCACTTACACTGGTAGTTCTACCGTCTTTTTAAATATATCTTACCAATTCCTTTGATTTTAGGTCCACTGGACTCCTCATCCTCAATGAGCTTATCGGAATACGGCTTGGTTACACCACTAGGCTTTCCGAAGCTATATTCTAGGCCAGGAAATAAATAAACCGCAACCGACTTTAGTAGAAATGAATTATTACTAAAATGTGCTATTTCAAAATACATGCAGACTATATTCATGCATCTGATGGTCCACAAATACAATTTAAAAAACACTGAAGGCATAATTACAATGTAAAAATGAAAATTAAGTCGGGTACTGAAGAATTTCTTTTACAATATTTTCTTTCAAGCTGTTATTTGGTTTGTGAATAATTTTAGAATTCAGTTAAAACTACTTGGTGGAGTTAATTCTTAGCAAGCAGTATCAGTCTTCTACTGTTTTACCCTAGACGATTTTACTTGACAAGAAGAGAGATCTGGCCGATCGACGGAAACCGGAATATGATTTTGTTTTTATATGTAAAGAAGTTCATCTTTTTCGGCTGACAAAAGGTAAATTTCTAAAGTTTCTTCGCAAATTAGCGTATTAAATGGTCTATTTTAGAAGCCATTTAAAAAACTCGCAGTACGTGCTTTATCGGATCTAAAACACTCGGCTATAGCCTCGTTTTAAATCCCGATAGAGGGTTTCTAAATTATTACACACACACACGCGCATATATATATAACTACAGACGGAACCGTTTCGACCTACTGGGCCTCATCAGTGTAATGCTGACGAACAGGATGGAGAAGCCTATCTTATATAGACAACTCAAATGTCCAACACATGTGGTACATCTAAGCCATGCCAGAGTGCTCTAACTAGAGACTAGTGAGCGTGCGCAAATTCGCTAGCGACATGACTCATCCTGTAGAGTGCTCAATATGAACCAAAAAGCCATAGAGCGTTATCTAACCAAATAAATGTAACGAAAGTGTCACAGGTATGGCATGGATGTATAGAGCGCTCGATACCGTAATAGGCAGAGCGAAAACGCAAATCAAAGGCAAATTTTTGTTTGCTGTCGCTAATCCGAGTTTCACGCGCTTAGGCGATCATCAGGCAACTGACAGATCATTTAATTATTCATACTCTTAAATTACGGTGTTATGTTAAGTGGTGTTTTGTTACATGTCGGCACTTAGTGAGAAGTTCTGATCTGCTGTTCAGGAGATTTTCCTTACGTCCCTTCATTATTATTAATTTTTCTTCTCGGCATAAGTGACATTTTGTCGTCCCGCTTTTGCATGGGAGAATTTGTTTCAGAATAGACCATTTCGTTGTGAAGTTACGGTTAGCAGACTTTAGTTTCCAAATAAAATTCGATAATTTGGTCTCGTTGGCATATTTCCGGTTTTTGAGGGATTTCATGTGATTTCTGTATCTCTCTTTGAAAGCGTTGGCTGTAACGCCGATGTAGGCTTTCTTCTCTTGGTTATCTGCAGTAGTGACTTCAGCTTTGTAGACCACGCTTTTTTGTAGGCATTTGCCTCCGGTTGGGCATTCGTCAGCACGCCGGCAGTTGCAATGGCGTAGGTCGGTGTTTTTAGTCGGCTGAGTTTCGTTGGCTTGTTTATTGAGTACGGTTTTGTTGTGTCTTGTGATGAAAGCTTTCATGTTTTCTGTACAGCTGTAGCTCACTCGCACTGTAGCTCACTCGACCTCTGTTTGAGGTCGGAAAGTGCCTGTCTATGAGTTGTAAAAAGTCATGTGCGATTTTCGTTCTAACGTTCTTGCTAAATGGTGGGTTGTACCAAGTCACATTTCGCTGTCTGTTTCGTCTTAAGTTGTTGTGTCTGTAGTTTGCGTTAGTGGTCGGTGGTTCGTACGTTAGTTGTGTGTCAAAGTTACTTCGCTTTAAGGCGTCATTGTATAAAGGTGCTGCAGTGTCAAACGTTTCTTTGTTGCAAGATAATGCGTTGATGCATCTGTTAATCGAAAGAGGTAAATGTCGGATAACTGAAGGGGGGTGGTTAGATAGACGGTTAATGTAGAGTGGTTCATCGTTCTCACTAAGTGCCGACATGTAACAAAACACCACTTAACATAACACTGTAATTTAGGAGTATGAATAATTAAATGATCTGTCAGTTGCCTGATGATCGCCTAAGCGGGTGAAACTCGGAGTAGCGACAGCAAACAAAAATTTGTCTTTGATTTATATTATATATGTATATATATATATATATATATATATATATATATATATATATATGTATATATAAATAAGCCAAAATCAAAACAGTGGCGATGGACGTATCAGTTGTAAAGAAAATTCTTGCGATAAAAATTATAGCCCCGCAGATAACTTTAAAAAGACTCATAGGGACGCAAATTTGCTAAAGACATAAAAATTTTTAATTCTGACGTTTCGTCACTACACAAGTAACATCATCAGAGTGATTGAAATTATACAGCATCCCAGCCTAAATCCATAACTATTGCAAAACAGAGTGTATCAGATGGAATTCAAAGGTGAGCGATGGAATAAAACACTTTAATATAAATAACAATGCCCAGCAGATTGTGCGAAGTATCGCCATATGTAAACATTAACAATTGCATAAACAAAGAAGGCTAGAAGAGTTTTAAAACATATTTATTGACTGACGTTTCGTCGCTACAAGCAACATCTTCAGAGTGGAGATCAGGGATTACAACGAGATATATTTATATTAAACAAACAGTATCGAATAACAATTAAGATGATATATTTACAACAGTAACGGAAATTGACGGGAGACAGCAGTAAGGTGTTATCAGAAGAGGGAAAGAGGCATCGAACCAATATTCCCGTTAAGAATGGGTTTTAATTTATTAATTATAAGACTTCCTTTAAGGAGTAGTTCAGAAACAGAAGGCGACGAGGATAATATTTTGAAGTCGGAAAAAGAAATGGGATGGCCAGTTTCAATGTGGTGGGAAAGGATACTAGTGGGAGAGGGATTAACTCTTCTGTTACCTGTCAAGGGTGAGATCCCCATATGATCTGAAATGCGTGTGTGTAACTGTCGGCTAGTTTGGCCAACATACAATGCCTTACAGCATTGACACGTAAATAAATACACCACATGCGATTTCAGGCCATCAGGGATCCTGTCCTTGACAGGGAAAAAAGAGCCAAGGCGAACGGATGGGCGAAAGACGAAGCGTAATGAAACTTGAGGAAAGGCGGACGATAATAGTTTGATGAGTTGAGTGCGAATTTGAAGGCCATGTGAACCAGTATACGGTAGAGAAAAATAAATTAAAAACTTAGGAGCAATAGAAACCTTGGGAGCGGACGAAAAGGATTTATCTAAAAATGAGCTTACGCATTTGTCAAACAGGGTAGCTGGGAATTCATTTTTAATGAAAATTTGTTTGAGTTTCTGGAGTTCAGAGTGCAAGATGGAGTAGCTAAAGCATAAATTAAAATATCGAAATAGAAGGGAAAAGATAAGGCCTTTTTTATAGCAGTCCGGAATAAAACTATTAAAGTTAGTTAGTAAACCGGTGTAAGTGGATTTTCGGTAGATACTAGTGGTGAAATTAATTTCAGAGCGGTTAATTTTTATGTCAAGGAAAGATAAGGTGCTGTTATTCTCGGTTTCGTGCGTAAATTTGATATTAGCGTGCTGTCAGTTTAGATAGTTAAGAAATGGTAGAATATGAGTCGAAGATCGAAATAGAAGGAAACAGTCGTCAACATAACGTCGGTAGAAGATGGGTTTGAATTGTGAAGGACAGTTGTTAAGCCAGCTGGTTTCCTAAAAGGAGAGAAAGATATTAGCGAAGAGAGGTCCCAGAGGGGAACCCATAGCAACACCATCAACCTGTTCGTAGAGTTGGTTGTTGAAAAGGAAATGGTTGTTCTTAACAGCGAATTCTAAAAGTTTCTTAAATTCATTACTGGAAAATCCTTGAAAACAATTTTGGTTATGGAAAAGTAAACAGAGTATGATATTTATGGTTTCGTTAAGTGGGATGTTGGTAAATAAAGATTTGATATCGAAACTGGCCATAATGACTTCCTTAGGGTAGGTTTTAAGACTTGAGAGTTCAGTAATGAAAGAAAAAGAATCCTTAACTACATATATACTAGAAGAGATCGGGCGAAGCAATGGGACAAGGAATTTGGCGAGTCTGTAAGAGTGAGTGCCAATAGAAGAAATTATAGGTCTTAAAGGTATATCAAATTTATAATTTTTTCTATTGGCACTCACTCTTACAGACTCGCCAAATTCCTTGTCCCATTGCTTCGCCCGATCTCTTCTAGTATATATGTAGTTAAGGATTCTTTTTCTTTCATTACTGAACTCTCAAGTCTTAAAACCTACCCTAAGGAAGTCATTATGGCCAGTTTCGATATCAAATCTTTATTTACCAACATCCCACTTAACGAAACCATAAATATCATACTCTGTTTACTTTTCCATAACCAAAATTGTTTTCAAGGATTTTCCAGTAATGAATTTAAGAAACTTTTAGAATTCGCTGTTAAGAACAACCATTTCCTTTTCAACAACCAACTCTACGAACAGGTTGATGGTGTTGCTATGGGTTCCCCTCTGGGACCTCTCTTCGCTAATATCTTTCTCTCCTTTTAGGAAACCAGCTGGCTTAACAACTGTCCTTCACAATTCAAACCCATCTTCTACCGACGTTATGTTGACGACTGTTTCCTTCTATTTCGATCTTCGACTCATATTCTACCATTTCTTAACTATCTAAACTGACAGCACGCTAATATCAAATTTACGCACGAAACCGAGAATAACAGCACCTTATCTTTCCTTGACATAAAAATTAACCGCTCTGAAATTAATTTCACCACTAGTATCTACCGAAAATCCACTTACACCGGTTTACTAACTAACTTTAATAGTTTTATTCCGGACTGCTATAAAAAAGGCCTTATCTTTTCCCTTCTATTTCGATATTTTAATTTATGCTTTAGCTACTCCATCTTGCACTCTGAACTCCAGAAACTCAAACAAATTTTCATTAAAAATGAATTCCCAGCTACCCTGTTTGACAAATGCGTAAGCTCATTTTTAGATAAATCCTTTTCGTCCGCTCCCAAGGTTTCTATTGCTCCTAAGTTTTTAATTTATTTTTCTCTACCGTATACTGGTTCACATGGCCTTCAAATTCGCACTCAACTCATCAAACTATTATCGTCCGCCTTTCCTCAAGTTTCATTACGCTTCGTCTTTCGCCCATCCGTTCGCCTTGGCTCTTTTTTCCCTGTCAAGGACAGGATCCCTGATGGCCTGAAATCGCATGTGGTGTATTTATTTACGTGTCAATGCTGTAAGGCATTGTATGTTGGCCAAACTAGCCGACAGTTACACACACGCATTTCAGATCATATGGGGATCTCACCCTTGACAGGTAACAGAAGAGTTAATCCCTCTCCCACTAGTATCCTTTCCCACCACATTGAAACTGGCCATCCCATTTCTTTTTCCGACTTCAAAATATTATCCTCGTCGCCTTCTGTTTCTGAACTACTCCTTAAAGGAAGTCTTATAATTAATAAATTAAAACCCATTCTTAACGGGAATATTGGTTCGATGCCTCTTTCCCTCTTCTGATAACACCTTACTGCTGTCTCCCGTCAATTTCCGTTACTGTTGTAAATATATCATCTTAATTGTTATTCGATACTGTTTGTTTAATATAAATATATCTCGTTGTAATCCCTGATCTCCACTCTGAAGATGTTGCTTGTAGCGACGAAACGTCAGTCAATAAATATGTTTTAAAACTCTTCTAGCCTTCTTTGTTTATGCAATTGTTAATGTTTACATATGGCGATACTTCGCACAATCTGCTGGGCATTGTTATTTATATTAAAGTGTTTTATTCCATCGCTCACCTTTGAATTCCATCTGATACACTCTGTTTTGCAATAGTTATGGATTTAGGCTGGGATGCTGTATAATTTCAATCACTCTGATGATGTTACTTGTGTAGTGACGAAACGTCAGAATTAAAAATTTTTATGTCTTTAGCAAATTTGCGTCCCTATGAGTCTTTTTAAAGTTATCTGCGGGGCTATAATTTTTATCGCAAGAATTTTCTTTACAACTGATACGTCCATCGCCACTGTTTTGATTTTGGCTTATTTATATATACATATATATATATATATATATATATATATATATATATATATATATATATACATATATAATATAAATCAAAGACAAATTTTTGTTTGCTGTCGCTACTCCGAGTTTCACCCGCTTAGGCGATCATCAGGCAACTGACAGATCATTTAATTATTCATACTCCTAAATTACAGTGTTATGTTAAGTGGTGTTTTGTTACATGTCGGCACTTAGTGAGAACGATGAACCACTCTACATTAACCGTCTATCTAACCACCCCCCTTCAGTTATCCGACATTTACCTCTTTCGATTAACAGATGCATCAACGCATTATCTTGCAACAAAGAAACGTTTGACACTGCAGCACCTTTATACAATGACGCCTTAAAGCGAAGTAACTTTGACACACAACTAACGTACGAACCACCGACCACTAACGCAAACTACAGACACAACAACTTAAGACGAAACAGACAGCGAAATGTGACTTGGTACAACCCACCATTTAGCAAGAACGTTAGAACGAAAATCGCACATGACTTTTTACAACTCATAGACAGGCACTTTCCGACCTCAAACAGAGGTCGAGTGAGCTACAGTGCGAGTGAGCTACAGCTGTACAGAAAACATGAAAGCTTTCATCACAAGACACAACAAAACCGTACTCAATAAACAAGCCAACGAAACTCAGCCGACTAAAAACACCGACCTACGCCATTGCAACTGCCGGCGTGCTGACGAATGCCCAACCGGAGGCAAATGCCTACAAAAAAGCGTGGTCTACAAAGCTGAAGTCACTACTGCAGATAACCAAGAGAAGAAAGCCTACATCGGCGTTACAGCCAACGCTTTCAAAGAGAGATACAGAAATCACATGAAATCCCTCAAAAACCGGAAATATGCCAACGAGACCAAATTATCGAATTTTATTTGGAAACTAAAGTCTGCTAACCGTAACTTCACAACGAAATGGTCTATTCTGAAACAAATTCTCCCATGCAAAAGCGGGACGACAAAATGTCACTTATGCCGAGAAGAAAAATTAATAATAATGAAGGGACGTAAGGAAAATCTCCTGAACAGCAGATCAGAACTTCTCACTAAGTGCCGACATGTAACAAAACACCACTTAACATTTCCTTTGAAGGTAAGTTGACTGGGACTCTTCCATCACAATGAGCTGATCAAAATAAGGCTTCGTAGCACCATGAAATACTTTTAGGTATTGCGTATCATCGGGTTCGAAAGACCAAAAGTTTTCGTTCATCCGTATTCTGAGGATGCCCGATTTTAACGTCTACTAAAATGTATGGCTGCCCTCTTGCCTAACTCCCACCTACTATCTCAAAATGGTAGGATAACACTTTATGATATGGCTATTTTACTGAATTATAAAATAATTTTCCTATTGGTGATTGCCAAAAGGTACATCTTAAAATAAGGTTGCGAGGAGAGACTGAGAACGAATCAATTGGTAAGGAACTGAAACTAAGTATGTACTTTAAAACATGTACCACCTATTCCTAACCCTAACACGAACCATAGTCTTAACCATAACTATAAACACAACCTAAAAACCAGCATAACGCTTTAATCAATCCTTGAACTCCTTTCAACCCCCTCGTTCCTAGGCTTCTTGCAGAAACGTTATTTTACTGTATACTTTATAGTATTTGCCGTTTCCTATTACGGACGCAATAATAGGTCAGTTACCGTGTTTATATCAGGCTATGCAAACACAGTTATGACATCACAGCGCTGCTTGACTCCAGAATTTATTCTAGGCGCTAATGTGAACTTCTGATAGGTGTACGAATCTATAAGAGCGTACCACTTGATATGGAAAATTAAGTTCGTTATTCACAATTATCATTGCTCAGTTCTTTGCTCGTCTTATTAAAGAAATAGAAACTGTTTTGTTCTGTTAATATAACCTGATGGAAACACTCGGACAGGTTGCGAGAACTTTCAAGCGACTGTATAATTCAAATTCTCCCAACTTTCTCCTCGTGTTTGCATCACGCTATATAAACATGGCAAAACAATTTCAATTTCCTATTGAAAGTTTTTCAATGTTTGGTTAACTTGTCACCAGAGGATAACTCCTATTCAGCAAACAACGTATGTCCACTGCACAAGTTTGGTTGTTCAAAGGAACGACAGCACTATCCTCTTTCTACGTTCCATTAGTTAATTTATCACTGAATAGAGAATTCATCTACTCATTACGGTATATCCATCGGAAAAGGTATCAAGACTTTGAAAAACCGACCGAACAAGTGCATTTAAATGAAGGTCGGAGCATCTTTAGTTGGACTGCTGTTCTTTATTGCATATTTTTGATATGTATAGGCTTTTCCAAGAAAAATTTAAGCTCTGTCGGATACGTTGCGAGTCCATACGGCAAAAACGAACTCATATAGATCGTTTCAACTCAACCCCAGAGATTCACTAGACAAAGAACATAGTCATCTTGGGTGAAGGGCAGAATAACTTAATTAAAAATGTGTGGTTTAGGTAGACCACAAAAAACTAAACGAGTCTTACAACGAATGTCGTAATTATCAATAGAAAACTGTATGGGGGCATTCAGGAAAGAATGGAAGCAATTGTTTACACTAGTGAAACAGCCTTGTATTTCAAAATATACAGCATCCTTTTCAAAGATATTGAGTGTTTTTTGTTCTGTCTTTCTTTTTTTGTTTGTTTTTATTTCCCTCGTTACTTTTGACAAGAAATGCAATCTTGGTGCGTTTTCAAGGCTCTAAAATAGAAAAATACTTCCAAGGGTAGCATAAAAATTGAATTGACGTCTCTTACAGAAAACCTGGTTGCATCTCTGAAAACTGTATTTAAGTTAAAGTTAAAGAGAAAACTACAACCAGAAGCAGTTGGAAATGACCCTTTCTGACCATTAACGACTTTGGCATATCATCGAACTCATCAAACTCATCGAACTGAAATAATTACCACATTACATTCACATACACTGGAAGTTCTACCGTCTTTTTAAATATATCTTACCATATCCTTTGATTTTAGGTCGACTGGACTCTTCATCCTCGGTGAGCTTATCGGAATACGGCTTGGTTACACCACTAGGCTTTCCGAAGCTATATTCTAGGCCAAGAAATAAATAAACCGTAACCAACGTTAGCAGAAATGAATTTAATACTAAAATGTGCTGTTTTAAAATACATGCAGACTATGTTCATGCATCTGATGGTCTACAAATACAATTTAAATAACATTGAAAGCATAATTACAATATAAAAATGAAAATTAAGTCGGGTACTGAAGACTTTCTTTCACAATATCTTCTTTCAAACTCTTATTTTGTTTGAGAATAATTTTAAAATTCAGTTAAAACGACTAGGTGGGGTTAACTCTTAGCAAGCAGGATCAGTCTAATAATGTTTTACTCTAGACCATTTTACTTGTCAAGAGAAGAGATTCTGCTGATCGACGAAAATCGGAATGGTGAAAGGAATGATTACAGTGGAACCCCGTTAATACGACCATCGTTGGGCCGAAAAAATTTGGTCGTTTTAAAGGTGGTGGTCGTATTAACGGGAGTGTATCAGATACGTAACAAATGTTTTTTTTGAATGACGTCATGGTAAATGGAGTCAGATTTCAATTATCATAACACTAAAATCACAAAATAATTCACAAATAAATTTTATTAACTGAACACAACTCAATCAAAATTAACCAAATGAGATGAATAAGCTTGATAATAAGCCCCTTTATTAGTTATTTAAATTTCTTTAGATTTAAAAATTTCTGTAAGCTTCCGTTGGTTTTTCTGACACTCAAGCCAATCGGTTTGAGCTTGGCAGATTGCTCTGGCGAGCTCATTTGCCGTTTTTGAATATAATTTCTGCCCGAGAAAATCCAAAGCATCCTGCATTGAGGATATTGCCGCTCGATACGAGGATAGTTTTGGCGCTACCGGGAGTTCTTCAACCTCATCATTACTGTCCTCGTGATTTTCTTCGCTTGCAGTGGTTGAATCGATTTGTTCACGTCCTACTTGCCGAAAAAAGATGTCTTCCCAATTGTTTGGAAGTTCTTGACAAAATGGTGCATCAAGACATCCATCTACCACTTGTCTCAATGAATCTGTGTTGTCTTCATTGGTTTCGTTTGCCAAGTCTTGAACTGCAACAAGTTCGCTTTCAAGATCTGCAAATGGATCAACGTCACTGCCACTGGAATCTACTGTATTCGTGTTTCTTTCTGAACCCAAGATACCTGCCTTGATGAAACACTTGACAACTGTTGTTTCGCAAACTTCATTTCACGTCATGACCATCCATCTAATTCCCTGACGAATCAGGGATTCCAGCTTTTCTGGGCGATAATAAGCCGACCGTATTTTCAAAATAAGCCAAAAAAAGCAAAACTCGAAAATTAAGGCGGGGACTGGGTCCAAATGACAATTGCAGTAATAATTATATAAGTAACCGGTTTATCACTTTATCCGAGACATAAAAATTTTAAAATTCAGCTCTATTTCACTTCGGTATACACTTTACATTTCAAAACATTTAATACAATTCAAATAGTTGAAGTATATACATAAGACAGTCTACCATACAGGCATTCAGTTCAAAACTCGGTTTCAAAGAGAAGTTCATCTTCGTCAACGGCTGAAGAGTCTTCCGTAGCATTATTACCTTTATACATGTTTTTATAATTAAAAAGTTCAAGCATTCTCTTGGTTGCCACAAAATCCTTGCAGCACTTCTTAAAATACAGATTGCCACGGATTCTAATAATAGCTTCGAGTATAGGAGAACTCATCTTGTTTCGTGATTTCGTCTTGATTGCTGAGACATAGGAAAAGATTCGCTCCACCAAAGCATTGCTTGCTGGCGTAGTAAGACAGGCTAGGGCGTAGGTCGCAAGTTTACCAAAAGTTCTGTTTCCCATTAGGTTTTGATAGTCCAGTACACCAGACCAAAAGCTGACGGCATCAATTGGAATGCCCTTTTTGAAAACTCCATTTTCTTACCAGTTGACATACAGGATACTCCGACACTGGTTGTCAATCTCCTGGATCTTCTCATGAATGAGGTGCTGCTAAATAGGACAAGCTATTAAAAATGTCCTTTGAGGGCGACAGACGTTGTTCAACCTATTCGGCTGCTTCTAAAAGCAATGAGTGGCACCTTCCGTAGACTTCTCGAACTCTCCTGACCATCGTCTCGTCATTTTTCATCCTGCGAATTAACGCATCATCTTAGAAGATAAATTTTGCTCCGTAGTCAACCTTGTCAGTTTACAAGGGATCACCGGACGAATTATAGACCCAACCTCTCTAACTGTTGAAGAACAGGTTGAGCTTTTGGACCGCCTCGGTAGCTTCAGCATCAGTTGCCTGAAAATACGCATTCACCCTTTCGAACTCTGACGCCACAGGCGACAAGTAATGGAAATAAAGGTAGTTGATTGGATCATGGAGCATTTCTTTGATGAGTCATGCTTTATAACGGACATTTGCTTGTCCTTCACATTCGGCCAGGGAAAAGTACGTTTTCAATATCTCCCAATGCACGAGTATATTGAAAATTACTTTTCCTCGCACCAGCCATCAAGTCTCATTGCACTTCTTGAAGGGAAGAGGAATCGTGGAACTTTCCACACTGCAGCCTCCGAAAGTTTCAAAGAGTTCCTTGTAGGCGTGGCGACAAAATCCGTTTTCGGAAAACCACTTCGGCATTTCACTTAGCATGAAACCAACATTGGCAGGCATTTTTTCGAATGCATGTTTGATGAAGAGGGCCAAGGAATGACAGATGCACTTTATCAGAATACAGTTTGGAGACGCTGCTTTAATTCTCGACCATACAGAGTCATGCTCTCCGACCATAACAGATGCTCTGTCACGTGCATAACCGATGCAATCCGATAGACTCAGGCCAGAGTGTTCAAGGCAACTTTTCAGTGCTTCAAACAAATCCTTGTCCGTTGCTTTCACAACTGGTATCAGACTCAAAAACGAGGTGACGACTCTCCTCTCCGGCTTGCTGTAATAGCGAACTACCACGCAAAGATGCTTGCCGCAGGAAACGTCTGTCGAGTCATTAAGAATAACACGGTACTTTTGACCCGCCATATCTGAGCAGAGATCTTCGTACAAAGCAGGAGCGATCACATCTTTGATAAGCAGGCTGCACTTCATTCGGTGTAACTTCATTTTCTCTTGCTTGCTGCCTTTTCCATGCTGCACCACGATTTCACCCAGATGGTCAACTGCGTTGAGCGAGCTGTGGCATGTTATGGCAACAGCAACCTGAAGTTCCATCTCTTTCACGCGTTCATCTTCATTAAAACGTGGTATCTTTCTATTTTGGGATACCAGATTGGTTTGTCTTTTGTGCTTCGCGGACTGTTCGTGTTGACTGGTATTTGACAATTGCAGAATAATATTGCTTCGGAACAAAGAGCAGTAAGCATCTTCAGAACCATCTATGGCTTTTTAAACCCAAAGAAATTTGTTTTGCCACTCTGACTTAAATTTTCTCGAGGAGTCATAGTGACTTTTCCACTTGTTTCCTCGGCCACTTGCGGCCAGTTTGCTTAAGCTCATCAGTTATTGATTACTGATCAATGGTCATAAAATGAGAATCACTCTAACTTAATGTGTCGAGTTCTAGGGCTTTTACTTTTTAAACTTTTATCCAGTTTCACTAATTAACTGACTTATTCTCTTTTTATACCTTTAAACGGATAAAAATTCTTGAATTATGATTGGTTGATCAAAATGAGGGCGGACCTCTGGCAAGACAGCAAGCTGGGTGACGATGTTCTAAATTAAGAATTCGTCTCTGATTGGTTGATAGTTATCCCATGGTTATCCAACTCTCGATACTTTGTACTGCTCTTTACCGTGATTCGGCAATTAGCCTTTCAAAGCAACAAAGCGGCGAATTTTAACCAATGAAAAACTGAACTATGGTGTAAAGACCGACGAATGTCCGTTTTTGTAGGAAAAAAGCCAAAAATAAGTCAAAAAATAGTAATAAGCCAAACACGATTTTTCCAAGCCAAACCTTGTAAAAACAAGCCAAATTTGAAAAATTTGGCTTAAAAGGGCAAACTGGCAACCCTGTGACGAATATCAACAGACATGCATACTTCCGACGCAGAAATACACTCATCCACTTTAGTGACAACGTGTGTAAGCAGGCCTTTATAATACTGGAGCTTAAAAGCTTGAATAATACCAAGATCAAGTGGCTGCAGTCGTGATGTCGTGTTTTTGGGCAAGAAGACAACTTTAATTTCCTCATACATTTCATGCAAGTTTCCAGGGTGCCAAAAGCCATTGTCCATAAACAAGAGAATTCTTCTATTTTCTTGTCTCAGTCTCCGATTGAGTTTTGATAGAATTTTCATCTAGATGCTACCTACCATCCAGGCTTTTGGTTGGTTGAAATATTGGCACGGTAAGTTATCTAAATTTCGGATGTCTTTAAAACATCTCGGTCTTGCTGATTTTCCAATTACGATCGGCTTTTCTTTTCCACCACTAGCGTTGACAAAGAACGCACATGTAATCCTATGCTTTGGCTTTTTCCGCCGGTGCAATTACGGGAAACTTCGACCAGTGATTTGTTTGGAAGGGCTCTGAAAAACTGACCTGTTTTATCCATTATTCCAGATATCGCGAGGTTCTCATCAGGGGGTGAAATACTAGGATTGTGTCTGGCGCAATTAACCCACTAACTCACAAAAGTGATGAATAATGAGCAATAACAGAAATGAAGATAACGACGTGAATGAGGACAGAAATGGTCTCTTGTCCGGCAGTGTTTGAAGTGAACGGACAGGGACCACTCGGTCGTCATCAAGTTACTGCCCGTAGAAAGTGGAACAATGCGTTATATCGAGTTGTAATGGAATGCTATTTTGAGAGTAAACAAGGAACCAGAGGGTACAGAAGGAGAATGTTGAATAGCTGGCAGTACTGAGGAATGTTTAGGATGTCTGAGTAAAATTTAGCTGACCAGGCAAGAGCAATTAGAAACAATAATTGGCTCTCCACTGTGGAGCTGGAGGAGATTAAGCGACGAGTGGATAGTGAAGCAGGTGACGAGAACGATGAGAATAGGATGAATAATGATGGAATGAATATGCAGCAAAATCAAGAACCTGTTTCTGAGTGTAGCTCGGAGAGGGAAGACAACGAGGAAGGAGTTTACCAATTTCGAGTCCTAAATCCGGAAAAACTGTCAGAGGGACAGCGAGATATTCTAAGTGATATCAAACTGGCTCTAGAAGAAGATGAGGCAAAACAACCAACATTTTTGAAACATGTGGAGAGAAAGAAGCTCCTTGAGGTGGCTAAAGAAGTGAATGATGTACTAGCGCACATTCAAACAGCTGATATAACCGAAACCCATCGGCTAATGCGAACCTCAGCAGTGGTTGTAACGCGGAGACTAGGTATAAATAAAAGAAGTACTGAAGCAAGAAAAAAACTCTTTTGGAAGAGAAGAATAAAGAGCATAACTGATCTGCTGAGGAGTGATATTATTGAGATATGAACAACGGATAAACCAGTACAGGCAAAACTGCATGTTTCAGAATGATCAGAAGAAATTCTATCAAGAAATGGGCGGTGTAACCAGGGAGAGAGACATTAAACCTGATCCCCTAGAGAGCTGCGATTTTTGGAGCAATATCTGGGATAATCCTACCGAGCACAATCAAGAGGAAGAATGGTTAGATGAAGTTAGAGAAGACCTGAGCCAACACACGGCCCAAGAGGATGGGATGATTTCAGTACTGGATGTGAAACAGCAGTTGAGGAAAATATCGAAGTGGAAAGGGCCTGGACCGGATGGCGTGCAGAGATTTTGGTTGAAGAATTTTCAAGCACTTCACTGTCGCATTGCAGAACAACTTAATCTAATTCTGGAATCTTGCTCCGTACCACAATGGATGAAACAAGGAATAACGATTCTCTGTGTGAAGGATCCGTCATTGAAAAATGCTGTGGAAAACTTCCGGCCCATAACATATCTTCCACTTATGTGGAAGTTACTCAGCGGAATGCTTTCAGAAAAAATGTACTATCATTTTGAGATGGGACAGTTACTTTCTGAGGAAGAAAAAGGATGTCGGAAACGTTCAAGGGGGACGAAAGACCAACTCCTCATAGATAAAATGGTATTACGGAATTGTAAGCGTAGAAAAACGAATTTGGCGGTGGCCTGGATTGACTATCGTAAGGCTTACGACATAGTGCCTCATTCCTGGATTATGGAAATGCTAGAGCTTACTGGAATAGCTCCTAATATCGAACGATTAGTACGAGAGAGCATGCAAAATTGGAAGACGGTGCTTACATCAAATGGCCGAATTCTCGGGGAAGTCAAAATCCAAAGAGGCATTTTCCAGGGTGACAGTCTATCACCCCTGTTGTTTGTCATCTGCTTAATACCGCTGTCGATCGTCCTGCGAAGCTGCAAAGGAAGATACCAACTAGGAAAGGATGCTGGGTCCATTAACCATCTGTTGTACATGGACGACCTAAAGCTGTATGAAAAAGGTAAGCTTAAAATTGACTCTCTATTGAACACTGTCCGGATAGTTAGCAGTGATATCGGCATGGAGTTCGGCCTTAAGAAATGTGGTGTACTCGTTCTAAAGAGAGGAAAGATTGTGAAGACTGAAGGAATTGATCTCCCAGAGAGGCGACGAATGAAAACGGTAGAGGATGATTGTTACAAGTATCTCGGGATCCTTGAGTACGACGATCTACTTCACGATAAAATGAAAGAAGCGCTGACCAGTGAGTAATTCCACAGAGTGAAGAAAGTTTTAAAATCGAAGTTAAATGGAAGGAACACCATACCAGCTTTAAACACATGGACCGTGCCAGCTAAACGTTATGGAGCCGAGATAGTGAACTGGTCTAAAGCTGAGCTGAAGAACATGGACAGGAAGACAAGGAAACGGATGACAATCTATGGAATGCTACACCTTCGAGCGAATGTTGACCGCTTGTACCTTCCAAGACGATGTGGTGGTCGTGGGCTGATTGGAGTTGAGGACTGTGTGCTTGCTGAAGAGATAGGCCTGTCCAATTATGTCCAGAAAAGTGAGAAACCACTGCTTGCGGCGGTGAGGAATGAAAGTTTCCCAAACTTGGAAAAAGATGAGACTGTCAAGCATTTCAAAGAAAGGAAGAGGAGAAAGAGACAAGAGGACTGGAAGGCTAAAACATTACATGGTCAGATCTTACGTCAAACTGAAGATGTCAGGGATGGGGCATCGTAGGACTGGTTGATGAGAGGAGCCTTGAAAAAGGAGACCGAGGGTCTGATCATAGCAGCCCAAGATCAAGCATTGAGAACTAATGCGTTCAAAGCAAAAATCGGGAAACAGCAGCTATCTCCTTTATGTAGAATGTGTGGAGGGAAAGACGAGACAGTGGGTCACTTGTTGTGTGAATGTAGCAAGATGGCACAGATTCAATAAAAACATCGACATGACAACGTTGCCAGGATTGTGCACTGGGCAATCGCAAAACAGCGTGGACTTGAAGCCGAAGAGAAATGGTACAAACACAAGCCGGAACCAGTCATTGAAAATGCTAACATAAAAGTACTGTGGGATTTTACCATCCAGACGGATCGTAAAATTGAAGCTCGGAGATCGATCATTGCACTCCTAAACAGGAAAGAGAACGAATGCATAGTAATTGACATTGCTGTGCTAGCAGATGCTAACATTGCAGTCAAAGAGATAGAGAAGATCAAAAACTACCGGGACCTTAGAAGAGAAATTGCACGTCTATGGGATATCAAAACGTGTGCGGTTCCAGTGGTGGTTGGCTCATTTGGTATGGTTAGCAAGAACCTTGCCAAGTACCTTGGGAAGATTGAAATCCCAACAATGATCGAACTCGTGCAGAAAGTAACACTACTCGGGATTCTGCAAAATGTGCTTGAGGCCTAAGGCTGTGAGACACAGCTTGCCCTCAGCGTAATATCATGTGGCCAGCGACTATCTAAGCTGAGAAAATTCTAAATGATAATAATAATAATAATAATAATAATAATAATAATAATAATGGTAATAATAACCGTAGTGATAAAAGCGACAGCAATAGTAGTATTATCAATTATAATAATTATAATTAAAAATAACCGTAATAATGAAAACCAAAATATAAAAACAAGAATAGTACTCATAAAGAGATAATTCGTAATCTTGGGAAATGGATGACATCGACTCAAAATAAATACCCTCAACGTGTCCTTTTGGAGTGCTTTCAGACATAACCAAAATGAAATCAGACTAAAGGATATCGCTGTTAGTGCCGAGATTCTGTGATAAGATAATACATAAATTTTCTTGGAAAAGACTAAATATGGAAATCTTCCACTGGAAATTTTTGACTTTTTAACGTCAAGGAACCCATTTAAAGTTATTTGTTAGAGAATTTTTCTAGACATCTGATCTGTAGGAATAGTAAACTGCGAGTTATATTTCTCTTGCCATATCTTTTAATAGTCAACAAAGATCGTTGGCTGGAATCCTAGCCTTCAAGTGGGCTCTTTTTCCCACTTATCTCCATTGGTTTCTCGGGATGGGTTCTACGTT
The DNA here is from genome assembly GCA_030142905.1 of Heliopora coerulea. NCBI lineage: Eukaryota > Metazoa > Cnidaria > Anthozoa > Scleralcyonacea > Helioporidae > Heliopora > Heliopora coerulea. The sequence goes on from JASJOG010000143.1 coordinate 267,812, forward strand.
ATATTATGGGTTCGTTCGTAATACGTGTTTAAAGACGTCTTCATGCTCGTGGGTTTTGCGTCGGGTCAAAAAGTGGGTAGACAAGTTGAAAATCTGGTGTGCCACACATGAAATAAGTGCAGAAACCGGTTTTAGAAATCGGTGTTGCGTTTAGATGTCACATTCAGGGGATCGCAATTTCCAGGTCTTTATATTTCTGGAGTTTATCACACTCTTTAGTTGCAATGTTGCTATCACAAGGAACTGCCATCTGACTCATCAACTGACTCATCTGGCTTTTTGTGGATGCAGCAAATAGCAGTACTGAATAATACTAATTACATAATAATAGCGAGAATAGTATAAAATAGCAAAGCTAGATAATCGTACTGCTAGATAAAGCAATTTCACGTCATATTCATCAATACATAAAATTCGATTAACTACAAGAATTCCTTGCAGCAATTATTGTGTCTCGACATCATGCCACGTAGAACAAAGCTATGAAATAAAACAGAATACGCCCGTGTCCACTATGTAAGTAAATCAATTATATGTTCAGTGGCGTAACGGACTATGGTCAGGGTTAGAGCAACTCCTAAGAGGCCTCCGACCTCTAAGGCGCCCCGATGAATTTGGAAAGACAATTGAGAATTAAAGTCGTCAAATTGTCTACACTAAGTCTATACGAACAGGGGTGACGAGGGCCCGCGGACGAAATTCTCCTAGGGGCCCCGAGTATTTCCGTTGCGCCACTGTATATGTTGTTTTGCTTTGTTGGTTACAGTGAAAATTTAAGCTACTTTTCGCTTCAAGGATTTCAACAACGTCATATCGTTTCAACTTCCTAAGGATTTCAATAAGTCGCTTCAATTCATTTTCATGTTGGGTTCCCCAATGAAACAAAATGGCATCCGAAGGATTCTCCGACAATTTAAATCTGGCAATTTGATTTGTAGAGTAACCCATGTATTGTGCCAATACTTCACAGTCTCCATCCGGAGCTGGCACGTTTAACTTCATACAAACGCGTTCGTAGAAATTTGGAGGTAAACCATAAATTGTTCGTAAATCTCCATAAAAAGGACAATAATATACAATGCTCTTTCTCAAACAATATGTTAAATGAAATACTTTTAGGTATTGCATATCATCAGGTTCGAAAGACCAAAAGTTTCCGTTCATCCCGATTCTGAGGTCACCCGCTTTTAACGTCTACTAAAATGTAGGGCTGTCCACTTGACTAACTCCCACCTACTATCTCAAAATAGCAAAATAACACTTTATGATATGGCTATTAAACTGTATTATAAAATAATTATCCTATTGGTGATTGCAAAAAAGTATACCTTAAAAATAAGGTTTCGAGGAGAGACTGAGAACGAATCGATTGCTAAGGAATTGAAACTAAGTCGTGGCCAGAAATGCAGGCCTGTAAGCGGTGCGGTGTGTGGGCTCATGTGGTTCAGTGATTCAGCGCATTATACAGATCAGTGTGGTTCAATTCGGGAAAGACAACATGGCGGTTCGTTTTTACCAACAATTGCACAATTTAAGCACAGCTGATTTCCTTCTTGAAAATATCCACAGCAAACAATATATCGTAAGATGTAGAATTGGCAGCGTATGTTAATGAAGGGCTTTCAACAGATAATTTTCATTGCAAATAAGTATGCATAGGGCACAAAGGCGGAACATCCGACATTGCAAATACAGCCCAATATATAACCAAGCACAATTATAAATATAGTAGACCTCACAGTGGCAGAATCTGGATCGATGTTCAATTTCGAATACTTATACAATATTTTCAAATGTTAAATATATTGGAATTCAAGTTGCGAAGTTAAATTTCCCGCGAAATTGCACAATTTAAAAGTCCAAAGTTCATAATATCAGCGGTCAACACCATGGTAACATAGCAATAGCTAAAGGAAAGTAATGGCGAACAAGAAAACAAACTTTTGGTACGAAATTTTGATGTTTTTCTGCGAAGTACGATGTCTTTCTCCCTTCAAAATGGACAAAGACCACTCTGCGAAATTGGTAAACTTTGTCACGTTGGGGAACACATTAGTATATGTTTTTAAGCTTCTCAAACGTGATGTAAATAAGCATAGAGTCTGTACGAGCCAGCTCTGATATGGACATCTGCCGATGCCTGCCAACAACGAGCAGAAATTGGAACTGTAAGGTACCTAATATGTCAGGATCACACACTTTCTCATACGATGACTGTGGTAAAAATATTGTTTCTCGGGAACATAGTTAGGCAGCTCGAATTGTCCCCAAATTTTCAGTGGTAAAAGTTCGATAAAATTAGTTATGTTTTGGATATGGACATTCACGATTTCTCAATTGTGGGTTATGTAGAATGCAAATTCCAATGATTTCCCACTCTTATCTTAGAGTAAGACTCCATATTGGATTCTTAATTAAATCTAAATCGCGCATGCTTAGCAGCCATGTTGGCCTGTATTTCTGGCCATGATGTACTTCAAAACATGTACCACCTATTCCTAACCCTAATACTAGTCCTAACACTAGCCACAGTTCTAAACAATATATATATATATATATATATATATATATATATATATATACATAAGTAAGATCACCAAGAGATTGATACACACCTCCCAGATTACCCAAACTCCTGGCAACGGTCGGATGATTTTCCCCGTAGCATGCCTTCCTTATTTTCAATGCTTCAAAGTGGTGTTCCTCGGCTTTCTTCAGATCACCAAGAGATTGATACACACCTCCCAGATTACCCAAACTCCTGGCAACGGTTGAATGACTGTCCCCGTAGCATGACCTGCTTATTTTCAATGCTTCCAAGTGGTGTTCCTCGGCTTTCTTCAGATCACCAAGAGATTGATACACATTTCCCAGATCATTCAAAGTACTGGCAACGTGCGGATGACTGTCCCCGTAGCATGACTTCCTTATTTTCAATGCTTCCAAGTGGTGTTCCCCGGCTTTCTTCAGATCACCAAGAGATTGATACACATTTCCCAGATCATTCAAAGTACTGGCAACGTCCTGATGACTGTCCCCGTAGCATGACTTGCTTATTTTCAATGCTTCTAAGTGGTGTTCCTCGTCTTTCTTTAGATCACCAAGAGATTGATACACAGCTCCCAGATTATTCAAACTGCTGGCAACGTGCGGATGACTGTCCCCGTAGCATGACTTCCTTATTTTCAATGCTTCCAAGTTGTGTTCCTCGGCTTTCTTTAGATGACCAAGAGATTGATACACAGCTCCCAGATTATTCAAACTGCTGGCAACGTCCGGATGACTGTACCCGTAGCATGACTTGCTTATTTTCAATGCTTCCAAGTGGTGTTCCTCGGCTTTCTTCAGATCACCAAGAGATTAATACACATTTCCCAGATTATTCAAACTGCTGGCAACGTGCGGATGACTGTCCCCGTAGCATGACTTGATTATTTTCAATGCTTCCAAGTGGTGTTCCTCGGCTTTCTTCAGATCACCAAGAGATTGATACACATTTCCCAGATCATTCAAAGTACTGGCAACGTGCGGATGACTGTCCCCGTAGCATGACTTCCTTATTTTCAATGCTTCCAAGTGGTGTTCCCCGGCTTTCTTCAGATCACCAAGAGATTGATACACATTTCCCAGATCATTCAAAGTACTGGCAACGTCCTGATGACTGTCCCCGTAGCATGACTTGCTTATTTTCAATGCTTCTAAGTGGTGTTCCTCGGCTTTCTTTAGATGACCAAGAGATTGATACACATTTCCCAGATTATTCAAACTGCTGGCAACGTCCTGATGACTGTCCCCGTGGCATGACTTGCTTATTTTCAATGCTTCCAAGTGGTGTTCCTCGGCTTTCTTCTGATCACCAAGAGATTGATACATATTTCCCAGATTATTCAAAGTGCTGGCAACGTTTGGATGACTGTCCCCGTAGCATGACTTGCTTATTTTTAATGCTTCCAAGTGGTGTTCCTCGGCTTTCTTCAGATCACCAAGAGATTGATACACATTTCCCAGATTATTCAAACTGCTGGCAACGTGCGGATGACTGTACCCGTAGCATGACTTCCTTATTTTCAATGCTTCCAAGTGGTGTTCCTCGGCTTTCTTCAGATCACCAAGAGATTGATACACACCTCCCAGATTACCCAAACTCCTGGCGACGGTTGAATGACTGTCCCCGTAGCATGACTTCCTTATTTTCAATGCTTCCAAGTGGTGTTCCTCGGCTTTCTTCAGATCACCAAGAGATTGATACACATTTCCCAGATTATTCAAACTGCTGGCAACGTCCGGATGACTATCCCCGTAGCATGACTTCCTTATTTTCAATGCTTCCAAGTGGTGTTCCTCGGCTTTCTTCAGATCACCAAGAGATTGATACACATTTCCCAGATTATTCAAACTGCTGGCAACGTGCGGATGACTGTCCCCGTAGCATGACTTGATTATTTTCAATGCTTCCAAGTGGTGTTCCTCGGCTTTCTTCAGATCACCAAGAGATTGATACACATTTCCCAGATCATTCAAAGTACTGGCAACGTGCTGATTACTGTCCCCGTAGCATGACTTCCTTATTTTCAATGCTTCCAAGTGGTGTTCCCCGGCTTTCTTCAGATCACCAAGAGATTGATACACATTTCCCAGATCATTCAAAGTACTGGCAACGTCCTGATGACTGTCCCCGTAGCATGACTTGCTTATTTTCAATGCTTCCAAGTGGTGTTCCTCGGCTTTCTTTAGATGACCAAGAGATTGATACACAGCTCCCAGATTACCCAAACTCCTGGCAACGGTTGGATGACTGTCCCCGTAGCATGACTTGCTTATTTTCAATGCTTCCAAGTGGTGTTCCTCGGCTTTCTTCAGATCACCAAGAGATTGATACACATTTCCCAGATTATTCAAACTGCTGGCAACGTCCGGATGACTGTCCCCGTAGCATGACTTCCTTATTTTCAATGCTTCCAAGTGGTGTTCCTCGGCTTTCTTCAGATCACCAAGAGATTGATACACATTTCCCAGATCATTCAAAGTACTGGCAACGTGCGGATGACTGTCCCCGTAGCATGACTTCCTTATTTTCAATGCTTCCAAGTGGTGTTCCCCGGCTTTCTTCAGATCACCAAGAGATTGATACACATTTCCCAGATCATTCAAAGTACTGGCAACGTCCTGATGACTGTCCCCGTAGCATGACTTGCTTATTTTTAATGCTTCTAAGTGGTGTTCCTCGGCTTTCTTTAGATGACCAAGAGATTGATACACATTTCCCAGATTATTCAAACTGCTGGCAACGTCCTGATGACTGTCCCCGTGGCATGACTTGCTTATTTTCAATGCTTCCAAGTGGTGTTCCTCGGCTTTCTTCTGATCACCAAGAGATTGATACATATTTCCCAGATTATTTAAAGTGCTGGCAACGTTTGGATGACTGTCCCCGTAGCATGACTTGCTTATTTTCAATGCTTCCAAGTGGTGTTCCTCGGCTTTCTTCAGATCACCAAGAGATTGATACACATTTTCCAGATCATTCTAAGGTTTAATGAACTGGTAATAAGGTCATAAAGCTGAATGTGATTGAATTCATAATATATCTTGTTTGTATAATTAACAGTGAAGACGTTTGACGAAGTGGAGAAATAAATTTGTGTTTACAATCTGGAGGTAAATCCACCACATTGATACCAGCAGTAAGAGTAACTTACCGTTCTATAGGAGAACTTAAGCTAAATCTGTCTTATATCAAGACTGTAAACTAGACACACTCCTACAAATATAAAAATAAATAATATAGATAAAACTTCTTTGCATGATTACCTGAAAATTTGATAAAAGTGACCAGCTCACTGCAGTTTTCTCTAGTCTGTTGTCTGTTCGTTTCTTTTAATCTGAAATAAACAGGTAATGACACCGTCTAATCTTAATGGTAAATATTTTTCAACCATTTTTTTGAGTAACATTAAAATTCAATCCATGCATTTGGAAGTGATGTAATTCACCTTCCCGCTTTTTCACGCCTTTACATTTTAGAAGTTTTTCAGACCCACACTTCGCCTTAATCCTCGGTAAAACTTTTGTCGGTCTTTCTTGCATTCAGCACTTACACTATTACAGTTTTGACTTGTAACTAGTTTTTATTGTTTTTATGAAAGTAGATATTCGTTCGGTAAAAACTACAACGCACGTTTCCATTTAAATTGCGCTATGTTGACAATTTAAGAAGAAATATAAAGTTTGTAAATATTCTCGACGAGAGACCTAAAAGACATCATACCTCTACATTTCTACTTTTTTTTTGTTTGATTTTGAAGCTAAATTGTTTTACAAAATAAACCCAAAGCCACATGGTTTGAAACTTCTTTAAAACCAACAATCCCACTATTTCTCTACAGTTGTCGTTTGATACACTATTAAGTCAACTCAAAGAAATTCTTTGCAGACATTTTTATCACCCGGTATAAGATTGAAAAGAATGCTCAAGAGGGTTCCTCTTGGTTTCAAACCTATTTCATCTCATTTATAACTTTATTTTCCATCAGTAAACAAAATATGTTCCATATATGGTATATAAATCTATTTCTTTTGAAACTTCTCAGTAGCTAAGGACAACGTCTGCTTTCATCGCTTTGCGCTCATGGTTTATACTACATATGCTGTAACCGCGAAAAGTCACCATCGTTTTTTTCACTCTTTCTCTTACAGCTCATTTTTTTCAAATATGATACTCAGAGTCGATTCAAGGGGTTTTTTATAGCGAGTGATCAATTATGTCATAACCCCACTTTTTTTCATCCATAAATTGTTACCCACTTCACTTTTTCATCTTTCAAAATCAAATAATTGACACAATCATATGATCTTTTGCTATGACCCCTATGGATTGCGACAAAGCATCCTCGGCAGCGCAGAGCCGTTTGGACTTCAGGAAAGCGCAAAGTACTAACAAACGAGCAGGGGAGGAGGATGCACAGTCGCCAAAAAACCCAAGGGTATTGGTGGGAAAAGCGAGCAAAGCATGCGATGGCCCTTGGTTTTAAGGGAACAATCCCCATATGATCATAATAATAACACGGCACCAATCCCTAACAATCCCCATATGATCACGGCATTTTAAACAGCTGTTGTGAATAGAATCATGGACTTCAAGGTTGATAGAAGCATAATTTATGGCTGTCAAGGCGTGATCTCTTAGAACAGTTTTCATTCTAAAGGATCCTGTAATGAACTCTTTTAAAATATGATACTTCATTCATTAACTTCCTCTTTAGGTTCATATTTGTGTTTATAAACATGTCTAGCAATAGTTATACTACCAGTAAGGAAGCCAAGTAATGGGATGTAAGGTGAAATGGTCTCGACTATAGAGTATACATCTCTCTTTAACAATTCATCTTTCTTCAGCTCTTTGCATAGTTCTTCGGGGTCATCAATGGCATCTAGACCGCTTATTGTACTGGAGAATTTACTGATTAGTAAGTCGGTTAGGAATTTATTGCCCTTTTGCATTCTTTTTCTTTCATACTCTGAATGTAGCTTATCAATAACCTTTTGACTGGCCTTTTTTATATATGCCACAGATTTATCCAACTCTCCGTCTTCAGCTAATCTTAGAAGTACATTTCTTTTTTTATAATCTTCCTGCTCTGTTTTTGTGTTATTTTCTTCATTAATTGTTTGGTTTGCGGATTCTATTTCTTCATTGATTGTTTGGTTTGCGGATTTTATTTCGTCAATAAGGTCACCAATGGTTTCAGGGTTCTTCTTCTTGCGTTTTGGCATCTTTATATTATAGCATGTGTTTTGTTATCTCACGGAATGACTACTCTGTAATCATAAGGGTGGTGTAAATCGATTTCTAATCTTGCGTACTTGTTATTTTTTAATTTATTGACAATTTCATTGATCTCAATCTTATCTAGTCCATAAAGATATTCATCAGTAATACTCCTCATGTCATTTCGGTTTGTGTTATAAAAATTTACTAACATACTGATATTCTCACGATATGGTTTAGCTATGGACGTTAATTGTTGAGTGATTACGATAGTAGATAACCCAAAATGTCTTGCTGAGAATGCTAATTTGACTAACTCACTTGTTCTATTTTTAATATCGTTACTAGAGGCACAATCGTCTAAAATGATGAGAGTATTTGTTCCTTTATAGACCTCAGAAACAATATGTACAATCTTATCAACATCATCTTGTTCACACTCTATTGTTATCACATCATTATCATTTCCATTTCCATTTATGTATTTCCATTCCATTCTATTTTCTTCTTCTGTTAAACCATTGATGTTAGTATATTCTCTACTGGTATCTAGTAATGGAAAGTCGTTTATTGATGTTTCAAATTGCTCATCATCTTCTATCTCCTCTTCACTTGCCTTATCTAGTTTACTCACTAGTTTCTTGAACTGAGTGATTGCATTTTTACTTAATTGATCCTTACTGTAAACCAATCTTTTACCATCTCTGGAAGGTTTAAGAATGAGTTTTGACCTAATGTATTCTCCATTTTTACCTATTGGTTTGAATAATATAGAGCCACTATCAGTCACATATGTTCTGTTGACGATTCTTCTCGAGACCTCATTATTACCTAACGTCTTACCAGTTAGACGCTTTATTTTTTTATTAATTAGTTTAGTTCTCTTGATCTCATTTTCTACAAGCTCCTTGTTAAAATCCTTCAAATTACTCAATCTGACTTCGATTTCTCTTTCTTACATGAAAGACAGATCAAAATTGTCGGGGTTTACGTCGTCGAAATCTTCTTTAAGTTTCACATATTCAACAGCAGGAGCTTCAACTGTTGAATTTTTATTTGTTATCGATACAGTTTTACCATCAACATTACTGGTAAATGATGTCTCTACTCGATTTTTATCTCGTGTATGGTTGATATATGCCAGTCTATTGGCTAAGTCTATGTTTTTTTCATTTGTAAGTTCTTCAGTATTATCTTTCCATTCTTTTGAAAGTAGATCATGTTCAAAATCTAGCTGCTCATCATTCATATTATCATACTCTGGATACCTCTGATTGAAGTCATCCAGTTCTAGATCATCAAATCCTTCAGCCATTATTTATATATATTACTTGATATTTTGTATATCACTTTCTGGAATCCAAGAGTTGTGTTTACTTTCATAGCCTAACCATTTAACAAGAACCATTTTTTTACCCTTAACTTTTTTTTCTTTTAAGAATTTTCTCCACCTTATAAACATCATCCCTTTTATTAACAGCTGATAGCTCCTCTTCATAGAATTTCCCAATAATTGGTTCACCTTCTAAATCCTCTATTTCATAAACTGTTGGGTCACGACGTATAACCTTGACCACTTTAAACAGTTCTTCAGTAAAATTAGCTTCATAACCTTTAGTAAAAGTGCTTTTATATTTTGACATTCGGACAGTCTCTCCTACTTTATATTTACGTATTGATGACTCAGCATAGATATGGCCATATAATGTTGTCCATACATCATCTTCATTCTTTTTATTAACATCTTTTGGTTTCATTAATATAACACTATGTTTGGTATTGTTGTAATTATACACTAACTCGTCTAATATATCTATCCATTTATATGTTCCCTTACTGTAAAAGTATTTCCACATAAAGGTCTTGAGTGTTCTGTTAAATCTTTCAACGACAGCATCTTTTTTGTCGCTATTAGTAGAGAAGTACTTAATACCATGTTTTTCCAATAATGTTTTAACACCAACATTGTAGAATTCTTTACCATCATCAAACTGTGCAAAATTAGGGTAGTCACCAAACCTCTCTTTAAACTTCCTCAATAGCTCAGTGACAGCTTTTGTCATATTGTTAGTGTCTTTCCTGTAAACTGGTATTGCAAAGGCGTATCTACTTAAGATCTCAATAGCTGTTAATATCCAATAATATCCTTTGTTCTGGTTTCTATATTTTACCATATCAACCAAGTCCATTTGTATCTGCTCACCAAGATAGTTTACTTTAGTTTGTCTAAACTTATGTCTCCTAACAATTGGTTTACATCTGGTGTAAGTGTCTTGTGATTTTAACCACTCTTTTACCTGGTTTCTACTTACGGGAATACCTTCTTCCAATGCTTTCTGATATAACCTTTCAGAGGATTGCTAACCAGTCTTAGGATTATAGTAAATATCTCTTAATACCTGTTCTGACTCAATATCCTTATCCATATTATTACATTATATAAAATTCAAGAAGAAAACTTCCGAACTGCTTATTCCCGTTATTTCCGATTATATTAAAGTTTAGCTTATTGTAAACACCTTTGTTGATTGATAATTTACTTTCAATATCTTTATGGTGTGTTATTGTTCCTTTTGATATTTGTGAAGATATTGGTAGAGTTAAAATCACGTGACTCTTTTTACCTTGGTTGTCAATACTACATAATCTATCAATTGCATCACTTTGTATTTTTATATATTTTAAGCCTATATTAATGTCTAATGTTTTACTGGTCTTTGTTGCTTGTTGATTAATAGTCGTGTTATTACTAAAACCGAGTATCGCACCGAATCTCTTTAACTGTAGATTTGAATCAGACGATATTGAACATGTATTATTATGTTTGTTTTCAGTAATTGTTAAATTTCCATTGAGTCCTTCTAATTTCTTTTTAATTAAATCAAAAGTCCAATAACCAGGCTCAAATTTTATATTCGACTGACCATAAACAACTGTGTCATTATAACCTGAAAAAACATTGTTGTAATTCCAATATATGGATGCTGTTTTTACATACAAAAATGCGTCATTATCTATAACTAGTGACTCATCAAATGTAATCTCTTTACTATCTCCTTCTATGAAAACAATAAATTTTTTCATCTGTATATTATATGTCATATTATATAATGGATGTAGAGAAAATAATGAGGCAATATTATGGGAGTAACTATGATAAAGCTATAAAGAATGCAAAAGTAAAAAGGGAAGAGATGAAGAGAGAATTCATCGGAAAGTATCCAAATGCTGATTTAAGTAAATTTGTTTTTGAAGTAGACACCAAAATGGATGGATCTATTGAGTCAACAGCCATTTTTTTTCTAAGAATTCAGATGTTTTAAGCACAGATATAACAAGTAACACATTTCTTAATGATAAATCAATGACAAAATATCTTTATTCTAACATAAGTGGCACAAAACTTCATTCTAATAATGGCTTCCCTAAGATATGGAATATTGGTGGAACAATTCAGGATTTACCTAAAGGAAAAAGACATGTTGATTATAATGGAAAATCCTACTACTGGAACAATTCCCCTGTTGATTATGTTTTGACTTATCCAATAAATCAGTTCAGAATTTATGTTAACAATACAGATTATTTTCAGAGTGGTTTACCGGGATTGAATATAACCACAAATGATAATGCTAAATGGAATTTAAAAGAACCATATTTTCAAAGCATTGTAGCAGCTTGGATAGCAACATATGCATGTGGAATTTCAATACAACATTTGTCATTCCATCCGAGTGTTCCGAAACAAATTACTTCATTTATTAGATTTCGTTTATATTTTACAGTTAGAAGAATTATGAGACAATTTCAAAACTGGAGACTTTTCAATTTTGAATACATTTAATGCAAATTTTTTAAAAGATCATTACCCTAAATGGACCTGGCAAGAAATTTTACATTATAAGAATGAGCATCTTGGTCAGGATGTTGTTGGAACAGACCCTCATAAAACTTTTCAACATGGTCCGGGACAAATCAGAGACACTCATAATGATTATAAAAAATTCATTCCTAAAACGTCAGATGGGTTAACTTTAAAAGGAACATTTTTACTGAATCAAAGCATAGAAGCATATCTTTATTCAATCTTTGGGGCACAAGCTAGAACTAGACAAAAGTATTTTTGGACCAAGAGCTTCAGCATTAGAAACACAAAAGGTTTTTAGACAAATTGTTGAAGATTCTATAATAAATTATGATACATCAAAATGGATAAATAATATGAATCAAGCGATCTCTGATACAAATGTAGTTTTAAATACTGCTATAAGTTCAACTTTATGGTTAATACCAAGTGATCTTATCATTTTAAAAAACCCGATACCTGGTTATAATAATAAACTTCGTACTGCTGGAAAAAATTTAAGTTTTGGTCTGAATGAGAAAGTTAATTATGTAGGTGTAAAAGAGACTCCAAAAAAAGTACACCAACCAAACGTACCAACACACAATTTAGATGACTTGGATGAAAAAAAAGTACAACAACCAAACTTACCAACACACAATTTAAATAACTTGGATGAAAAACTACAAACAGAGAAAAAGGATGATGGTCATAATACAGAACTGGTATCGTTGTTTACCGTATCTGGAATATTCACTTTCATAGTCGCGAAATATCTGTTATAATAATGAGAAATTCAATTGACAGTCAATACATTAGTAAAAAAATATCTATCAATGAGAAGGAAAATTTAATAAAAATGTATAACAGCTATCATAAAGTATATACTTGCTACAAATGGAAGTACAAGAGATTAAAGAAAGTTAAGTTAGCATTAGACATGGTTAGTATTGGATTGACAGTAACCGGTACTATCGTTGGTAGTGTTACTTTGAATCCTGTAATAATAGGATGTTTAACTGGATCTGGTGTTCTTGTCCAAGGTTATGTATCAAAGAGTAATCTATCTAATAAGGTAGAAGATTGTCGTTTTGCATACACATCATACCAAAAGGTGCTAACACAATTAAGGTCTTATTTAAGAGGGCTCCCTTATGATAATCAAATCCTGCTTAGTGATCTTAAAGTGTTAGATGATATAGTTACTGATTCATGCCCTACAGTTAATGGTATGGGAGATAGGTATGATAAAAAATACAGTAATATATAAATGGATATCGCACTAAACGACCTTGATGAAAGGAGAGATAAGGATGAAGTTGAGAGAGAGCAGGAGACTGAATTTAATGATACAGATAGTGACCTTCTAGATGGTTTGGATTGGTTATCTAACAAGGGTAAAGACCCATTAAAAAAAAATATTTAATAACTATAGTAATCATGTTTTTGAGGCTAGAAACATAGGTTTTTTCATCGAAGATACTCTATTAATGGAAAAAGAGTGTATCAATCCAATATTTATTAAATACTTAATAGAGACACAAGATTGTAAAATTGAAAAAACAATATCTGTCTCTGGAGTTCTTACAAATTATGAAATATCATTTTATGGTGAACCGCTTAATAATGGTTTAGAACGTCCATATAGAACCTATAAGACGACTAACGGCCCCATAGAGGATCAAGATGAAATGAATCAGTGTATTAACGACATACGATATCATTATGACAATTGGAGAAGAATAGAGTTAAATAAAGTCCTAAAAAAAGCAGGGGTAGCTACCGGAGTAGGTTTGACATTAATTGCCTTAGTTACAGGATTATCACTTGGATTAAAAAGAGGTGGTTATGACATTGTATGGGCATCTAAAATAGAAAAGAAAGCTGAAAAACTAAAGCCAGGGAGAGATGTTATTCCTTGGACAGATATTCAGGAGGCATCTGGTAAGAGCTTAATATTTGTTGGAGATCATATATATTTGGTTATTGGTGGAACATTAATATATATATATACCATAGAAAGGAAACATAAGTGATTAAACATAGAAAGGAAACATAAGTGATTATATGAGAAAACTTAAAAATCTTTTTATAAGAATCAGAAATCTTGTACGCTTTTGTAAGAAAACAACTGATGATTTAGATAGTGTTCTAGAAGATATAAATGAATCAAGATGGAATAACAATCCGACATATATACCACACACTGGTAAATAATCTGTGAGATAACTAATAGATGATCTATGCGATAAAACATACTCTAATATATATATCAGTGAAACACCAAAGATAACAACAGTAAAAAGAGAGAAAGACCCAAAGAGAGTGGAAGCTGGTAAAAGGCTAGCTGCTATCTCTAAAGAAGCCAAAGAAAGGAAAATGCGTCAGAAGATAGAATCAGAGGATAGTGGCTTTAGTATTAATTATGCATTAGTTTTCGGAGGCATCGGGGCTTTAACATCAATTGGTGCTTTGTACTATGCCAGAAAGAGTAATAATAGAGAGGAAAGAGTCGTGGAAATCAAAGATCAAGAGACAAAGAATGAAAAAAGAGTAGAGGAACCTGAAAAAAAGAATAATGTACTAGACACTTTATGAATAAAACATATCTTAATATAAAAAGTGAATATGTCAGTAATAATCAAGAAATTTGAAAATAAGGAATTAAACGTTTTGATAGACACTTATGTTGATAATAAACAGAATGTATGGTTCAAGGGTAAAGATGTAGCAATGGCTCTAGGTTATGAACGACCAAGAAATGCTTTATCAACCCATGTGGATGATAAATACAAGGTGAACTACCAAAATCTAAAGGGGGCCTCAAATCAGGGCCCCTTGGAAATCACCAACCTCATACCATTTTCATTCAAGAACCCTGTCTTTACTCTCTAATTTTTGGTTCAAAACTAGAAACTGCAAAAGTGTTCCAGGACTGGGTCTTCTCTAAAGTGTTACCATCTATCAGAAAGTATGGGTATTACAAAATGTTCAATAACCCCAGCACTTTAACTTTCAAAATAGAAGATGAATATGATCTACATACGAAGGTGGTTCAGTTCATAAGGCGATTTTACCCAAATGCAATAATGTCAGCTGGACTAGGTGAGTTACAAGACACTAAAAATAAGAGAATTGATTCTTTTAAAAAGGATTACATGAAAGGACAACCAGATCTGATAATTCAAAATCTTCATAAGCAATACTCTGGTGTATGCATAGAGTTCAAAACCCCTCAATGTAATGGTGTTTTATCAGACCAACAGAAAGATCTAATAGAACTTTATGAAGAAAATGGTTATAAATCCATAGTTTCCAATGACTATGACCTAATCACGAAGGAATTAAACGACTACATGCGTGATATCCGTATCAAATGTAAATACTGTAGAAGGAAGTTCATATCAAAGAAGACAATAAAACGTCATGTAAAATATTTCCACAGAATAAAATAAAATATACATTATTATATAATAAGTTCAGAAAGGAAAGAATTGATGAATGAAGCGTATGATGCTCTTCTAGTTACCACAGGTGTTGTAGGTCTTTCTATGGCGACAAAGAAGCTTTTGGGTGAAAAACTCACAGATGCATCAACCATCAGGGATATAGCAAAACTATCAGTTGGTGTCACACTATCGTCTATGCTAGTGAAATATGCACAGGATAAGAAGTGGTTTCCTAGTGACCCATTTAAGCCTTAAAATATGTAGTAATATATATATGGCGAGTTTAATAGGAGGTTTTTTACAAACAACATTTGCTGCAGTCAGTTTTGCCGGTGCCCGCTATCTTTTTAAAGCGTTAGATAAAAACGGATATGAAGCTGAAGTGGAAAGACATAATAAAGCTTTAGAAGACCTGGCAAAGGCGAAAGAGACATTTTATCAGAATGAAGTCAAACAACATGATATGATACAACAATTAAGACAACAATTAGCAGACGCTAATAAGGACATCAATAGTACAAATAAATCTCTAGATTTGTTAAAACAGGTTCAAAGTATCCAATATAATGGAAAAACATTCGATAGAGAACCTCAACTTAGTGATTTTTACAAACCAAGTGAAGAGATGAAGAACTATCAGTGTCTTGTTATTGGTAGCATTGGCGTTGGTGCAGGGTATGTTATATATAAAGTGTTTTAAAGATATATGTATAACGTATATATATGATAAGTGATGATTATTTATTAGAGTTACTTCATCAGGGTTACGACATAGACGAAATAGCCTCTGGAGAATACAAAAAGGAACCTAAGAGACAAAGGATAAAAGGTTATTATTGCTATGAATGCAAAAAACATAGAGTCAAAGTACAAGATGGTTTCTATACATGTACTACTTGTGGTGAAACTGAGTACGGTCATGTTGAAAATTTTATTCCTGAGATATGGATGAAGAATAAATCAGTCCACTCTAGGAAACGATGGTTTGTGAACAAAGTCAGAGAGTTTGTAGATTCAAAATATATAGGAATGATAAGTCATGACTTCATGTCAGTTGTTAATGTGATGATTAAACACCATTTGATCAAAGGGAAAAACGTCTCTAGGTATGAATACTACATCATAAGACTGGCATCTAGACGTAATATAAATCCAAACAAAAAAAACTAAAAGATATGAAAAATAGTAAAACGAAGACGAAGTTTGATAACAGGTTATTTGGCAAGGTGTATAGTATTTTAAAATGGAATATAAATTGTGTTTGTCCGTATTATTTAGAATGGAAAATTTCAACTATAATGATAGATGTTAATCAGGAAGAGTTAAAAATAGTTTCCATAAACAAAACAATCGAGAATCGGTATAAATCACTAATGGAATTATAACGATTGCTATAGTATATTTACTGTCTAGTTGTTTCATCTTTATCAGACACATCATAATAATATTCGTTTAAGTATAATTTTCATACTATAATGGCTTAAAGGTTTGAGTATTTTTATCTAACATAATAATATGAACAAGACTGATATAAAAAAAACTGAGCAAATCAGAGCTCATCAAATTTTTATTGAAGCAAGAAACCAATAAACCTATCCAGCTTCCTAAACCAAGGAAAATTGTCAACTTAGAAGACCTGATGGATGACGATCCGTTCCCAGAATATGAACCTGTTTTTTTTTGAGAAAAAGATGAGGAGGGTCAAACGAGAGGGACGAAAGATTGATATCATAGATGACCGAATAAAGGGGAAATTTGATATGATCAAATCACATGTACAGAAGAAAAGTAAAATAACCTACCCCAAAATAACAGTATCGCTTAACGAATTTCGTAGGGAGGAGGTAAAACTGAGTAAATTTAGCAAAAAAGGATCATCATTTTTCAGCCTATTTGGACAAAGAATAAAGGGGAATGAAGGTAAAACAGTATCCGTAATCTTAGACGTTGATATAGAGACAGGAGACAGTTACAGTAAATACAAGAAAAACTCGAAAAAAACTGATGAGTACAATATCAAGTCGGACAAGGTTATAAAACAGATAGGAGGTGGGTTTGTGGTTAAAAAAACATATGGACCTTTCACAGTCGAATTCTCAAAAAATCATACCAAGAGAGATGCTTACAAATTCATGATGTATACCTTGTTGAAAAAGAAATTCACGATCCTCTCAGGGGAATACATCAACAAACTAGGCTGTAGGATAGTGCCTTTTAACAAAAAACAGTTTCTTCCACAAAAAATGGGTAAGCTTAAATTAGATTCATACTTGTTAAGCAAACAGAGGCCAATCAAGAGTCATGGGGTTAATACTTGTGTGGTTGACTATGTATGGGACCAAGTTAGAGGTAAACGTGGATTCAAAACTTATGACTATGCCAAATTGAAGGCTGAGATTTATGAGTTCGTAACAGGAGGTGATATGATTAGTACCGAAGAGTCGATAGACTGGGTTAAGAATTGTCATCCTCGAGTAGCAGTTCACGCTTTCGATAGTAGGTTCCGAAATTTCATAAGGTATACAAATGGTCACCAAGATGTCGTTCTGGTCTACATTGTGAAGGATAATCACTGCTATCCAATCACTGATGAAAAACTGAAATTAATAGCTTCTAAGGCTAACCAAGGAGGTAGTGACAATTTGTTAAAACACATGACTGATCTGAAATGGACTAGGAGACATAAGAATGTTGCAAAATTGAAATCAATTGAGGATATCCTCAGTTTTGATAAGGAGAATCACATTATAGTCTTACCCGAAAACACAAAGATGAGGGCAGCTATTGACATGTACAGTAACAAGGAATCGTTCTACGTTGAATACTTACACTGGGACAACAGAGGTGTTCTAGACGGTTTCATCTATCACAAGAAGAACATGTACTTGTTGAATGAGGAGTATGACATGAGGAAGACGATAACCAACAAACTTTTCAAAACATACCTATCAGACGATTTCATATGGACCAATCAATCATACACAAGTATTGCATCATCTTTGTTCAAACAAATGTGTGGGTACTTACCTGAATCGTCCTACAATCTCAATACAAGACAAATGTTGGATGACTTCTATCCTAGAGCCTTACAATGGTGCTCTACAGATGATATGCCAGACGACGTGGTGAACATCGATATTTGCAAATCATACCCTAATATATTGTTACATAATACATAACCGATACCAATATATTCGATTCATGATGTAATAGAGCCATATAGTTGCAGGAGTGATTTGAGACTCTGTGGTGAATTCTATATTGACGAAACAATCCTCTACAATTATAAGACACCAATAAAATTAGAAGCTGGATTCTACTCTTCGAACTTGGTTTCTTACCTTGTCAACGATCTACACATGCCGGAAAGTCAGATCAAATACAAGATCGTCACAAAGAGGGCTCTCAAAACCTGATACATTCGAGGATTTTATCAAACATATATTCAACAACTTTCCAGAGAGTGAGGCTAAGAAATTGGCAAACAGTTTTATAGGCGAGCTTGGTAAAAAATATTATAAATCAACAATGGGTTTCACATGTACTGAGTACGAGACAGCTATGTGCTGCTGGACTGCTGCGATGAGCGAGAAGAAGAATGTGACTGTTGACCATTATAATGGATTATACCTTATTAAGGAACAGAGCGTGGAAAGAATATTCTCTGACCATACAAGCATCAACCGATTTGTTGTGAGTGAGGCTGTTTTAAAATGTTTGCAACTGATAGAGACTTGTTACGGTAAGAATAGTGTGTTATACGGGTACAACACAGATGGGATATACATGTATATCACTAATCCTGTAAGAAGGTTCAAGAATAAGAAGGACGTCAAATTCAGTACCAAGAGGATAGGAAATGCTTATGTTACAGACTCTAAACCGTCATATTTTGAGAAGCATTACAGAAAGAACCTTGATATGAATGATTATAAGGTGAAAACTGGTAAAGGATGTATCCACACTGGCCAGGCGGGTAGTGGTAAAACAACGATGCTATGTGAAATGGTCAAAAGACCAAAAAACCCATTAGTGTTATCATTTACGAATAAAGCTATAGAAAATATCAAAAGTAGGTTAATCGAGAAGGATTTTAAAAATGATATGAACAATATATGTTTCACTTTTGATTCATACTTCTGTGATTGGAAGGGACGAGATATTAATAGTCTAGAGGGTAAAACGATAGTCATTGAAGAATTTTCAATGGTACCTAACAAGTGGATGACAATGATCTACAAGGCTTATACGATGTTTGGTAATAAGATACACATGTTTGGAGATCCTAATCAATGCGAACCTGTTCAAGGTGGAAGTCAGATCAATTACGACTATCTCAGATCAAAGACCATTAACGAGATGTGTGGTAAAGTAGAGAAACTTGGATATATTGAGAAGACCTGTAGATACGACAAACACATGAACTTTTGTACAAATTTTTGAAACATGGAAAAATATCAACGTACTTCCAACCAATTGATAAGAACCTCAACAAGAACATATGCTACCTCAACTCAACGAGAATAAAGATTAATACACAATGTTGTGATCAGTTCTCAAAAGGAAAGAAATATGAAACTGTTGAATTCAAATACAACAACAAGAAGGAAAAGTATAAAGTCAGTGTAGGGGTGCCGATAATTGCAACACAAAATATCAAGAATCAAAACATTTTCAATACAATGGAGTTCAGGGTGAAAGATATATCTGATAAGCAATTCTTAGTGAATAATGTCTGGTACGATATAAATAAGTTTTCCAAAAATTTCATCCCTAGTTTCTGTGTAACAGTTTACAAATACCAAGGTGCAGATATCAATGAGCCATATAACATTTTTGATGTGAATAGGATAGATAAAAAACAGTTGTATACCGCATTATCAAGAACAACTAAGCATGATTACATTCATGTCAACAATAAGGAGTTCAATAGGAAGTATTTCAACAGAAAGCAACCTGTGATAGAATTGGTCAATAGTAAGTTCAACAGTTTATACAACAAAGGAAAGATCTACAAGGTAACGTTTAGTAACAAGATGGTTTATACAGGATCAACATGTGAAGAACTAGAGACATGGTTCAAATGGCATCTATCTGATAAGAATAGCCAAGTGTTTAAACATAAGGATAAGAACTCTGAGATAGAATTAATCGTGTATGCTCCTAGTAAGGATAAAAAGAGTCTTGAGAACGTTGAAAATAAACATATAACTGAATTTGCTGATAAATATGGCGAACTATTACTAAACAAGAGATGTAATCCGTTAAAAAAGAGTAAGAAGGTTGAGTATCAAGTTATGATGGAGAATAAACAGCAATTGGAAGAGAGAATAGCCAAACTAGAGGACAAACTAACTATCAAGGACGATGCTAAGAACAAATTATTTTACTTCGACGCAATCATTGATGGAAAAAGACAACATATGGCATCAAAATATAAAAGATGCACAAAAGACGAAGCATTAAAAAGTATCACAAGGAAGCAACAAGAAAAAATCAAGGAGCTGACTATTTACTTCGAATGAAGGTTCATACCATAGCTCCTTTACATTAATTGAAGGATCCTTTAGAATGAAAACCGTTCTAAGAGATCACGCCTTGACAGCCATAAATTACACTTCTATCAACCCTTGAAATCCATGATTCTATTCACAACAGCTGTTTAAAATGCCGTGATCATATGGGGATTGTTAGGGATTGGTGCCGTGCTATTATTATGATCATATGGGGATTGTTCCCTTAAAACCAAGGGCCATCGCTCGCTTTGCTCGCTTTTCCCATCAATACCCTTGGTTTTTTCGGCGACTGTGCATCCTCCTCCCCTGCTCGTTTGTTAGTACTTTGCGCTTTGCTGAATTCCAAACGGTTCTGCGCTGCCGAGGATGCTTTGTCGCAATCCATAGGGGTCATAGCAAAGAATCATATGATTGTGTCAATTATTTGATTTTGAAAGATGAAAAAGTGAAGTGGGTAACGATTTATGGATGAAAAAAAGTGGGGTTATGACATAATTGATCACTCGCTATAAAAAACCCCTTGAATCGACTCTGAGTGTCATATTTGAAAAAATGAGCTGTAAGAGAAAGAGTGAAAAAAAACGATGGTGACTTTTCGCGGTTATAGCATATTTAGTGTTTATTATGGTCAAAGTTTGCTTTAAACAGATGGAATATGACATCTGGCTACAATAGACTTCTGAAAGCTAAAATTTGCTAACGTTAGTGACATTGCGTTAAGAATAAAATTTTACAGAAACGACAAACATACAACCAAGTTTTCGTGACATTAAAACTAGTATTGTAGATGAACGATCTTCAAGCTCGATACTCAGAAAATGATTTCTGAGCCCCAGACGGGGATCGAACCCGCAACCTGATGATGACCGGTTAGACGCTCTAACCATTGAGCTACCGTGACTGAGATGGTGAGCTAAGGTGCAAATTCGATATATATGTGTGACCTAAGCGGAAACCACTATACATTAATAATGATTGAAGCAGTTTGATGTTTGAGAAACGTGAGAGCTTGGATATAGTAATGTAGATGAATATATATATATATAGTAATGTATATAATGTCTAACCGTTAGAGCGTCTAACCGGTCATCATCAGGTTGCGGGTTCGATCCCCGTCTGGGGCACAGAAATCATTTTCTGAGTATCGAGCTTGAAGATCGTTCATCTACATTACTATATCCAAGCTCTCACGTTTCTCAAACATCAAACTAAAACTAGTATTACATGACAGAATTTTGCTCGGTAGACTTATTTCAGTAACGGTTTCATCTTTACATAGTTTAATCAAAATACATCCATTCGAAGAAGCTCTAGGTCGAAAGCCAAGAAGTTTTCATTCTTTACCTTATTATACTACCTTATTATTATGATATCTGACGAAGGGCCTTCGCTCTAAACGTTAGATAACTACTCTCACATTTCGGCAGCACTCAAACCTTTCTGATTATTTCACTTCGACTTCCACACTGCCTACGCAGCACTCCATTTTTATTACTTAGGGAGCAACTTGACAGAATGATCTGTTGCCTTAACTGCCTAAACATGCTGACCAAAAGCTATGTATAATAGACAATTATTCCAAGTGAAAACATTTATCATCTTACCTTGGTTTAGTTCAGTTTACTTTAAAAAGTGAAACAACCGAAGTCAACACGATATGTCGAGATGCCGCAGGCAGCAAATGGAGAACGCCTTCCTCAAGATGGACTTATATAGAGTCAAAGCATGAGCAAGAATACAAAAGGCACAGCAGTTGCCTTTTATGTGTTGGTAAGAGAAAGCAAATTCCGAAAAAGAAAGCCACCTTTTAACTTAAGATTTAAGTTAACGAAAGATGAAACGGTGAAATAGTGATATTTCGATTTTATTGCAAAATCATCTTCAGACTAAGTGAACTAACATAAGCGGACTAAAGGTTTATATATACATGTGAAAGTGATTACATCATTGATGAAGAATTGAGGAAACGCCTAATCTATTTACAATGATTGACTGTGTCAGTAAGTGACAAGTGTTGACGCCTAAGGATGGAATGACAACATGTCGATGAATAAATTATGTATAAACTAAAAGGAACTAATTAAAGAGTGAGAGTTCTTTGCTGGCTTTAAGACCAGAGTTTAATTGCGGCTTAAGATATTTAATATGTAGAGCTTCCATAAATAAAAGTTGATAAGGATTAATAGAATAATTAGAGTAAAGGATCTTATAGTTGTTAAAAATGAGATTGTGCATGGATGAAGTAGCGTCAAAAGAAAAAGGAATATCGTTTTCTTTTGACGCTACTTCATCCATGCACAATCTCATTTTTAACAACTATAAGATCCTTTACTCTAATTATTCTATTAACCCTAACCAACTTTTATTTATGGAAGCTCTACATATTAAATATCTTAAGCCGCAATTAAACTCTGGTCTTAAAGCCAGCAAAGAACTCTCACTCTTTAATTAGTTCCTTTTAGTTTATATATAATTTATTCATCGACATGTTGTCATTCCATCCTTAGGCGTCAACACTTGTCACTTACTGACACAGTCAATCATTGTAAATAGAGTAGGCGTTTCCTCAATTCTTCATCAATGATGTAATCACTTTCACATGTATATATAAACCTTTAGTTCGCTTATGTTAGTTCACTTAGTCTGAAGATGATTTTGCAATAAAATCGAAATATCACTATTTCACCGTTTCATCTTTCGTTAACTTAAATCTTAAGTTAAAAGGTAGCTTTCTTTTTCGGAATTTGCTTTCTCTTATATTTTTTGAAGTTGTCGACTGGTCAAGGTTTTTATGTGTTGGTAATTAGCTTCCTATTTGTATTTTTTGTATTTTGTATTTAATATTTTGCAGTACTGTCTTCTTCGTGCGAATGTTTAATTCCTAAGTTAGTATTCTTTACCAATCATGCATTTATGTTTACTTACAGTAAACTTTGTAACTCATAGTAAATCCTAATAAAACTCTTCTCTCGAACAGGAAACGAAACTTTTTGCGAAACCAACCCTGTCTCGACATGCATTTTGGAATGCGTCTAAACATTGTTAACATTTTCGTTCAATCAGCTATTGAGAGGAATGTTAACATTTCGCAATATTTCATCAAATTAATCCTTTTATGCATGATTTTCTTTTGTCTTTCGTTCTGTCCATGTTCCCTCATTTGATCTTTTGTTATATGTCTCCAATGTGTAATACAATATGCGTTGAAGAATATAACCATCAGTCATATACCGTGCATAATTCTTGCCCATGATCAGGTTCCGTGATAGCCTGAAAGCCTTGGTATTCACTTTGTGCCTTCCAAGTCAAGATGCAAATGCAAGCACAGGTTGTTCAAGGTGTGAGTGAGCCATACCACCTAGACGTTAATTGTTTATTGCCGACCTTTGGACCTATTAACTGAAGCCTTCATCAGACAAAGTGGCATCAGCTGTTTGGCTACATTGTATGAACAACGTAGCCGCTTACTCATATAAACACTACTCGCTTAAACTTCACATCACAACTCTTTCACGCTCCCATTCTGTCCAACGCTAACACGGATGCCCACCGTCTCTCAACACGTGGTAAACTTCCCTTAAGATTACGATCGCACGCAGAATTGGTCTTCCCAAGACACACAACAAGACTGGTAGGCACACATTTTGGCTCCTTCTACTTATACTTTATTTTATTGTATTTTTTACTGTTTATCGCTTTTCTTCCGACGGTATAACATTGACTGCCAACCCCAAATCCCTGTTGAAGAGGCCACAGAAGGCCGAAACGTAGGTCCAGGGTTGTGTCTCAACATATTTATGCACGAGACAATGTTACGCATCTTTTACTCTTTCTCTCTGTATTTATACATAATTCTTTATTAAACTCTACATTGCATGGCCAACTGCGTAGCCGTCTAACTGTCGGTAAAACCCTAAGGTCGGGTGGTCGGTTTGAATTCCCGAATCGCACTCGTGGTAATTACTAATACACCTTCACAACACAAATGTATACTCCACGATTTACTCTGAAACTAAAGACTCATACTCATTCACTCAACTCTACATGGCATACCACTAGTGTAGCCATGTCACGCTCACTATAGCCCGCGGCTAAAAGCGCGTTCCATCATTAACAGTTTCACTCCCAATCGTAAGACAATCACAACTACACAACTGTAACACCAGTGTGGTTCAAATTACCTGCTCTAAAACCCAAAAAATTAGAATGAAATTGATTTTTTTTTAAAAAAAGCAAAAAAAATTTTACTACTGGATAACGGAGTAAACACTCAGAAACCCTCGTGTACCTGACGTAGTTATCACGACTTTTTGATTTTCTCACCAATCAGGCTCCCTGTGGTTAGGAACGTAATTGACATCTCTTGTTAACTGAAAAGTTTGGCGTTCGTTTGCGAATATTTATAGCTCTCGCGACAAGACGAAAGGGTTTATAACATATGAACAAACGTAGGTACTCGCTCATAAAAATAAACCATAAAATTGTTTTATGAACAAGAAATTTTACTAGGTTCATAGTTTATCTGATCGACTTCTCGTGGATTTTTCATTTTCTCATGCAGTAGGATCCATGTGGCTATGTACATGAAAGACATCTATAGGTAACCTAAGTGTTTGGTATTCGTTTGAGAATATTATAGTAGTGGCGACAAGATCGAAGGGGTTGGGGGACTGTCTTGATATATCAATTAATTGATTAGTTATTTGGTATTATATAAATCTCAGGTGATTACTGTTTCTTTCTGTTAGCTACGAGCTGAGGCTATTGTCTTCAATTTGTCCCTTACTCAAAAGTCTCACAAAACAAACCACAGTAGCTTCCTTGAAACTTTAACACACTCAAATGGATTGGTCAAGCTGGAACTATGAAGTCAGAGTTTCGAAGACTTCCTTATCAAATGAATTTGGCTACTAGAAGACCACTTACAGTAATGACGCCATGTTGGATACAATGATCAAAGTATTAATGGAATTTCGTTAATTTAATATCTCTGGTGGTAAGACATGTCAACTTAAAGTTCGTGAGCCACTTGCCAACCTGAGCAAACAAGACTTGGAGGAACGACGCGGTAGGTGTCACATTAAAAAAATCAATTTATTAATCACGATTGTGGTAATGGCGGGGGGCAAAAGCGGAATTGTGATATCGGGCAAACCCTTTATCAGTAGGAAACTCTCGGACGGAGGATTCTTTCGCCTTTATGTTCCTCAACAATATTGCTAGGAATGAATTGACGCAAAAATGTTCAATTTACATGATATTCAAAATGCGAGTTAATCACTATATTTCATGCAATCCTCGCCTTTCTCTTTTTTTTCGACAGTGTTAAGTTTTTGTGATGAAGACCAACTATTCATTAAAACTGAGGCAGTTAAAATTGACTATGCAGATATTTGTGACAGAAAACCATTGTATTACTGCAAGTAGCTTTAAACACATGTGAAGCACAGAAGAAAACTCTTAATATTATTTTTCCTTGTCTGAAACGTTTTGAGTTAGGGTGGTGGATCTCCGTCATAAAACGTCCAAGAATTACATCGAAGCTTCGGAGACTTTTGACTGGGAAACAAAATGCGCCTCATCAGAAGACGATTCGATCCCAGAGATTTGCACGGTTTTCCACCCAAAGTTCTCCGAAAGGTTGATGATACCTTGCATATTTTGGGTCGAAGATTTGATCGGTCTGTGATACAAAAATCTCGGAGATCTTGCATTATATCACCGTCCTTAATTAACATCATTGTTGACCATGGCAAAGACTACTATAATTTAAGTTGGACAAATTGAATAATATATCGTAGGGTTCTGTGATAATAAGGTGATAATAACGTTCGATCTTGTCCATATTATCCAAAGATCGATCACCAAGATCAATCATTTTATGCTTGGCAAGAGGTCTTTTGCCTTGTAGGAAATAAAAAAAAATTGGTAAAATTGTTTATAAATAATAAAACAATATACTTCTTTTTCCACTACCCTAACACTAATCCCTCACCAGGTATTCTCTTTACGAAAGCCATCGAGTCGGACACAGAAGTAAATAGTAATATTTAATAAAGTTCTAACGTTTCGTTGTATTAATCACAACTTTATTAAATA
Organism: Heliopora coerulea; assembly: GCA_030142905.1. Classification (NCBI taxonomy): domain Eukaryota; kingdom Metazoa; phylum Cnidaria; class Anthozoa; order Scleralcyonacea; family Helioporidae; genus Heliopora; species Heliopora coerulea. The sequence continues at coordinate 294,488 of JASJOG010000143.1, forward strand.
TTACTATTTACTTCTGTGTCCGACTCGATGGCTTTCGTAAAGATATTTTGCTGGGCTTTGATATTCCTTTTGAGATTACGTTTTCCGCTTGGTCAATCCATAGCTGAGGTATTCTCTTTGGTCTACAAACTGTAGCAAAATATTCATAGTTTCTGGCCTCCGATATTTGAAGCTTTCCTTCGTGAAACATAAAAAAAACTAGAAAATCGATGGTTGACGGTAGCGTTGCATTTTCGGTTACCATAATCCTCTCAATTGTTATGGACTAGCTACTCAACTCACAATTTCCACAGTTTACTTTGTTTGAATACGAGAATTGATCTATTGCACCTTATTCTGTACGTTGTACACAGCTAGTTTTTGGTCAACTGTTGTTGAACCATCAATAATTGTCACTGCATCTGGCGCTGCAGCAAACGCAATAGTGTCAACGACGAACTAGAACTGGGCGATCCAAAAAAATCCACGGGAAACTTTCTCCATAGAAAGTGTCATTGTTGTGGGAACTTGCTGTGCGACATTAAAAAGAATTTAACCCTGGAGTAATTTCATTTGCTTTGCAAAACACAGTATGGTTTGAATATTGTTGGTTATGGCTCTTTGATTTAAAGTCAAGTCGAGGAATTAGTGAATTATCTGATAATAACTGAATCTCAGACATTTTCTGCTTTTGGATCCTGAGTAACGTGATATACTTAGCATCTTGCACACAACGAGCCAACTCCTCAGTTATGAACACTTCAATGATTTCTTCGAGATCTTTCAACAATTAAACACGTTTCGCCCCATTTCTCTTTTTTCTTCTTAAGAAGCGAAAGACTGGGTGACTTTGTATTTAACTATGTCAATTAACCCTTTAAGTCCCAATGCATCAGTACTACATCATTTTCCGGTGGCTTCATGTTGTCATGTCGTTCGCAAATCGCCAGGTTCGATGCTATTTGTGAAGTGGGCTGAAAAGAACTTCAATTTGATTTTTTAGGGCTTCTAAGGTAGATTTCGAAGCCACAACTCAAATTTTAAGGGTCCAGAAATAATATTAAAGCAAACATATTTAGGTAAAAATCCGGAGAGAAAGTTTCTTTCAGCAACTTTAGCAACCTCTTCAGAGGAAATAGTTCCGGCTACAAGCTCAGGGCTCTTGAAATGTTGACTAACTGTTTGGCAAAACTGTGATCCGTTCAGAATATTTGTTACCCCTAACGAAAATTTCACATAAGATTTAATATATGAAACGGTAATTTTATATATGAAATGAAAAATTTCATACATGAACTTTAAATTTCACATATGAAATTGCAATTTCATGTATGAAAAGGGCAATTTCATAGATGAAATTGCCATATATAAAAAATCACATATGAAATTTTCGTTTAATAAATGAAATTGAAATTTCATAAAAGAATTGAAGATTTCATACATGATTTATATTCCATATATGGAATTTTCATAGATAAAATGATGGAATCATATGTGGATTTATTTGTGATATACTTTTCACATATGAATAGGCACTTTGATATATGAAATAAAAATTTCATAAATGAAAGGGAAAATTTCAGACATGAAATTGCTATGTATTTAAAATAAATCACATATGAAATTTTGATATGAAGATTTCATATGACATACTCCATATATGAATTAACATGGATGAAATGATGGAATCACATGTGAATTTAGATGTGTTATACATTTAACAAATGAATATATAAGCACTTTTATACGGAATGTTTTATTTTCAATATGAAAATAGGATTTTACATATCATACTTTGACATGAAATTATTGAATTTATATGGATTGATTTAAATATGACATAGCACTTCGGATATCATTTGGTAACTTCATATACGAATTTTATTTCATAATATTATAAGAAAATTCATATGCATCATGTGCATTGACCTAAATTTTCACACGAGAATTGCCATTTGCTTTTGATTGTATTGTGTCATATATGAAAACAGAATTTCACACATGGCATAAAATTCACAAGAAAATATTGGAGTGGCACAGGTGAAATGAAGTATGATACACGTGTAACAAAGTTTACCCTATTATTTACCATTTTAATGTGAATTTCTTAGGTTAGAACAACTAGCAATGAAAGTTTAAAATTCAAAATTGATGTACGATAAAACTTTATTTTATATTGAGCTGTATAATTGATGGTGTACCATTAGGAAAGGATCATTGCACTACTTGTTGCAAGCTAACATCTTACTGGTGCTTTTTAAACATACTGGATTAAAGGTTCTACAAATGTATTGCTACAGTAACTGCTAAGCATTCTTAAGCCTTAATATTTAACAATTAGCCAACAAGCCTTAGTTGATTATGAGTAAACAGTCAACAAGAAATAATGACAATAAAACCTTATATCAGTGTCACAGAATAAACTGTATTACATCTATATTAATGCATATTTACTGTACATTTATTATTCCAGGACATTTAAGGATAAAGCTTAATAAATCTGAATAGAACTACAGTAAATGATGTAATTGTGGTAGCTTGGTAGTTGTTGTAATGTTCTTAATACGTACGCTCTCAACTTATTCTCTCAGAAAAACTTTCTGAGTCGCTGAGGGGAATCAAACCGGTAACCTTCTGATTGCCAGTGAGATCCTCTAACCATTGAGCTACACAGACTCAGATGGTGAGCGAAGGTTACATTTTATGTTCTGGTTCGTGTAGATGGTAGACATATGTACTGCCAATCTGCAAGTCTCAATATGTCGTTGGCAATAAATCAATTCCCGTCAGGGACTCAGAAAGTTTTTCTGAGAGAATAGCTTGAGAGCGTACGTATTAAGAACATTACAACAACTACCAAGCTACCACAATTGCATCATTGATTGGCGCTGAAAATAATTGACTACATATTCTGGGTCTGTGTAGCTCAAGAACATCTCACCAGCGATCAGGTTACGGGGTCAATTCCCGTCAGGGACTCAGAAAGTTTTTGTGAGAGAATAGCTTGAGAGCGTACGTATTAAGAACATTACAACTATAGTAAACTATTCAAATAAAAGTATAAGAGTTCTAATTAAATACAGGTCTACAACCTAGTTATCTGATAGGTAACTGATTTAATCTAGGATTGGTGAAGTCAGAGTAAGCATGTAGAATTCTTACTAATACTGCTAATTAGTTTGTTTTTTTATTTTCATAGACTGTTGGAATTAAGGATAAGCATTATTTTTGATCAAACCACCTTAAAATGTCAAAAAAGTAAGTGATCCAACATGAGCAGCTGAGAACTGTAAGTGGATTGACAAGGCAAGTTGTTTTTAATCTCACATCCTTTGCACACGTATATTGTGAACACAAGTGCACTTTAAACTCAATGTTTACCAGCAATTTTGAAGTTTTTGGGAATTTTAGCAGGGAAAATCAAGGCAGAAGATTATGTAAATCAGGACAATGTTCTACCCGATTTACAGTACACCGATCAGGAGCTAATGAATTATATAAGATTATTTTAACAAAATTACTTAAGGTGGTCTTGTACAAAAAAAAAAAATTTTTCAATGTTTAAATATTAAGGCTAATGTTTTGTTATCATAATAGCAAATCGAATTTTAACTATTAAAGTCATTTTTTATGGTTGTCGGTTGTCATGAAAACCAAGATAATGGGCCGTAAACAGTTAAATATTGTACCTACTTTCAAACATGATGTAGAACTATCCAATGGTCTGATAAGTTTTTTATAGGTTTTTGTGCATTAGCAAAAGGCTACTCTAGCTACCAAACTTAAAAAACGCCGTATTTCTCGAGCTTTTTCAGATTCTTTTACAGATTCTAATAGAGAACATTCAATACTTAAGACAAAGTAACTAGACAATGTAGAATTTTAGAAAGTGTTACAACATTAGATTAAATTTTATAGATTCAGTTCCTAGATTGTTATGTTGAGTATCTGTGCTGAAAATTTGATAGGGACCGGTAAAAATGCTAATTTAATTTTACGTTTTAAAACGATGCTTTTCAACAACTTTAACATCTCGAGAAAAGCAAAAATCAAAGTTTAGCATTGAATATGCATGATAGAGTTTGTATTCTTCCAAGACTTTCAACAAGGACCAAAAGGTGCTCTTCATGTGCTCAATGTTTTCATAAAGTTTTCATAATTTTGTCCAAAGGTCAAGATCAACGTAAAAATTTTCAAGGTCATTTAAGGCTACTGGGGAGAAGAACCTCAAGGTTGTTCCCCTAAAGTGCGCCTCAATACAACCTCAAGGTCACGTAAAGGTCACCAAGATTGCATTCTAAAAAAAGTTTAGACAAAATATAACCAAAATAATATTTCAAAAAATCAATATTTTGAGTATAAGACCACCTTAAATCCTGAATTATTGGTAATTGTAAACCCTAAAAAAGTCCAAATCATCATATCCAAACTAATCCCTGTCTATCAGATTTGACAGCCTACAGCAGACTGTTCCAAGTAGTGAAAGGTCATTTTCTATCTCAGCGCTAGACCACTGTTTATAATGTTCACTTTAGGTCCACGAACTTTGTACTGCTACATCTACCTCAAAATCAACATGCTATTAATTTAACCTCCTTTGGAATTAACTAAATATTTTCTTAGCTCATTGTCCACCTGCACAGTTACACATTTGCAAAACACGTACTGCAAATACTGCTTTTCAGAGCAACAAATGTTCATCCAGACTGGACCATAAACTGGATAATATCTCTTAATACAAAAACTTGGCTACTAGAGCACAGATTACAAAACATGCACAATCATTCCATTGCTACCTAATAAAATGCTCATCTGGTCTTTGCTGTTCATTTGCTCTTGGTGCAACTGGTGGAGGAGGTAAATAACCTAGAAATAAGAAATGGAATGTACTGCAATATTTCAGAGCTTCAGTGAATTTTTAAGAAACAAATTATATGACAGCGGATACATGTAACTTTGGTAAATACAAACACTGTATACTGTAATAGGTGCAATTTGAGAATCATCCTCAGAGATATATATGAAGAGAAACTTTTTGTGATAACCTGACAGTGCCAAAATCAATTAAAAAAAGTTGACTCGAGCAAGATTTGAACTCTCACCATGGCGATACCAGTCCGCTGCTCTACCTGTTGAACTATTGTGTCTACAAAGATTGGAGGTGAGTTTTATCCAATTTTAGTGCACGAGATATTCTCGCCACAACTTAACACTATACACGAGAGGATGTGCAGTGTTTCAATTCTATTTCAGAATCATACTTTTGACGTATACAGAATGAAAAGACATGTCCACTTCATATTTTATACAGAGATATCAGGACAACAAATTGAAGTCTGGGTCCATTTTCACTCGCGACTATCCCAGTATCCATGATCTATTAAAGGACACTCCCAAATACAAAGATGATGAGATAAACTTTAAACAAATTGTAGCCTGAGCTTTCAAAAGTGTTTTCCATGCAAAAGCATAAATCAATTATGCTCCTCTGTTTTTCACAGATCAAAGATCAACATGTAAGATGAATGTTTTCAACCTCTCATATGTAGCTGTCAACGAGCCTTTTCAAATATCTTTTTCCCATTGAATTGTTCATTATACATGTATAAAACAAATAGGTTCCACTTTAGTTTGATCTGTGCAGTTACAGGTGTTAACACATCAGATGACTTCATCTGGTGAGAAAGTCATTATCAGAGGCCCACTATGACTAGAAAGATTTTTATTCTAAGAGGTATATCATGAAGCCAAAAGTAATGTGAAAAATGGAATGTGGTTTAGGCTGTTTGGGATGCAATAGTACTCTGCCAAAAAACAAGAACATGAGATAAGTACCGACATTTTGTATGAAAGTTACTGTAAGAGTGAAAAGGTCCTTTCAAACATTTGACATTATGTTGCCATTTGTTTATCAAAATGTAATCAACAATAGAAAAAATTTAAGTCTGTTCATTAAGGACTACAAATTGTGTTGAAAGATATTTAAAGTGGCCAGTATTTAGTGGCATTTTAGGAATCAACAGAAAAACTTAAAGCTAAATATAACTATAATATCTTAAGACAAATATTAGTGTCCAGCATACTGTACAACACAAAACAAAGCCATTGAATAAGATAAAGGATTTGATTTGCTTTGTTTCATGTTTTATGCTGGCCACTAATACTGTACCACTATTTAACCACTAGCATCCCAGTCTGACAGACACTCAAATCAACCGTCCTTCTTAAAGTTCTTCTTTTTGCAGTCAGCCGACTGAAGACAAGAATTAAAATTGTAGTGGATACAATTCTCATGATTAAACTAAACTTAAATTGTGTAGTCTGCCAGGTAATAAAGGGCAGGTATTTCATGAGTTTCAAATAATTTTTGCAAGCCCTGAAAGGATGAGGAAATGTGACAAATGAGCTATATGTATATTATATATTATACATATAATATATTGTTATATATATTGTATGTATATTTTATTATATATATTATATATTTTATATATAATATTTGTGGGTCAGATATACATACAATATGTACGTGTATATACAAGGTATATACAATATGTGGGTCAGACTACTAAATAGTTTCGTTATGGGTGATGCAATCATAAAGCTTGTTACCCATAGGACTTGTGGGGGAGCTGAGGTGCCACAAAAGCATTTGCACGAGCACTTTATGGGAGGAAACCATCAGGGTTTAGAAAAAGATGTTGAAATTACATTGACAGAAAAGACCAACCCATCTGACCCAAGTAAACGTGAGGATTTTTGGATTTGTGCATCAGGAAGTATGGCTCCTAAGGGACTTAACGTGGCATTATTTTAATGTTAATTATTCTACTTATGGGACTTTGGAATTTATTAAATTAATTATCTGCTCTGGTAGATATAAGAGGAAGGTGTAATATGTAGAAGTTTTATGGTGAACAAATAAATGAGTCGAAATAATAAATTTGTGGTCTTCTTGATTGATTTATATAAAGCTTCTTTAAAAAAATCTTTATTTAAAAAAAAAAGAAAATACATTTTACATTTCGGAGCACAGCCCCCTCGTTCTGACAAAGAGGCTGTGCTCTGAAATGTAAAATGTATGTCTTTTGGTATTGGCTTTATATATATATATATATATGTATATATATATATATGTGTATATATATATATATATATATATATATATATATATATATATATGACCACTTAAATTACCAAATAAGATATTTATTATTTGACTATTTCATAGAACTGTTTCTACCCAGTAATGGAAGATTTATTTTATTCAATAATGTGTAATTTATGTATGTTCAAATTTAACCAATCATTATTTTCCAGTAGCAACAACACAATATGCAAGAAGCCAGCAAATTGCTTTAATTTGATTGGATAAAATACAATGCAGCAGATTATACTATTTCTAAAAAAATAAAGCTTGTAAAGGACAGTGCAACAAGAGAAATTTGGTGTGCAATCTGTTTTTGCATTTTTCCTGTTTCCTAACCAATAGACAAAATTCATATGAATAAAGTAAAATAAATAAATAAATAAGTAAACAAATAATTAAAAAGATGAATAAATGAGTGAATGAATTAAATAAAAATAAGTCACATCATAAGTGAGCTCACTTGATATTGACTAAGGTACATGCCATATGGCTTGAACAGTTACCTGTTGTTCTGAAGCACAGCATCAGCATTGGTGTTTGAAGTTTACTTCAAACACCAATGCATTTTTAATTGGAATTCTTATAAGAATCTCTTTGGTCATTCCTATAAGAATTTTGGACTAATATCCTATAGGAATGTTATTCCTATAGGCTTATAGAAATTTTTCCTATAGGAGTTACTCTAATAGGAATTGCTCCTATAGGAATTCCTGTAGGTTTATGATTCCTATACTATAGGATAATTATTAAAGTAGGATTCTAAAAGGAATTTCTACAAGAAATACCAACAAAAGCTCATCAACATGCCCATACAAATTCAGCATTTCTATTGTAAAGGTATAGAAATGCTTGTTAAAAGGCAAATTAACCAAAGCAGCATTTATAAATTAAAAGACAACACCACAGATGACTACCACAATTGTAACAAGAAGATATATTTTCAATGCCAGATATTTACACAGCTGTATCATAAAATGGTATATATACATATTTATTTCTGAACTTTACAGCACTTCACAACATTATTGATTTTTGAAGTCATATACTGACGAATTTCTCTCTGGGTGCAGCTAAACTTCATTGATGCATAAGCTATAAAAAATATTGTTTCAGTTTATGTTGAGTCAACTATAGTATAAAGTACCACAAAACATTTTGAAAACACAGTTCTTATTTACTTACAGCATAAGCTTTCAACTTTCTCTTTATCCAATTGTGGCTTTGCCTCTAAACCTTTTTGTGCATTTGATTGCCCCGCAGTGACAGAGTGAGTGCACAACACCTCCCTTGACCACAGCATTAGCATCAAAGAATAAATAAATTCTTTGGCAATTGCTTTGGTGACTAGAATTTTCTTTTGCCCCTTGGTCACTTTCACAGCTGGACAAAGGATTATTTGAAACAGCAAGAGTTTAACATTGTTGTTATGCTTTGATTTCAAAATAAGTAATGAAAGGGAAACCACAACGGTTAGTACTTCTTATCCAACACTTACATTCTCTGTTTCACTGTCAGAATTGAATGACAACGACCAGGTGGACTCTGCACCAACACTTGATGTGCTTGCAGCTGGAGAATAAGCCCTTTCCTCACTAATATTTCTTTTTAATTGCTTCTGTGAGGGATTTGGTTGTGGAGACTGAGTTTTCTGGTATTCTATTGGAGGCTTCTTTTCATTTGTGGATTTCTTATTGAATTGTTTTAGGCATTCTACTGACTCTTTAAGTTCAAGGACAACATTTTGCATGTTTTGCATCTCTGAATAATAGAATAGAGAATGAGTTGGACTTGAACTATGAGTAGATCAATATTAGTATTATTATTTTAAAAAAATGTGTTTGTCAACATGACTTACCTGTCATGTTGAAGACAATAGTTCTCAAGGTGTTTATTTCCTCATTTTTGGCCTTTAGATCTTCCCTCGACTTTTTAATTTCCAATTTCCAATTTTTTTCATCATCCTCGTCGCTAGAACTTTCAGAATATACCTGTACCACAAATCAAGCATTGAAATGAAAGCACTTTCTTTTCTGAGATGTAGAGTGGCATTAAAGCTTTAAAAAAAAGATAATATCTAACCTGCAGTGCTGTCTTCTCCGCCACTTTTTCCTTTAAATGTTTAATATGTGCTTCTGACATTAGTGAATGAAAAGCATTTTTCTTCACTTTGCTTCTCTTAGCTATCTACAGGGATGCAAATGAGGCAAAGGTATTAGGAAAATATCCAAGGTATAAAAGTCAGCAGTTCAACAGTTTTCCTATTGGGAAAAATAATTCCGTAAAAACTCACCCTTGGTAAATCTTCGTCTTCTAAGTCTTTGTCCGCATAACGTGAGTTTTCCTTTCGAATTCGTTTTCCTTTTCCTGTTAAAGGTGTTTCTATGCTACCAGTTTTGATGTAGTGATTCATATAACGACGAATAGCATCAAACTTATCTAGTGTGTATTTTTTTATGGTTTTGGATAAGGCTGTCACGGTTAAACGTTTAAACGTTTAAACGTTTAGAAAGATCAATATCCGTTTAGTAAATGACTAAACGTTTAACCGTTTAACTTTAGAACGCTCAGTATTTTAGTAATCTACCAGCAAGATTAGTGTGAAACAATCAGTAAATGCTAGCCTCTTTTGCTGCCGTATGGAACGGTTTAGTCTGCGTCGCAGACGTATCGGTACATAAAAAACAGACGCAGGTCAAAAGCGGTTAAAGTTATTGTGCGGTATAGCATCTGCCAACTGCGTCTCATATTACTCTGCTTCATCTTACTCATGTTGCTCTTTTTCATATTATCCTGCATCTCATGTTACTCCCGGCTGGCGGAAAACTGAAAAGCTAAGTTTCCTCAAGCAGTCGTGTCACTTGCTCACTATTCACTAAGTATATTTAGCTCGCGTCACTTTGTGCATTTTGATTTTCGTGTTCCGCATTTTTTTCCATATTGGCAAACGCGTCATGCCACGTAAATCAACAAGTCCAGTTTGGTACAGTTTAGAGAAGATCGACGAAGACACAGTGAAGTGTAAAATCTACACCACAACGTTGAGGTATAATGGATCTACCGGCAGCATGTTGAACCACCTCAAGCTGAAACATCCATGTGCAACCACTGAGAAACATGCAAGCACTACCAGGCAGAGTACGTTGGGATCTTTTTTGAGCCGTAAAACTTGTAATCCCGAGAGAAGTCAACAGATCACATAATTGATTGCAGAAATGATTGCCGTGGAAAGCTTGCCTATTAGCTTGGTAGCTGCTGATGGTTTCCGAAAGTTATTGGCATTTCTTGAGCCAGGTTACAATGTACCTTGCCAGGCGACCTAGACACAACTAAGGACTCTATCAACGAGTTCGCGGCGTACTTGCAAGCTGCTCAAGAGGACAACGGAACCGACCCTCTGCAGTGGTGGAAAGAAAATGCTTCCCGTTTCCCAGCACTTTTAAAAGTAGCGCAGAAATACCTCGCAATACCTGCCACGTCTGTTCAGTCGGAGAGAGCGTTTTCGATGGCTGGCAATATTGTAAATCACAAGCGAAGTTGCTTGCTGTCAGATAGCGTAAACATGCTGATTGTTTTGAATAAAAATGCTAAATTGTGAAGTTATTTAATGTTCATTGTATATTGACAAAAAAAGATAACTTTGCTTTGTTTCAAAATTTCGTATCCAATTTTGCGCTTTTACATCCTTGCCACTTCCGGTCTTTAACCCCGCGGGAGGTAATTATTAGTTGGAAACAAACGTTTAAACGTTTAAACGGTTATGAAACGTCCGTTTAAACGGATACTAAATTAAACGTAAACTGACAGCCTTAGTTTTGGAGTAGGTAATTGGAACCACACTGGTGTTATAGTTATGTAAATGTGGTAATTTAATGAGAGTTAGCATTGTGATGATATAATGCGCCCACAGCCTCGGGCTATGACACGCATGGGATGGCTACACATAAGGGTATGTCATGAGAATCGATAGAATATGTATTAGTCTTGGTCTCAGAGTTGATGTAGGGCCCATATAAGTGTGGTAAAAATGATAGAATTACCAGCTAGTAGGAAAGGGAAGTCTAAACCCACCGTATGTTACGGATTGATGCGAGGTGTTAGATGGCTACGCAGTTGGACATGTGGTGCAGAGTAAAAAATTGAGTATGTATATAGTATATAAAAAAAGAGAAGAGAGTAAAAGATGCGTAACATTGTCTTGTGCATAATTCTTTTGTGTACCACGATATTTATGCACAAGACAATGTTATGCATCTTTTACTCTTTCTCTCTGTATTCATACATACTTCTTTATCAAACTCAAAATAAAACAAATTCCGAATTATATCGTTATTAAATTCCAATAGACATTCGGAATTTGTTTTATTTTGTATTTTCTTAAGTTGTCTGCTTGCCGTGGTTATTTATCAAACTCTACACTGCATAGCCAACTGCGTAGCCGTCTAACTGTCGGTAAAACCCTAAGGCTGGGTGGTCAGTTTTGAATTCCCGTATCGCACTCGTGTTAATTACTAATACACCTTCACAACACAAATGTATACTCCACAATTTACTCTGAAACTAAAGACTCTTATTCATTCACTCAACTCTACATGGCATACCACTAGTGTAGCCATGTCACGCTCACTATAGCCCGCGGCTAAAAGCGCGTTCCATCAACAGTTTCACTCCCAATCGTTAGACAATCACAACTACACAACTGTAACACCAGTGTGGTTCCAATTACCTGCTCTAAAACCAAAATATCAAGTAAGAGTTCATCAACGATTTAAACAACGCAAAATGTCACATACCGAGAAATTTTATCATCTTCTACTCTTTCACACAAACCAAAACTTTGAACTGACCATTAAATTTTAAAACACGGGCTGCATAAGTTCTTGCCTTAGTTTGATCGACTTCAAATTTAAGTATTCCCTTTCCAGTGGCCACTTCACTAAAATTTCTTTATCATCTTCCCAATCTTCATTGCCGAGAATTGACGCATCTTCACCAGCAATCCATTCGCTTTCTGCAATGGCACAGCTGTTGTCCTCACAAAATTCAAACAGTGCAAACTTCATTGTTAACTGTTGATGAGACAAACTGTAATAAGAAAAGCTCGAAAAAAGCAAAAGAAAAAAGCCGAAGAGAACAACATAGATTATACTGCAAATCCATCTGATTCAGCCAGCTCAGAGTTTGAGGTACGTTTTCTGGTATTGATAAATAAACTTCTGTTGATATAGATAAACTGGTATTGGTAAAGAATCATCCTACATAATAGATGATCAACTAAATTGACATTAAAAATGTTTTCTATTCAGCTTGAAGAGAATGTTAGTGATCATGAAGTTCCCATTGAGGTAGATGATCAATTGAGTCAGGTAAGCAAACGTCACCCTAAATTGGACTGAAAGAGCTCAGTTTCGTGTTATTCATTCTAAGGTTTTTCTTAAATCTTGATTTAAGGATGGAAGAAGAAACATGGAAGACTTCTTGCAAAAAAGAAATCCAATTTATCCTGGTTCTAATGTCACCACAGCTCAGTGCCTCCTACTAGTTTTATCTTTTTACATTCGTACATCATCTTACCAATGAGGCCCTAGATGATTTGTTGAGTCTTTTAAACGTCATACTTCCCAATTCTGTACCTAATACCAAATACAAATTCTTTAAAGAATTTAATTTACATGTGGGAACAGTTCAGGTAAGAATAAAATACTAAATTGGTGTAATAATTAGTTCTTTTAAATTTAAATTTAATTTATTGAACTGTCAAAGGTTTCTAAAAATGAGCTCTTTTTTTTAACTTTTAGTCTCACTATTATTGTGCATCATGTTCCTTTTACCTCGGTGAAGACATTTCCGAAAGAAATTGCGAGTCTTGTTGCAAAAGGTTTAATGCTGAAGATAACATAAAAAATCAAAATTATTTTTTATACCTTCCAATGGAAGAGCAACTTAAGGACTTGCTTTCAAATGAGAAACTGTCACCTCATCTTATCAACCATAACCTGTCTGCAAGTAGAAACTCTGTTGTTTGAGACACAACATCAGCTAGACTCTGTCAGGAGTTGGTAGAAAAACACAAGTTTTCATGCAATGACTTATCATTGACTTGGAGCACTGATGGAATTCCTATCTTTGAATCATCACACTATTCAATTTGGCCTATTCAAAGTATGATTAATGAACTACCTCCCCACTTAAGAAGAAAGCATATTTTACTTAATGCAATCTGGTTTGGCAAAAGTAAGCCTGGAATGAACACATTTTTAAAGCCTTTTGTTGAGGAGTGCAAGAAGCTGGAACAAGAAGGGTTCACAATACACAGTGAGGCTCAGACCAGGAAGGTTTTTGCTGTTGTCCTTTCTGCTGATTCACCAGCTCGAGCAATTGTTAGAAATTGTAAACAATTCAATGGACAACATGGCTGTGATTGGTGTGAATTTCCTGGTGAAACTGTTGCCAGTGGTGGTCCTCCAACTCGATATTACCCTTACAGATACCAATCATTATTTTTATTTTAGTATTGTACTGTTGAACTATTGATTGAAAAATCATATATACATTAAGTTTGGCTTAAATGAAATAGCAATTATTAAGCTAAATTTTTTACAGTTTTATGCTTACAAGCTCTAACTGGTAGAATTACAAGCAACATTGTGAAAGTTTGCCCTGTTTGGTTTGGAGTAAAATACATTGAGTTTCTTTTAGGTGTCCTCCAAAATTGCGTACTATTGAAAGGAAACTGCGATATAGTCTTGAAGCCATGACGAAGAAAGAAGCAGTAAAAGGGGTGAAAGGACCATCAGTGATTGGTGTTTTTCCAACCTTTGATCAAGTATGAGGTGTGTCTGTTGACTTTATGCATTGTGTCTGCCTTGGAGTTGCCTGTCAATTTGCTGATTCATGGTTAGATAGCAGCAAAAAAGACATGCCATATTATATTGGTAATAAGGAGCATGAAATTAACCTTAGGCTAGAAGCCATTGAAGTCCCCAGTGAAATTAGTCATGCACCTCGCTCCATAACTGACCATAAATATTGGAAAGCATCAGAGTGGAGAACTTTTATATTTTATTGTCTTGTTGTTTTGCATGGAATACTACCAAGAAAGTTTCTTCAACATTTCTTTTTATTTGTCCATGGAGTCTACTGCCTTCTTGGTGACTCAATCAAGCAGAGCACCATTAATGTAGCAGAAGTCTGTTTGACAAGATTTGTAATTCAAACAAAAGATCTTTATGGTTTGAAAAGCTGCTCATTTAATGTCCACCAGTTAGTACATTTGGCTCAGTCAGTCCAACACTGTGGCCCTTTATGGTCATCAGCTGCTTTTTTGTTTGAGTCAAGCAACCATTATTTGCAGAAGATGTTCTATGGTACACAATTTGTTCCAAAACAAATTGCAGAGTCCTTTATTTTGTCATGAAAGATTACTGTCTTTGGAAAACAGTGCATTGATGATGAAACATTTCCCACCATGCTTAGTCTGTATCAGAGTCTGACAAACAATAAGCCTGTGGGTAATGAAACTGTTTTTTCAGATACTGTTAAAGGTATTGGCCAAGAAAACCCAATACAGCTTTCTGCATCACAAACACTTGCAGTTCAGCAGCTCCTAGGTGTAACAGTAACTAATCGAAGTGGAGATCTGTACTCAAGGTTTATTATAAATCATAGATATTTTTCAAGCATCCAATATGTGCACTCCAAAAAACACAGAAACCATAGTATAACATTTGAACATGAACATTTCAAATATGGTAGCATTATTGGTTTATTATTAATTAAACCAACATGCTCATGTAATGTAAATAATTTGCAATATTATTCTTATACTTCTTATATTCTGGTGTTAGTACAACCAATGGTTGAGTGCACAAGACCACTGTACAGTGAAAGGAATGTCAGTGGCATTGTAAATAGTTTCTTTCTAGTTCAAGTAGAACTGTCTGGAATGCAAATAGCCATATATCCAGATCAGGTTAGGAGAAAATGTATAAAATTAGTTTCAGGAAGGAAACAATACTTTTGTCTGCTTCCTTATCAAATTAATGACAATTGAGGGTCTCATTAAAACTAAATTGTGACTTTTACATCACTTATATTTGCAATGATTTTGTGGTTTGTGAAAGTTCCAATCATATAGTATAACAGAGAACTCCTGTAAGACAAGACATGTCTTATAAGAATTTCTATAGGGAGGCACATTCTACAAAAATATCAATGGGACAAGATGTGTCCCATAAGAATTCCTATGGGACAAGACATGCCTTACAGGAATTCCTATAGGACTAAAAATACTCTTTAAGAATTCCTATAGGATCAGTCAGATCTTACAAAAATATTGGTGAGATAAGATGTGTCCTGTAAGAATTCCTGTAGGAAAAGACGTGTCTTATAAGAATTCTTATAGGACTAAAAATATCCTATAAGAATTCCTATAGGATCCTATAGGATATTTTCGTAAGGGACACCTCAAAATTTTGTTGCAACTTGTTTCAACTTTGTGCAACAATTGCACAATGTTGTGAGATTTGGTGATTGCTGACTGTGCTTCATGATGCAATTTCTGCTGCAACTTGTCTCACAACAAAAGTACAAGAAAAGTTGTGCAAGTACGTAATGCCTGACCATGATTTTTGCTTTATGACATATCAATCATCAACAACAGTCTCTCGTTCTATCTCAGGGGTATTCTAATGCATACGTGGACAATATTTCATTTTTGTACTGAATGATATAAGCTTTTGTGGGAAAGAAAAAAAAAATACTAATTTTACTAGCACGAAGTAAGTAAAAGTAAATGGCAAATGACACAAGATAGACTGTGAGATCTTACAGGTAACCACTTCTTGCTGCATGGTGAACACACATCCTTCTACTGTTATGAAGGTCATAAAGGATTTGCTCCAAACGAAAGGAGTTGAAAAACTCCACCCCAGTTACCAGATTGACAAGTATAATGGAGAGCAGTTTCGGCATACAGTGGAACCCCGCCTTACGACCACCCCGTTAATACGACCACCCCGTTAATACGACCACCCCGTTAATACGACCACTTTTTTTTTCCCCGAATAAGAGTTAACTTTTTTTCTTATCTGAAAACCTCGTTAATACGACCACCTCGTCAATACGACCAACGACCATATTTTGATGTCCCCTACTGCTTAATACGGCCACTCAACGTGTTGAATAATGCCTTTTTGATATCAAATTCTGATATGCGGTGTATAATTATCTTAATCAGTTACACATACGGCAAATAATTAACACTTAAACGTTTTTCAATTTTCATCTTAATTTTTATTAAACAGACAGAACGTGATTAAATATGTCTTTGGGTCGTTTTATCTTTTTCTTGCCTTCTTTTTTCTGCCACTTTCCTCTGCTGTTCTCTTTTGGCCACATTCCATTTCGACTCTAATTGATAGGTTATTCGGGATGTCCAGCAATTTGCTTAGCAAGTCAATGTTCTTTTCCTGCCCCATAAATTTGTAGATGCATGGAATCTCCATTCCATATCCCCCGCCCCGATTGACATCTGTTCCAATAACTTTAGCCTATGCTTTACTTTTTGAACAGAAAGGAAATTCAAAATTGGCAAATGAACTCGTCGGAGTAATCTGCCAAGCTCAAACCGATTAGCTTGAGTGTCGGAAAAACCAACGGAAGCTTACAGATATTTTTAAACCTAAATAAATTTAAATAACTAATATAGGGGTTTATTATCAGAAGGGATTTATTATCATTTATTTTTATCAGAAGATTGCGGGTTCGATCCCCCTCTGGGGCTCAGAAATCATTTTCTGAGTATCGAGCTTGAAGATCGTTCATCTACCTCGTTATTCATCTCATTTGGTTAATTTTGTTGAGTTGTGTTCAGTTAATAAAATTTAATTTGTGGATTATTTTGTGGTATTAGCGTTACGCTAATTGAAATCTGACTCCGTTTGCCATGACGTCATTTAAAGAAAAACATTTGTTACGTATCTGATCCACCCCCGTTAATACGACCACCCCATTAATACGACCACCCCATTAATACGACCAAATTTTTTCGGCCCAACGGTGGTCGTATTAACGGGGTTCCACTGTAATTATTTCGGACGGCTACATCTGCCCCATTTAAAAATAACGTCCGCACTTTATGTAGGCTACCCAGGGCAGTGCGATGAAGGTCTGAGAGTCCATGCCATGCATAGTTTTCATTAACATCAGTCCGGCCCGGTTTTGGCTCATCAGTAATCAGTTCTGAGGACATTGATTTGCAATACAGCCACAAATCATGTCCGGGGCAGCGTTGCCACCGGGTAATTGAGAAAATCCCCAGATCACCCCGGAGAAAAACCCCAGAATTGAAAGAAAAACCCCAGATCGGAAACCGTGGGTGTGGAACAGTTGGGGACTGGGGCGAACAATTATTTTAATACATTTATTTTGCTGATTTCAGTATTTGAAAATTGAAACTTTCATAAAAATGAATAGAACTTATGAAAATATATTATAGTAAAGAGCACAAAACATGAAAAGGAACTCTAAAGCAAACATTTAGCAAGAATTTCTAATGTATTAAATCAACTGTCATCGTATTCATCTGGCATAACATTAACGTCATATACATGAATGACATCTTCCTCCTTCTGTGCCCCCAGTTTTTCAAGATATCGCAGTCGACAATATCTACATCGTACATCTTCAATAAGTTTCTTCGATGGCTCCCATGTGTTGTACACTGTTCCCTCACGAGCAATAGCTTGCTTAGCCAACAGTCTGTTGGCCAAAGTTGCAGCGTGGAGCCTATTTGTTGCCGGGGTCTTTATGATGTTGACTTGCGAGAATACCCTCTCGACACAAGCAGATGAATGCGGCAAGACCAAAAGATTGCACATAAAGGTGCCAAGAAGCTCAAACTTTGTTAAGTTGTTGCCATCTTTCACAGCACGCAGTTCATCCTAGAATTCTGTAGGGGAATCACTCATGTTCTTGAGAGAAGCCTTGGCATACAGTATGTCTCGCCATTGGTCATCAAGCTCATCTAGGTTTTCTTCGGATACCAAAGATGGGAAATGCACTGCTAGTGGGATAATCGAGGATAATGATCTGTCAGTTGACAACGCCTCTTTTGGGTCGAGAGCTGACAACATAGCAAGAACACAATCACTTTGTAAGGTGAACCTCTTCTTCATTTCATTGCATAATTTTGAATACGAAAAGTACGGCAGTCTTGCCTGAAACGTTGTTCTTGGTCAGCCAAAGGCTCTCTCGCGCACATTGCCAAACACCTTCCTCCAAGGTGCAATTTCTTAATGGGCTTGTAGAGCTCTGCGTTGTTAGGATCGATCTCGCTCACTGGCCTGGTTTTGATCACGTTATCTTGAATAAACATGGCCAAAATGCTCCTGTACTCATCCGAGATGGTACTGTACAAGGTATGCAATTTGAAATGCGTAGATTGAAATTCATCATTTGATTTGTCAACCTTTGTCAAAATGTAATTGAGAAACAAAAGCATGTGCTTTGTTCCGCTGTTTTCATCATTTGATAGATCTTGGCAGCTCCGTCGACACGATCAGATGGGGACTCAGACTGAAAGAAGAGCGCCAATGCCTCCCATTGCTCCAGAATTCTGGCAATGACTTGACCACGGGACAGCCATCGAGTCTGCGAAAGTTTGAGAACTCTATGACGTGGTGCATCTACGACGTCCTGGATTAGGCGGAATTGGTGCAGTCTTTTGCTGCTTCAAGCAAAGTAGCAGCGCACATCTTTAACAAACGATTCCAGCCAAGAAGGGAGATGCTTACTTGCATGGTTTGCGCACAAGGCGAAGGAGTGGCAAACACATCCAAGGACAAAAACACCAGGGACATCTGCTTTCAGACGAGTTTGAAATCCTGTAGCTGCCCCCATCATTACTGAGCAATTATCGCTTCCAAACCCGACAATATTCTTCAGAGGGATTGATTTTTCTTGAAGGAGGCCCTTGATAGTAGCGTACATACTTTCAGCAGAGCTATCTTCAACTTCAATCGCCGCTTGTAAGGCGTCTGTTACTTTCCTATTGTGGTAAAATCGTACCACGGTGGCAAGAATTCGGGAGACGGAAATGTCGGTGGATTCATCTATAATGATAGAGAACTTATTGTCCCTGCAAATTGAAGATACTGACTCAACCTCTTCCCAAGCGATTCCCTCTTGCATCACATATGATGCTTTTGTCTCCTTGATCTTGATTTTCTGCGCAATCTTGCTATCTGGAAGCATTTTTTTCATCAATTCACTCAAGTGATCGGCTTGAAGGAAAGGCATTCTATGCTCGGCCATAAACCCAGCTAGCAGGACTTCGGTTCTTGCGGTCATTTCTTCGGTATTCGATTTTACTGGTTTGTTAAAAAAAGAACTGACTTGCAGTGTGTTTTGTTTTGCTTTGAATGTATTGACATGCTTCCTCGTGGCTTTATGTCTCATTAAATAGATAGATAGATAGAATAGATAGAAGAACTTTATTTACCCACGCTAACATCGTCAGTATGAAACTGATTTCCACGATTTGCACGATTTCCACGATTTCCACGATTTGCACCCTTTAACTTGCATTCACACACTGAACAAAATGCACCAGATTTATTTGTTGGGTCTTGCAAGCCAGTCTTTTAATTCTGGATCTTGTTGCCATGCATCACAGAAAGTTTGCTTGTACCACGTTTTTGCTTTTTTTGTTGAACGGCCAAGCAAGTCTTCCCCTGTAGAGTAGCTTTTAATTTTTTCGGATGACATTATTAAAAACACGTGAAAGGGTAAGATGATTGACAAATTGGCATTGTGTGCGTCTGCGGCACGCAAAACCAGCAGTAATTTTTTTGGTATACTTTATATAATCAAATCGTAATTTTTTAGTGTGATGATAAATATACACGTAGGACACCAAGTACCCTGAAATTACACCTGATTCTTAAAATCATAAAAAATTATGATCTTATTGAAAAACCCCAGATTTCATGACAAAAACCCTAGAACCCCAGGTTGAAGTAAAAAACCCCAGATCTGGCCTAAAAACCCCAGGCGTGGCAACGTTGCAAATCATGTCTGAGGAGCACGAACCACGAGAGCCCGCAGTACAGCGCGGTTGCTTGCATCAAATATATGCGCGTAAATCTGAGTCATTAAAAAATGGCGGTTAATTTCGAAACTCTAAAAGAGGTACTCAACAATTGTACTCTTTTAAAAACGTGATATAAACCATTTTTCGCCCCGTCTTTTGGTTTTGTTGCAGCAATGAATATCAACGATTAAAACAGGTATGTTTTTGCGTAATACATGTAAAACTAGTGTTTGTTTTAGTGCTTAAGAATGGTAACTGAAAACAAGTTGCTTCACCGTACTGACATTCGTTTTGATACTGTGCACCACAACTGACTCCTGCTTTCACAGCTACTTAACGCAAGATAATTTACTGTATCTGATTGTGCTTATCAGTCCCCATGTAAGGGAGGCCAGTCATCGGCAGCTAATTGTTACAGAGTACACGTACTGTAAATGTCACCTATGGAAGAATATTTTTGAAAGAAGGCTTCACTTCTTTTGCTAAATCAATACGTGAAGAATTTACACGCTAAATGTATGCGTACTCGTTTGATATAAGTGCCTTTAAGTTAACTGGATACCATCTTTAAATGGTCATCAATAAACGAACGTTTTCGAATGGATACCAGGCATTTTGAAGTTTTACCATTATGACTATTAAGATAATAAACGATTTTGGAGTAATCCGAAGAAGTGTGTAAGTTGTAACTGTAACTTTGTTTTTATTTAAGTGATACTATTAGTATTACGTTATATCTACACATTTAAATTGATTTTATTGATTAAATTTTAATTTTAACTTTTTTTCATTAGTTTGCATATATCACAATTTTACATCTGATATTATTTTTACTATTATATACATTCTACCTTGATGATAATTCACTTATTATTTAAGCAAGCTGGCCCAGAATAGTAGGATGCATTTCATTTACCTACATTGATGTGGTGAGTTTTACTAGAGTGACATATCCCAGGATCCCTGAATTGCACACAGGTCAAAGTAGGGAGTTTAAAAGGGTGGCAATGAAGACACAGTAAATGAAGTACTTCAATTTTTACCACCATGAAGCAAACTACACTTATTGAATTTCTGATTAGATGGTTTATAAACATTTTTCTTTAAAAATACTGTCTGAAGTGCCGATGATATCGTGAAAATTTGGAAATGTTCTTTGCTACATCTCATGTGGAGGCAGGATAGCACAAATTTAGGAGTGACAGGAAATTGTCTTGAAAGAGAAATCTTGTAAGTCCTCATTTTCATTGAGGTCCATGCTGATAAAAGGTAACATAGCAAAGAACAGTTGGTGCTATTCCTAATTGTCCTGCCAAACATGTGATACACACTGCATTTAATGTTGTGATTGACAAATAGGAAATTGTGTGAGTGTCTCGGTGCTATGATGTAAACATGAATGATGTTACTGTATTTCAACTGGAAAAATGCTTGGTGGAAACATGAGGCATAGCTGAGTATTTTCAGATGTTTTTCTATTTGAAATGGCTTCGTGAATGTTTATGTCAAAAGATATTTTCTATCTATTTTATAAAATAACCATGGTTTTTTGAGTTGTTGTGACATTATCCATGTCCCATACAAAATGAAAATAATATCAGCATGCATTTGTACCCTGAGAGGAAATGGGGCTCATCCAATCAGAGCTTGTGTTGGATGTGTGTTATTTTATAATTATTATTGATCATGTCACTATTGATATGTCTACCCTTAGTTTAATTATAAAACAATCACAGTAACTGTATGTTGTTACTGTATAAATGTAACAACAGTGCTCTAGGTAGGCCAGAATGAAAGAGCACTCTGCCCTTCAATTTTCAAGAGTGCCCTTTCTTTTTCTGAGTCCCCTGTGATTTTCTATCTCACTTTCATTTTTCTGGTCATTATCCTATGGTCAGCAGCATAGTAAATGCACTGTTTCATAGTTACACATTGCAAAGAGTCAATCAAATCTCTTGTTTAGGTTGCAGAAACATGTATGTTTATCAGAGGTACTCCAATGAAAACATCAATCATAAGCTACTATTTCAAGTTCAGTTCTTCTGTGGGCTTTTTTGACAGTGATGATGCCTTTGAAAATGAAATTCTATAAGTTTGCTAAATGGCTGGCTTTGTCAAAGCTCCTCTGGCAAAGAAATTATCACTACAATTGGCATCACCTTGCAGTGGAAACTCTCTATGCAAATTTCCTGCCCTGTCATTTTTTCAACCTTGCTAGAACACTGAACAAGAAAAATTCCTGAGTAGCAAAATATCATTTTTCTCCATTACTTTTTAGTTCAATATAAGTATGTGATAAATCATCCAAAAGACCAACTTGAAGGGAATCCTGATGGAAGGTGGAAGAAAAAGAAAAAAGATCTTCAGTGAGAAAAACGTCATGTATTTGTCACTGATATATCAAGTCCAGTGCTGGATTTAGATCTTGGGGGCCCAGGGCACTTTTTGTTTGGTGGGCAGCCTCCCATACATGGAAATACACAACAAATCACGAAATGTACACATCAAAGTCTGTTTATTGCAGGTCACTGGAACTGTCAAGTTATACATACATAGATAAATGTGTTATACATGCCAGCAAAACTCAAAGTCAATTTTGAATTAAGTTAAACTGCTGAATCAAATCATTTCCAGGCTCTTCTATGAAACACATGGAATGGACTCAAAAGTCCCTTCTCCTTACAGGTTCTTCAGCACTCCTACTGGCTACTGACCAATAAAGTCACTCTTCTACTTGAGACATTAAAGTCCCATCAGTAAACAAAGGGTTAATAAAAGAAACTAATTTTTTAATCATCATAATTTTGCATAGAGGTGGTCCAGGGCAATCACCCCTTTTATCCCTGTATAAATCTGGCACTGATCATGTCAATGACAATAGTACAGCACGGTACATTCATTGTAAAGGGATGAAAGTTTGTCAAGTCAAAGATAGCAATGTAAAAATAAATAAAAATAAATCAATATGTAAAATATAATTTTGTCATTTCCTTTGTCCCCTGAGAGTTTATTATGTTGTTAGGTCTTAACATTGAATCCAAAAAATCAATTTTTATGGTGCATGCACACTATGGATTGGTATATTATTTACAATGGTCTGTTTAAATTTTTTAACTAAGACATCATTTAATTACTTAGATGTAGATTTTAAAGATGACAAAATCTCCTGTACATGGATTAGCTTTAGATGACATTGATCCAAACACACAGGTATGGAGTTTTTGTTACATGTTGTGGTATCTACTAAGTGTGGGAAGTGTTCTTCTGATTAGGTTAAAAGCAGTTACTGTATATTATATAAAAATTTCAAAAGCTTCTACAATTAAAAAGTTTAGAAATGTATAATGTATAATATAGTTGAAACAAATGGCAATTACACTCTGTAACTTTCAAAAAATTTCACAAAAATTTTAAAAAATCATGTGGTCAATAGTGATGGAATTAAGACAAGCCAAAAGTATGTACTGCAAGTATTAAACATTAAAATCTCCACAGTCACAACCAAATTTACCTCCTCTCCAAAGAAAAGAAAAGACAAACAAACACCCTCAATCATTGTATGTGGTTGACTGGAAAGATCAAGAGCCCAAGGAGACAATAGGAAGGTGACAGACAGAACAAATTTACAGCTTAAAGTCAAACTGCTGGGGTGTACTGAGAGTGAGAAAGATTAAAACAAACTTGAAATTGGCAAAATGTTTTATTGTAAACTTGTTAATACTGATCAAAGATTTTTCCTTTGCTCAGGTATTGTTCCAAATTAGCTTTCTGCAAGGGTCAACTTTAAAATTTTCAGTCCAAGTTCAAAAATATCATTGGATATTACCTTGAAATTTGGTTATCCTTGGACATTTTTGTTTTATCATGGCTGAACTTTTGTGGTTGTAAAAAGGAGGCATTGGAATATGTCTAACATACCAATTGGAAAGGAAGTGCATAGAGATACAGTAGAACCTGAGTTTTACGACTACCCCTTTTGCCAGGCAAAAGTGGTCGTAAATGCCTGGTGGTCACGTAAGACAGATAAGTGATGTCACGTGGTGGCAGTGCACTATATCGGGAAACTTAGGGTTGGTTACTGCATGAAGTGTAGAATATTAGAATGATTTAACAGAGTTCCATTTTCAACATTGATTTCTGCTTTTGATGATAATTATTGTATGAGATTGAGAGGTATGTTCATGACTTACAAAATTTCATGGCCCTGATATTTTGGCAAGTGATGGCTGATCCTTGTAAACTCGATCATCACTCCAAACTAGCTGCTGAGTTGGTGAAAATATTTTCCTATTGGCAGACATTTGCAGGCTATCATCAGCCATGTCCATGACTAAATTTGACCCTGATTCTCATAGTAAATATTTATTAGCTCTTCATGCTCACATATTAACACTTTTGTGACTGGAGGTCATCCCTTATCAGTAGAGTCATCTGGCATTAGCCAGAGTAAAATGGTGCTAAAAGAGTACTTTGTCTTGGTCTTTGTGTAAAATAACAAAAGAACATTTATGACCAGCTAAGGAGTTAATTTTTTTAGTTTTAGAGTTAATGTTTTTCAATAAATTTAAAGGTAACTGACAGTTTACACAGGGTTATGAAAATATGACAATGTGTGGCAGATAGCACACATACAAATTTAAACTTATCTGGAAGTCATTAGCACACTGTAAGTTCAACTTTTAGATTGTTGGTGGAAAACTTCAATGTGTATTGATCCTTCATAAATGTTTACTCAAAATAACCAGGCGGTTAAAAATATCTTTGTATGGGTTTTTCTTAGGACTCTGAAGAGACCACTAGAAAATGTTCAAAGTCAAGGAGGTCCACCAACAGGCATGTCAGCTTTACTGAAACTTGCTAAATAAAGTAAGCCATTCCCTGTTATTCCCAGTAGCTAATTACTTGAAGGTAAACTGTGTTTGAGCAAGTTAGGTTTACTGAGAGTTGCCTGTAATAAGCAGTGGGACGGACAGCTTGCAAAGACTCTTCACTGAAACTGATGTTACTGACTACTGTGGGAATTTTGCAAAATAACTGATAATGCAGTTCAAATTACAAATTTACAATCAGTTCAGTTTGTATTTTTGCCTGCACTGGTTTACATCATTCCAATCATGGTAGCCATATTTAACTACTTTCAATTGCCAGCCATTTTAATGCTATTCAAAATTCTAGTTGCAGCACCAAGGACACCCCTTTCTAGTTACGTAACGCAGGTCTTTTGGTGAGCGAAACAGCGCGCGTGGCGACTCACACGCATGAATCAACTTGCGCGTGCGAATCGCACCGGTGTTTGAATTGATCAGTTATGACAGGGAGATACCATGAAAACAATCATTTTACCTCATTCATCATAGTGTTACTAAGGTTATTGTCTGCACTTTAAAAGTCAATCAAAACACACTTAAAACTATTGCAAAAGAAAAATCTTCAAACCATTCTATTTATTCATACGGTTTGACTTTATGTTAATCCTATTTCGCTTTCTGCATCAAAAGGATTGTGATCAGAATTGTGAAAAATATCAGAATCTTCAGAATTATCTGTGTTAATTGCACTACTCTCCACGCATTGATTGCTGATTCCAACCTACAATGCCAAACTTAACGTAATTTCATTGAGAACTTTGGTCCAGTCGTATCTTGCGGCAGTTAATGTTGCTCGGAAATGATTGGCAAAGCTGATAAGTGTCATTTCCATAGTCCTTTTCATCTGTCCAATTCTTTGGGGAAAAAAAAAACCCAAAAAAAAAACGTACCATCGCATATATGCTGTCCCCAGAATGTTCGATTCGGTGGTTTAAAAGCATGAGCAGATTGACTTTTCCCCTTTTTTCGCATCATTAAATTTCATCCTGTTGAGATGGTTCAGACTACGCATCTTTTCAAAACTGACGCGAACTCATCTCCCGTGTTTGACATCTTTTAACCCTTTCCCTCCCTTCAAAATATCTTATGAGGGGGAAAACATCCCCTCATTTCACTGTCAACCTAAAACACTAAAACAAGCTAGATAGCTGTTAAAAAATTCGTCGATGGTGCCAGCGGAGCTCTCTAACTGCAACAAAGTAAGTGCAATTGTTGGTTTCACCTCATAGGCAAGGAGACCAAGAAGACGTGAAGATGAACTTTCAGGCGTTAGAAATAGCACGCATACTTTGGTTTGCGCATGTGGCGACTCGTGCTCGTGCGATCGCACGCGTGAAACATAATGGCCTGGTAACGATACATCAAACTATTGATATATCTTGAGAGAAGATCACAATAGTCGATGTACTGTATGGATAGTAAAAGAAACTATTTATAACTATTGCAATAATTTTGTGAACTATTGATAGTTTTATTAGTTGCTGCTCTTATTTCATTGACAAAAAATAAAATGAAATATGTGTAAATCACTTATTTGTTTATTGACTGTATGAGATTTATCAAATAACTCTAAATTTAGGAATCAATTGTGCATTTCTCATACATCCTTCAAAAGAGTATTTTCAATTTTCCAGATTTTGTTAACGGATATTTCACGTCTACGACTTAATTCAAAATTTTTTGTTGACATTTATAGAAACTCTGGGACTTGAATACCCCCGAAAACTATCGCAATAATGATTACATAAAACATAATGATTACAGCGTACTAAGTCCCGCAGGAAGGTGACTGTGCCAATGGGAAAACAATAAAATTATGTGTCAATAATCAACTTGTTACGTTTATTAGAAGTCCTTCTTGTCTACTCCTTCCCTTGGACTGCCGCACGCGTGCAGTATATCAGAAATAATATCTTTATATTGCACCTTCCTCAATTGACCAGAGTTCCACACCTGCTATTGCTATATTTTTAAGTACATGCTTGCATCTATTATTTCTAAAAATCATAGGCTGCTCACAAATTACTACAGTATTTCGACTGGACTAGGCGTGGTTCACCGAGTTTCAGTGAACCAGGCAACCTAGCAGAACACCCTCGTGCCTGAAGCGACAGTGCCTCTTATTTTGAAATTCCGCAACTAACGTAATTGACCGGTTAAGCGTCCGTGTTTGGGTAAGCGTCAACTCCCCATTTCGTAATGAAAGTATTTTTCCGGCGTCTATTTTTAAGCATTTACCCAGAGATTACGTGATGTTTTACCAGAGGTCCGCTTTGCTAATAACCAATTACAATTCGTAAATTTTGATCCTGGCCTGCTAAGTTAACGAGATGTCTTCACAGAGGTCCGCCCTACTTATAGCTAATAACACTTCACTAATTTTGATCCTAACTAGCCTGCAAATCCACTATAAATATGCACGCAACACCACTCACTAATGAATAGCTCAGTAAGTTTTGGACAGGGATCATGCCGCTTAAATTGAGGCAATACCCTGTTGATGAGAAGGTACATGTAGTACAATGGCATCGGACAAATGGACAAAACGTTTCTAAAACAGACCAAGAGTTTGGGGTGGATCGAAAGCGGGTGCGAGAATGGAACTCTGTTCACGACAGTCTACTTCTGAACAATGTTGGCACTTCAAAAGGAAAAGAAAACTCCGCCAAAACGTCATCAATTGGATAAACAAAGCGTGGGAAAATATTAGCCAACAGACAATCATTGACGCCTTCCTGTCCTGCGGCATATCAAACAATCTTGACGGCACAGATGATCGAGTTTCTGAAAAATTTCTTTCGTTCGACGAAGATGACTTAAGAGGAGAACTTGGAGACTTATTGTTTGATAGTGATACAGATTCCGAATTAAATTTTGACGAGTTTGATGAATATGACTTTTAGACTTTGCTGGGTGCTTTTCAAATGTGTGGAATTTGTTTACAATTATTTTACTTTCATTTGCATGAAGAACTTGGAGACTTGTAGTTTGATAGTGATAAAGATTCCGAATCAGATTTGATGGGTTTGGTGAACATGATTTCAAGATATTGATGTTCACATTTTAAATTTGTTTTTATACAAATAAAGTGTATACGTTATTTAAAACGCGTAAAACTGTCTGGTTGGTCTTGTTTTCAATTTACTGCTTTTTTTTTCTCCCGAAGAGAACGTTCGTCTCTTGTAAGCGCCCATTGACCGCGTAAGCGCCCACCCCTCTCTTAACGAAAGTTATGCAACTAAGGGGGTGGGCGCTTAACTGTTCAATTACGGTATATCACTTCAGGAACAACCGATCGCATGTGGGAGCCTTAATTTCCCTTAAATTGATGATTTGATTGATCTTTTCCCCACGTTTTGTCAATTGATGCTGTTCATCTGTTCAAGGAGTGGGACTGGGCTCAAGTACGACAGAGGGCAGAGATCCCACTGCCTCTGCTGGTGCCGAAGCCGCTGAGTCGCACACCGACGACGCAGTACGAAAGTTGAATAACCCCCTGTTCATCCAGGACCAGTTTTTGAATTTTCGAGTCGCCGCCGCCGGACGAAACACCAAGTAATAGTTCTGCCAACAGTTCCTTGGGAATTACTGAGACGTACGGAGTATGAACAGTTAAGATCCGTCGCTCTCTTAGGGTGGCAGGAGACTGGCACTAGTGAATAAATGGAGGACGCCTGCACCTTCGTTACATTGTTAGTTTATCCCGTGGTTTTGGCGAGTCTGACAAAGTACGAAGTGATTGTCTCATTGCAAAAACAATGGTGGTTCAGACACTGAGTGGTCAAAGATCAAGCAGACCTGGTCAACGAATTACCCCCAAACGATGGAGGATACAATAAATTTTTGGAAGAAATGCTGTAAATGTGGGAGCTTGGAGGTATCTTAGAGGATCGATGTACGCTCTCAAGCCCTAGCCTCAGAAAAACGACCCTGAAATCGATTTTTCTGAGGTTAGCGCTTGACGTAAGTTCATCGATCATCTAACGTATGTCCAAACTCCTACACTCAACATTTGTTTCGTTAATCTATGGGATGACTATCGTGGAAATTTTATCTATTGCAACAGTATTAGAGTTGATATGCTATTGGGATACTATTGTGATAATTTTGTAACTATTGCGATAGTTTTCTGAGGTATTCAAGTCCCAAAGTTTCTATAAATTACAACAAAAGACTTTGAATTGAGATGTAGACTCGAAATATCTGTTGATAAAGTCTGAAAATAGTTGATGTAGGAATATATAAGAAATACACAATTGACAACTAAATTTAGAGTTCTTTGGTAAATCTTCGGCTAAGATACAGAGTATAAACGAATCAGTGATTAAGACAAATTTAATTTTATTTTATGTCGAAGAAAAAGGTAAAGAAGCTATTGAAACTGTAGATAGTTCACAAAATTATTGCGATAGTTATCGATAGTTCGATATATCGTTACATCACCAATTCATATCATTATTGACATTTCGTGGCTTCCGTTTTGGCAGCACGTATGTCGAATTTGCACCTTAGCTTGCCATGTGAATCTTGGTAGTTCATTGGTTACAGCATCTCACCGGTGATCGGAAGGTTGCGCTTCGATCTCCGTCTGGGGCTTCTGAGGTTAGGGCTTGACGAACGTTCATCGATCATATACCAATAAATTTTTGTTGCTAAACTTAGAGTATCCTCCTTTCAGAGAAATTCCTGAAGAAATCTCGAAAAAGACATGTACGTTAGATCACGATCAGCTTCCAAATGATGAAAATACTTCAGGTTAGACTTTAAATTAGAAAATGTTACCTAAATGAAGTTGGTTAATCTCACTGATTTAGTCGCTGATGTTGACCTGCATATACAGTCTAGTTTACTCCAAAATGCAGGAATAATATAAGACTGAGAATATTTCATTCAAGTTGTATTTGTCTGTGAAATTCTGGTAATGAGATATTAAAAACTGCAAGTTCGCTAAATACTTTCAAACTTACAATAAACTTACGAGTGACGATGTACTTCAGGAGCATTTAGACACTGAAAACATTGCAGTTTTTTTAATTCAAGGTTTTTGTTGTGAACACCAGACATGTTATTTGTACTAACTTTAATATCAGTTGGAGTATATTTTACTAGTGTTTCGCCGGTAATTGTGTTTTTACCTTAGTAAGTTTGCCAATTTACCAATGTATTGTTTTCGAATATAGAACCTTCATTGTTTGACATAACCAACTCAAGTGGCGATAGGTAACCTTACTATGTTTACTAAAATGTAAACTATCTCCGGCTTTGGACACTTGTGGGTAGTTATGAGGGTTAGAAGAAAGCGTAAGAGTCGCGCCTGAGATGATGGCTGAGAGCATCTACTGCATGGCTTTTTAAGTGTCTCCGAATTTCTCAGCTGCATCCATAAACCTAACGAGCACAAAAAACATGAACCGTGTTTTTTATAAGTTAGCTTAGGACTAAGGTAACGCCAAGCAGGTTTTAACTTGTCGATTGAAAACATTTTACTCCTTAAAATCATGTAGTGCTCATTCCCACACCTTGCGATTGTGGCGTGGCGTGGTGCGTCCAGTTATTACGAGCTTTGAATGTGTCTAATTCACCTGAAACAGTTGAGCAATTAATGTTTAATGTTACGAGAACATCGCTCATGTAAATTAACTACACTCATTCAATGTTTCAATCACTTGGCATTTTGTTTCTTTCAGTCCATATCGACAGCCAACATCGACTCTTACAGGTACATAATATTTATATTTTCATTCAGAATATAGTCTTTCAAATCATTTGACGATCTTGAATGACTCAAAATTCGTTTTGGCCTTCAGCGGCACGTGTGCGGCCTGCTCCTAGTTTCTTGGCGCACAACTTAAGATCTCACGCAGAAGCTGAAAACTTCGCGTGCACCAAAGAGAATTCTTGGCCAGTTTTCACTGAAAGAAACTTTGACATGTGAAACAAATAATTAAAAGGTTTTACCGTCTAGTGATGACTATTAGAGCCCAGCATAAAACTAGGAGGAACGCCAATGAGATATGTCAATGGGACTATCATCATCACTTGATATGTTCCTTTTTGGGTTTAAACTGCTCGATTTAGATTTGGATAAAATACTCGTCTTCTTTGCTTTTGATTTTCGTCCTTTCACTCTTTGAGTTGGGTAAAATAGTTTACTTTATCTACGCATGGATGGGTGTTTTAAATTTTTCCTATAAGGATGTTCGGGTGAAAAGTTTTTTTCTTTGTCAAAGTAGTTTCTCTCCGGCCCCAACCCGAGCCTGAAATAATGAACGGTCTCTTCTGGGCATTAGGGACCTTAAGCAAGCTAGGACGGTGACGGTAGTGATGAGGCAATCTGAATTTTATCATTTAAAAGAACCTCGAATCATTGACGTCGTATTTGATAGCTGATGTAGTTTTTTAGACCTTCAGAATACTTCATAGTTTCTAAAAGGTCTCAGTTGAAAGCGTTCAAGTCAAACTCAACTAACAACTGTCATTGCTTTATGAGCCACCGTCGTCCTGAATACGTTAAAATGCCTTGAGTGACATTGTGTTCAGAATAAGAACAGCGTTGGGATAACTCTTGGGATTAAAAAAAAAGAAAATCTGTTCTCTTTGTTTTGGATGAAATAGTCTGGTGAAGGAAGGACGTCGTCTTTGACGTTCCCGTCGTGTTTACATAAGGTTCCTATTTAACCAATAGGAGAACAGAATAAAAATAGGGATGACAGCTATGAGACACAAGAAGGATAAAATAAAACAAAACAGAGAAATCAAAACAAAAAGAAGGGGGTCGAACCAATGTTAGCATTTAAAGGACCGTTCACACTAGCGTGTTAGATCGATCTGAGATCGATCTAAGTCAAAATCGATCACAGTGTGAACGCTTGAATGCGAACTGAGATCGGTCCAAACGAGTGTGAACGCCTTCATGAAGCGGACTGAGATCAACCTCAGATCGGTCTCAGATCGATTCACGCTAGATCGATCTCAGTGTGAACGGCCCCTAAAACGCCTTAAAATTCGCAATAAATATACTTTCGTGTAGAAGTAATTCGAATTCAAAAGAACAGTAGCTGAGAACTTTAAAGTCATCGAAAGAGATTGGGTGTCCAGTAGCTAGGTGGTGTAAAAGAATACCAGTAGGTGGGAAGTTTCACCGACATACAAGACTCCGCAGCCTTCCCAGCTGCAACTCGAGGCAAGTTCGAAGGCAACATTCAGCCTTCACTGTTCACACTTGGAGCTAACTACAGGGTTCAACACAGCTGTCTCCTTAGCCAACTAACTGGCAAGTGGCCCACTTCAGTGTTCTACTCTGGCTAATGCCGGACGATTTTACTTACTAAAGGGATGCTCCCTGGACGATAAAGGTTTAAGAAACTTATCTGTTTAGTCAACGTATGTCCACTGCCCCTACTTTATCCCAGTGTCGTTATTTGTTATTGTACTCAATTTGACGTCTTTTTAGTTTATTGGCAGGATGCCCTCTCTTATGTCGAGCCCAGTTCAAGGCAGTCCAAAAAAAGAAAGATTTCCTCAGGTAGAACGTGAAATTCGTTTTGACATGTGATCATAATGTGTAAACATACAACACTAGGGGAGGGGGGTTAACCAGCGAAAACTAAGTTCGGGGTTAAAATATCCTGATTTAATTTTCATCATGATGTCTGGACTATGGTGGGGTTGGGTCGCTTTGGTCGTTTAGTCGCAGTCGAAATATATGGCAGTAGAAACGTTAAGGTCTGCCTTTCCATGCCTCATCTCACGCTTAGCATGGAGGGAGTAGAAGGCAAAACCGTCGTCAATCCGTAATTCCCTGTTATGTTCATCTGGTCAGAAGTGACCAAATGAACATAACAAGGAAGGAGTTATATTAAGATTAGTTATGACCGCTTACATGCGGAATGTGTCCCCTTGACGAGTAAAAATGTCTAGAGTTAGCCACAGTGAAATAACGTAAGACTTATCCAACCGGGAAAGAGTCAATTGAGATAGTTATTACCGCTTCCATGCAGAATGTGCCACTATGACGAGTAAAATCGTGAGGTCGTAGCTAAGGTGAGGCGATTTGAATTAAAAACGGAAAATCGCCCGGTAAAACTCGAAAAAACCGAATGAAATGATTTTTTTAACGTGTCTTGTGTCCCAAGATATTCATGCACGAGACAATGTTACGCGTCTTTTAACTTCTTTCTCTTGATTTATACATAATTCATTATTCAATTCTACACTGCATGTCCAACTGCGTAGCCATCGAACACCTGGTAAAACCTTAGACTAAGTATTCGGTTTGTAATTTCCGGATCCAGTTCGGTTGAAATTCACGATCACACTTTAACAACACTAGTGTGGGTCCCTCTGTCTACTGTGAGACCGAAAATTCATGCTTATTCATTCAATTTTACCCGATGTACCCTTGTGCGTAGCCATCGCACGCGCGTTATAGTTAAAATAATAGAAGACTAATGCTGTCAGGACAGAGTTAACCTACCAGTACTCTTACTCTTGAGCTGTTGAAACTTGGTGAGAACCGTCAGAAGTTTTCAACGCCATTCCTTTCCAACTTTAATGCCTTGTTGACCAAGAAGCATTGCATCATTTAACTTGGAGCTCAGCCTCTCAGTTAAATTTTGGAATTATATCGTACAAAGATTTGTAGAACTGTGCATTTTTGGTTTTTCGGTTTCAAAAATATTTTTTAGCATAATGATAGAACATTTCATTTAACTCAGAGAACATTTTTGCATGGCGGAAGATTGGGTTATTATACTAAACATTTGAGAGGAAAAACTACAAAAAAAAACCCCATATCGCATACGTTTTTGTCCTGATGAGAGTTACACATGATTTACTTAAACATACTCAAGATACAGATGGTTGTTCTATATTCTTCGGTTCAACTCAGCTGAATGAGCAAGAAAAACGAGGAACAACAAGGGTTTTTTTAGTAGTAAACAGCACTCTAGCAAAATAGATATTCGTGTTGCAATGCAGCATTTGTTTTCTTTTCGTCAAGATGAAAGAAATACGATGTTTATATTTGCAGTCTCGTCAAGTATATTTATATTTTGAAGTTATTGTGGGTTTTGAAGAGTTGTAGGTGGAACGGTGTCCTTCACATAAACATCCAACTTTGGTGTACTGTCCCACAAGTGAGAAAAAATGTATGCTTGTATCTGATTGACTGATCCACATCAGTCAATCAGATACAAACCTGATAGATATAAGATAGAAGATATAGGTTCCTTTGTTAATAAACACCAACATGGCGGCTATGACGTCAAGTGCATGGGATCTATACCGCTGACTACATTGCTTTATTTCTTATTTGCATGTTATTCAGAGAATGCAGGGATGATGAACGCATTCGATGTTGTCCGACCTCAACTCATTGCTGAGACAAAGGAAAATTTTGTATCAGAAGAATCTGCCGGGGATCAAACGACGAGAAGAAGATGATGAAATGAAGTATGTAGTTTAGTGTAATGTTATATCTGAGGATACTGGTTGGGTTGGTAGATTGGGACTCCCATTAGAGCACGTTTCCATAGGATAGTTCTGCATTTGGAGCACAGAATAATCGATGAATGTGTTTACTTTGGATTTATTTAGTGGACGAAGTCTTACAATCTTCTCAGACTCGTTGAATCGATGGAATGGATAGCGTAGCGTTTTTGATCCAAAATATAGCATGCACACAGTAAACTATGCTGGTGTCTTCCAGTTGACTTCTTCAGCCTCTAGTTTTGCTTGGCGCAAAGTTTGTTTCCGAAATGTGTTACATTGGGTCATTGTTATACTGAAGTAATTATGGAATAAGATACAACAAGATGGCGGTCAGTACAAAAAACACGTGCTCTTCAAAATCCGAGATATCTCGACGAATAAATGGAAATTGTAGTTCTGAAAAACAGAATTCTGATTTCTTATGTATTTCTGGGGAAGATTTGTTGTGGCAAGGTAACCTGGAGTCGTTGAAAGCGTTCGTTTCAAACGATTTGCAACTGTCCGGTCGATGGTCTTCAGCACGAGGTGAACCCATACAATTTACCAGTCCCAAGTTCAGTCTAAAGTGGAATGTCTCAACTGATAGAAGGATAGTAATTATCGATGACAACGAAGAAAATCAGTTAGCAGCAACTCTTACCAGCTATGCATCCATGAACGAAAACAAAACACCAAAGCACACGGTCGAAGATATTGTCTCGACTGACGGCGAAGCTGAAAACCAAACCGTAACCCCTTGGAGAGAAGTTTATGATAATAAACTTTCGAAAATTATAAATACACTAAACGAAATTAAAGCGAATCAGCAAGAAGAATGCCTGAAAGCCAAACAACGCGACGATGAATCCAAAAAGATCATAGCATCGTTAGTCGAAGATAAAAACAATATGGCGGCAAAAATCGAGACACTTGAATACACAGTAAATGAACTAATCGCGGAAAACAACATCATCAAAAACATTTTAGAGATTAAACAAAATCAGTGGATAAATATAGAAGGGAAAACACAGTCGCCCAAAGAAAATAATTCAAAGGCTACAAACACGTCCGCTGTCAAACTATCTAATGCCTTTCAAGTGCTAGTAGATAACGAAACAAGTGAAAGTGAAAGCCCTTTACCTGAGACAATAACAAGTCAGATCACTCAGTATCGTTCAACCCAGAAGACCAAATTTGAACTGACGCATAAGAAGAACCAAGGAGACATCACTCCAAAGAAGAAACCAGATCAAACAGAGTCAAAGAAAGCAACAAAAAAAGCCTTAGTCATTGGCGACTCGATGGTTAAGCACATCAACCGACAAAAGATTGAGAGAGCGGCTCGTGGTCAGTCTGCTGTGTTCTCATATGGTGGAGTAAAAGTGGAAGACATCCATGCCAAAATGAATGAAAGTTTATCAAAGGAAGATTTTGATACAGTTATTGTTCATGTGGGTACCAACAATCTGGTAAGTGAAGATGCTGAAAGTGTAGCAGTCAAGATGGAGAATCTTATATCTGATGCCAAAAAGCAAGAAAGAAGAGTTGCTGTGTCCAGTACAATTAAAAGGTATGATGGCCGTGTCCCACCAAGCACCATTACTAAATATAATAAATTAATCAGTAATATATGCTTGAAGAAAAACAAAACTTTTATTAATAATGATAGCATAGATAGGAGCCTGCTAAACACATCAAATTTACATTTAAACATAGCAGGAGATAAGGCCTTAGGAAGTGCATTCTGCACTTGCCTCAAATCAGGCAGAAATGTGAAAGTTGACTAGAATCAACATTTTTTTGGTCAGACTTACCGGACAAGACAATGGAACGATTACCTAAAGTTTGTTCGTCAAACAATAAGACAATATTAACAATTGAAAATAATGTTTCTTTCAATGCAAGTAGTAGTTTCCCTACCGGTCTTAATAATGTTCCTAACAAACGAGGTTTCAAAATGGCTCTGTTAAACATAGTCAGTCTGCCAAAAAATATTGATGAGATAAGATTCTCATTGTCAAAAGAGCATGTTGATTTAATTGCTGTCAATGAAACAAGACTTGATTCGAGTATCAATGATGGTGCAATGCACATAACTGGATATGACATAATTCGAAAAGATAGGTCAAGAAGTGGTGGTGGTGTTTGCATTTATTTACGCAGCACCATCAACTATAAAATAAGAAATGACCTTATTTCTCCAAATCTAGAAGCAGTGTGCATTGAAATTATGAAACCACATTGCAAACCTTTTATAGTTACAACAATCTATAGGCCTCCCAATGCTTCCTCTGAATTCTTCACTGACTTTGAAAAACTTATCCAGTCAATAGAAGATGAAAATAAAGAAATGTACTTACTGGGTGATCTAAATTGTGATTTACTAAAAAAAGATAATGAAACATCACCAACAAAGAAACTTAAAACACTATATGAACTATTTCAGCTAACACAATTGATCAATCACGCTACGCGGGTCACAATAAATTCTAAAAGTCTGATTGACCACATTGTCACAAATGCACCAGAGAAGTCTGATTCTGGTGTTATTCACACAGGTATCAGTGACCATAGTTTGATATTTGCAATCAGGAAAATTTTCATACCAAAAAAAAACATTATTGAGATCAGGAATATGAAAAAATTTAATCAGCAAAAATTTATTGAAGAACTAAGAGGGCAGCACTGGGAATATTTGTATTTTTTCCCATACAATAAAAATTCTATGTGGGAATTGTGGAAGAGTTTATTCCTAGAAATTCTTAATAAACGTGCACCTATTCAACAAAAAAAAGTTCGAGGAAGAAAAATTCCTTGGATTACAAAAAATATAAAACAACTTATGATTACAAGAGACAAATTAAAGCGAAAGGCTATCCAAACAAACCTTGAAACGGACTGGCTATGTTACAAGCAGAGTAGGAATAAAGTTAATATTGAACTAAGAAAGGCAAAAAAAGAATATTATTCTTCAAAGATTGTTGGTCAAAAACAAAACCCAAAACAGGCTTGGAAAACTATAAACAACTTACTAGGAAAACAAAACCAACAAACAGTTAAAAATGAGTTGATTATAGATGAAAACTCTTTAACAACCTCGGAAAATATAGCTGAGAGCTTAAATGTACATTTTTCAAACATTGGCCCTGAACTTGCGAGTAAAATAGACAACTCAAATACTGACTTTGAAAGTTATATCAATAGTGCTAAATCAGAGTTTACTGCATTTCAGCCAACTACTGTCAGTAATGTTTACCATCTCCTTTGTGGACTTTCTGCAAACAAAGCAACTGGATGCGATAAGATTTCTTGCAGAATTATAAAACTAGCTGCACCAGTCATATCTGAAACATTGACATATATTTTCAATCAGTGTTTTACCTTATCAAATTTCCCAAATGAGTGGAAAATGGCTAGGGTAATACCTCTCTACACGTATAAAAATGGACACCGAAATGTACCAGGAAATTACAGACCAATTTCAGTACTTCCTGTTATCAGCAAAATTATGGAACGCATACTTTATGCTCAACTGTATGATTATTTAACAAAATTTGAAATTTTGAGCGATTGTCAATTTGGCTTTAGAAAATCACATTCAACAACTGCTGCATTAATTGACTGTACAAATGAATGGTACATAAACATGGACAAAAAACTGTTCAACCTTGCAGTGCAAATTGACCTTAAAAAAGCATTTGATGCAGTCAACCATAAGATTTTATTAAGAAAATTGGAACTATATGGAATTAAAGGACAAGCTCACAACTTAATCAAATCCTATCTCACAAATCGAAGTCAAAGATGCCAAATCAAAAATTTTATCTCATCCAAACAATTGCTTACTTGTGGAGTTCCTCAAGGTTCTATTTTACGTCCATTATTCTTCTTAATATATATAAATGACTTACCTTCCTGTTTACAGAAATGTAAACCAAGAATGTTTGCTGATGATACAACCTAACTGCTTCAAGTAATAATATAATAGAACTTGAAGCTACAGTAAACTCTGACTTAAAAAATCTTGCAGAGTGGTTGATTGCAAACAAGCTTAGCTTAAATGTAGCTAAAACAGAATTTATTATCATTGGCTCAAAACCAATGGTAAAAAAGATTTCACATTTAAACTTAGATATTAAAATTGACAACAAACCTATAAATCGAATAAATGAATGCAAAAGTCTGGGTGTTATAATTGACCAACACTTATCTTGGAAGAGTAATACAGATAATATTTGTAAAAAAATAATAGCTGGTATTTCTGCTCTTCGAAGAATTAAGGAATTTACCAGTAAACAAACACTTCTCTCTGTTTATAACGCTATTGTTTACCCATATTTTAAATATTGTGGTGAAGTATGGGATGCCTTTGGAGAAACACAGCCCAAAAGA
Organism: Heliopora coerulea; assembly: GCA_030142905.1. NCBI lineage: Eukaryota > Metazoa > Cnidaria > Anthozoa > Scleralcyonacea > Helioporidae > Heliopora > Heliopora coerulea. The sequence goes on from JASJOG010000143.1 coordinate 333,438, forward strand.
CTACAAAAACTTCAAAACAGAGCTGCAAGAATCATCTCAAACATGGGCAGTGATATTGATCATTCTATTGCTCTAAGTAAATTGGGATGGAAACCACTAGCAATACTTAGAAAAAAGGCTAAAGCAAAGCTAATGTTTAAACTGTTGAACAACATAGGGCCAAATTCACTTACCAAAATGTTTACTTATAAAAAAGAAACCACCAATTACAACTTACGAGGTATTTCAAATTGTCTCAATCTACCAAAACCAAATACTAATTTCATGAAGAAAAGCTTTCTGTATAATGGGGCATATCTTTGGAATTCAATCCCATCAGAAATTAGAGATAGTAAAACTCTTTCTTGCTTTCAGAATATAATTGCTACTTGCATTGAGCTAAACATTAAGTAGTAAAATCAAACATGTAAATATAGATTATTAGTATTTTATTTCATGTTTTAGTAATTCTGTAAATAGTTAAATGTTTACCCTTACCTCCTTACATCTTGTTATTAGGTCTTAGTGTAGTTATATTCTATTGTAATTTCTGTAACTTCTGTAATATTTTTTTTTTTCCAATTCACACACGCCTCTCGTGGAAATCAACTTCGGTTGACGAGGCCAGCGTGTTAAAATAAAGGTATTCGTTCATTCATCCATGTTCTAGTATAAAATCTTTACATGTAGTCTAAAAATCTTCTTATAAAGAATATCCATTCATGTTTAGTCAAAACAGCAACTTGCTCTTAAGACTAGACAATTTTTATAAAACTTTTTTCAACGTTGTTAACCTTCGCAAAGTTTCATTTATGACTGGAAGGTGGAATTAACAGTAAGTTGTTCGAACTTCGACGTCTTATAAACAGTGTTAACGGTTTGTCTTTAACAAATTTTTAAATTGTATTCAATTGCAGGAAAGAATTTGACGACGACAAAGTCCCAGATGCCGTCCAGTCATAGGTATATTTCAATTAACGGATGCATGAAAATACGTTTTAGCCACATTTACGTATGGACGGTTTTCTACTTGCTTGGAAAATACTTCTGAAATTACGTTATTCTGACATCCTGACTTCAAAATTAGGTGATCTGAAATTTTTGACCTACCAATAAACAAAGTGATTTTATTTTAACTCTATAGCTGGCAATTGTACATATCCTTGGGGTCACTGGTAAAATAGTGCCGATGGAGTTAATTATAGTTAGTTGTATTAAGTTGTTAACGGTCGACTACGCGGAGTACGAAGTTCAAATAGTTTTCATACTCAACTCATTCCCCTTCACGGTTTCACGCAATATCCGACAAGTTACGTAGAATGGTAATTAGTATTTATGAAGGAAAAAAGAAGAAATGGCTGTTAATGACTGGCTGTTAGTTGGATACAGAATCGTTCAGATTATTAAATTTATCCTTCAGTTTATCAGCTAAAATTGCTCTTAAACATGGGCGATTAGGTACCTTCCTATTCTAAACATGAATGAGGGATGAACATTCGTCAAGCTCTGTTCTCAGACGGGGATCGAACCCCCAAACTTCTGATCAGCGGTGAGACGCTCTGACCATTGAGCTACCAAGGGGCCGTTTACACGAGCCCGAGTTGGCGCCCAACCCGGGTACACCCGTCTACGAATAAACTGCTGTTAGCGTTTACACGATAGTCGGGTCAACCCGTCTTGCCGAGTTACCCGCTTCAAGACCCGGGTCGAGCCGGGCTGGCTAGGTGTGAAGGTGTCCAATTTTTGTCAATTTTTCCATGTAAACACTGGTTGACTTGACTCGGGTTCGTGTAAAGTATCAGCAGTACGATAGTTTTGGTTAGTTCATTTTTTCGCGTCAAGCCTAAGTTGTAGTTTATGATTGCTCACAAAGAAAAACCTCGTTTGCGTCTGTGGTCGAGCGCAAAGATCGAATACTTGATTGTCTCTCTCGAAGACTACAAATCTGAGATGGATGATAAAAACGGCGACTTCTTTTCGGATTTGATTGCGATGTTTTCTTGCATACTCAAACGTATGACGATTAAATCTGTGGCTAAACTGTCAAACAAATGACAAGAATTGAAGAGGCCGAAAAAAACGACATGCTTACGGCGTCTATCAGAATGACTCGGATTAACCCGGGTTGTGCAAAGCTGACCCGGGTTGGAAAAACATGTCTTAAATAACGCCCAGCCCGGGTTCATGTAAACAAGAAAAAAGAAAAACCACGGGTGGTGAGCTGACCCGGGTTGGAAGTCAACCCGGGCTTGTGTAAACGGCCCCCAAGACTCAGATGGTGAGCTGAGGTGCAAGTTCGACACATGTGCGGCCTGTCTCACTGGTCATCCGAAGGTTGCGAGTTTGTTCCCCGTCTGGGACTCAAAAATCGTTTTTCTGAGGATAGAGCTTGACGAACGTTCACCTATCATTCCCGATATCACCAAGCTCCCACAATTCCAAAGATGTATACCTTATCATAAACATCTTTTAACGTAGTTATCCAAACTGTATGGCAGCGTTTCACAGCGGGGGTGGTACGTTCCCTAGTGGACGTTCAAGGAACATTGGAGGGGGACGCAAGCAAGGCCCTAATGAGGAGGGGTGCTAGGATGCAAATGGTGGGAACTAATCAGTCATTCACCAACTCTGTATTTTTAAATTTCTAGTATAGTCACTTAGTGTTAAAATCTATATTTGGCAATAATTGGACAATACCGATGTGGATAGCTATACATTAAAGTTATTCAGTTCGGTATTGCTCTTGAATCGGGCACTGGCATGGACACAGAACTGGGACTGAGTGTGATCGGCAGAGGACGGCAAGAAGTTTCATTATGAGGCAGCTGGCCGTTCAACCAAAAAAAGGGTCGAGAACCATTGCTGTTTGGGATCGGGAAAGGCTCGAATTTTCCTCCTCTGTAAACCCCTCGAAGTTCGACGCTCATATTGCATATATTACCAGGCATACTAAAAGCTTGTCCAATGACTAGGCTCCTTTAAACGGTAACAAATGTCCTCAAAATTAGAAATAATTGAAGCTAACTTATCATGAAAATGAGTCATTGTCTTTTCGCGATCAGGAATCCCAGCAAGTCACTCTTTCTGATTGGCTACTAGCAGGACGAGGTTCTTATTGATCTATAAAGTTGTTCGCTTAGGACAAAAGTAAATAGCCTATTGAATTATCTCGTAATGTGAATTGATTGATAACAAGCGAATGCGAACGTTAGCCGTTTTTGTCTTTGATATAACGGTTGGGCCTAACGGTTGTGAAGTTATCATTTCATAATACCTCTGTTATCTAAGCGAGATGTCATGAGATAAAATTCCATTTAAATCGGAGAAACCGTACGCCCAGAAGGATTTTCTCGCTTTGGCTGATGTCTATTTCTATGCTAAATACCATTTCAAAACAAGAATTCAAAAACTCATTAAGAATTCATGAGGAAAACACAAAAGAAGATGATAACCGTGTCGTGTCTTTAAATGTGATAAAGACACGTGTGACTTTATCCTAAATTTCTCTTCAAGTTTTCTTCAATATTTTTCGCCTTGGAAAACAAAAATTGCCAAACTTACTTAAGGAATTAGCGTATTAAACATTTCGTTTTTGAAGCCGTTCAAAAAACTCGCAGTTCGTGCTTTATCGGACCTAAAACACTCGACTATCGCCTCGTGTTTTATATCCGATAAAGCACTCATGCTCGTTTATTAAACAGTACGTAAAACACCTTTAACGCAGGCAGGATTTGTGACATGGAACTGGTATTGGTTGTACCTTATTCTTACTAATTTTCGCGAGTTAATTTCACGAAGATTTGGAAGCCGTATTTCGTGAGTATTTAATTTCGTGACTTTTGGAGGTAAAAAGAACCGAAGCGTATTTAATTTCGTGATTTCGTCATTTCCTTAATCTTGCAAAGACTCATAAAGACCAGTTACATTTACAACACGTTTTCATTAACTGTTCTAGTAGTCTGGTAACAGAAACAAAAGAAACCACTTTAAAATTGCGATGAATGCAAGTCTAACGGCAAACCTTACTACAATAGCAGTACGAGTCTCGTTAAATGACCTTCTTGTATCCGTTGCTTATATTTAAATGTCCTCGAAATGACCCTAGGGAGAAAGCTTTGTACGTTGTCCCACAGACAACTGAAATGATGTCGGCTTTCCTCCAGCCTTTCGCGATATCCCCTTCAACTCCCCTCGCTGCTTGAGAGATAGTTAAACAGGCTTATCAGCCAGGTGATGTGCAGGGACTTGATCATAGTAAGCCTTGAGTCGACCGTGATGGAGCATAGTACAAGAGACAATTACATACTTGGACGACAAAAAGAGCATGTTAAAGCTAAATGCAAGGAACTGACTGATGGAAGGTTTGATGGTTGCACGAACGAAGTTTTGAAAGATTTGGAAGCAGAGGATGATACAGATGTGAGTAAAGCAGGGGAATAAAACTAAAAAATCCAGCAAAATTAACATTAAACCCTTGACTTTAATACAGCAACTGTAAAAAATGTATTGTTTTATTAATATAATATAGTATTGAACTTCGCGATTCTAATTTTTGCGCTTGCTATTTTTGTTATTTATTTATTGAATCTTATTTACATATACGGTAGTCCTTCAAACTGTATAATAGTCTGTTTTCCAAGGAGCCTTATATAAATATACATAATTATTCACTTATTAATTCAAAATTATTATACATCAAAGATAACAATTATTACATTTACTTGTTGGACATTATTAAAATTACTTTGGAAATATTTAAAGACCTTATGCTTAAAGAGGAAACACCCTGAAATGGATAAAATCATTCTTAACAAATCGATCCCAAGTTGTATCAGTAAATGGTATCAAGTCTACTCCTGAAGAAGTCTCTTCAGGAGTTCCACAAGGTTCCATTCTTGGTCCTGTTTTGTTTTTGCTCTATATAAACTCAAACATTACGTCAAATTTACGCCTCTTTGCCGATGACTGTATTGTATACAGAGAGATCCAGAGCATAAACGATCATTACATTCTTCAACAGGACTTAGACATTATTTCTACATGGTCTACAACTTGGCAGTTACACTTTAATGAAGAGAAATGCTACCATCTTGGTGTAACCTTGAAGAAAACCCTCAGTGAATACAGCTATGCCCTACTTTCTCAAGTTATCCCAAGTGTTAAATCTGCAACATACTTGGGTATCTCAATCACAAATGACCTGCGATGGAATAGCCATTGCGATAACATCTGTAAGAAAGCCCACAGCACCCAAAGCCTGCTTCGACGCATCTTGAGTGGTTGCACCACTGAAGTCAAATTGCAAGCATATCTAAGTATGGTTCGTCCAAAACTAGAATATGCTGTCTGCGCATGGAATCCACACACCAAGGTAAATATCAACAAAATTGAAATGGTTCAACGCCGTGCAGCAAGATTTGTTTATAATGACTACTCTCGGTACAGCCACGTCTCACAAATGCTAGAAAATCTTGGATGGGACACTCTGGAGAAACGCAGATTGATAAGTCAAGCTACTATGTTCTACAAGATAAACCGGAACCTCGTGGGCATCCAACTGCCTGACGAAGTCAAGAAAACAAATAGAACATCTAGATACGTAAACAGTTTTTCTTACAAACAGTTACAATGCAATAACAACATTTATAAGTACTCTTTTTATCCAAGAACAATTATTACCTGGAATAACCTCCAATTACCATCCATGCCAGACACCGTAAACGAGTTCAAAAATGTACCAAAATCATTTATTAATGTTTAATTTTGTTACCTATTACCTAAATTATAAATTATAGTATGTATTTATTATTTTATTCAATTATTTATTTATTTATTTACTTTTTATATATGTATATGTATACACATATATATATGTATATGTATACACATATACATATACATATATATGTATACACATAAGTTAAAAATTTTTTTTTAGTATAGTTGTAAGTCATCACTTAGTATAGTTGTAAAACTGTTTTAAGAGTATTTTATTAAAGATTTAAAGATTAAAGATTTAAGCACTAGTTCATCTGTCTTTGAGTAGAACCCTAAAATGCCCTAGGGGAATGTTGGTGGCCTTAAAAGATCTTGGTAGGTCATTCCAAGTTTTAGCCCCAGAATAACTAATACTTCTTTTGAGAAAATTTGCTTTGGGCTTATCTAAAGCATAATCAAAGTTATTATTCCGTAAGTGTATGCTTGATTATTTGCCACTTTGAAAAGGTTAGAAATATTTTCCACATATTCTCCTTTCCTTATTTTGTACATAAATACAGCTTTGTTGTTTTCCCTTCTCTCCACCAATAGTTGCCAATTTAATTCTCTTATAATCGCAATAGATCTAAATTCATATGATTTACCAGTAATGACTCGTGCAGCCCTGTTTTGCATTTTTTGTAGTTTTTCAATTAAATAGTTATCTCAGGTATCCCAAACAAGGCTAAAATAATCAAAATATGACATAACTATTGCATTATAGACTGAGATCAGTGTCTCTTGTGGTACGAAAGTTTTCATACGCCTGATCATCCCTATACCCTTAGACACCTTACTAACTATATTATTTAAATGGGATTTCCATTTAAGTTGGTCATCGACTTTGACTCCCAGTGTTTTGGTTTCTTTCACCCTATTTATTCTACTTCCTCCGAGTTTAAGATGAGGGTCATTATTAATATTGTTTAGTCTTTGTCTAGATCCAACGATCATGTATTCAGTTTTTTCTTTATTTACAGTTAGTTTATTAGTCAGCAACCATTGGTGTATATGTTCAAAGTCTTCATTTAAATTTGTTTCAATATCAGCAATAGAGGGAACGCTTGTTGTTAAATTAGTGTCGTCAACGAACATACTAGCTGTGGATTTACGTAAGCAGTTAGGCAAATCATTAAAGTAGATAAGAAATAACAGTGGCCCCAAATTTGAGCCTTGTGGGACACCACATCGAATGATTTTTTGTTTTCAAATAGTATGGTCAACCTTACACATTTGAATTCTATTTACTAAATATGATTGAAACAAGTTTAACGTGGTTCCTCGTATGCCAAAAAGTGCTAGTTTTCTAAGCAAGATTTTGTGGTCCACACAGTCAAAAGCTTTCTTTAAAACTAGAAATATAATTCCACTCAAACGCCCTTTATCCATATTTATATACCATTTCTTAGTAATGTTTAATAGTGATGTCTGAGTGGAACTCATTTTCCCGAATCCTGCTTGGTATTCAGGTAGACGTTTATTGGATTCTAGATATATTGTCAATTGGTTCGAGATTAATTTCTCGAAAGCCTTCGCTATTGTGGAGAGAACTGATATTGGTCGATAGTTACAACAGTCTAACTTACTGCCTGATTTATGTATAGGAGACACGCACGCCACCTTAAAGTCATCAGGGAAAATACCTTTTTTAATGGACTTATTAAATATGATTGTGAGAGATTCGGTTGCGATGCTGGCACAATCCCTCACAAGTTTTGGTGATATTCTGTCATGTCGAGTAGCTTTAGAAGGTTTCGTTCTTGAGAGTATTCTATGCACCTCATTTGGCGAGATTTTCCTAAGTTCAAAACTTGTATCACATGGTGTGGTATAAGTTTCTGGGGCTATGTGGCTCTCGGGTAGGTTGTCAGCTAAGTCTGATCCAATGTTGTATTCAAAGCATCAGCTATAGAATCTGAATTTGTAATGGACACCCCTTTAACATTTTATTCATTGATTTTAGTAGTTTTGGGATTCTTGTTGGTCAGTTTATTAATGGTTTTCCACATTTCTTTTGGATTGTTTTTGCTTTGGCTCAGTGCATTTTTATAGTAGCAAGCTTTTGCTTTTTTGACCAATTTATTAAGTTCATTTCTTGCTTTTTTATATGCTTCATAAGTTCTTTCAGACCCTGTTTTAATTGCTTTTTTCTTAAGGAAATCCCTATTGTATATTTTGTTTTTTATGTCAGTTGTAAGCCACGGTGCATATTCACTTCTGACTCTCTTGATGACCGGAGGAGCATGCGCGTCTGCTACAGCAAGAAATTTTGCTTTCCAATCGTTCCAGAGGAAGTTAGTGGTCAAACACGTTAGGTTTTATTTGGAGAATTTGAATTAGATCATACCTAAAAGGCTTCTAAGTTATAATGTTTAAATTGTCTTGTATGTATTACCTTAGGTTTATTGTGAGGAATTGATATTTTCCTGTGGATATAGATGAGGCTATGATCACTGATACCAATGTGATCAACACCAGATTTGATTATATTTCTAGGTCGATTATAGTGAAAAACAGGTCAATCAGAACCTGCGAATTTTCACTTAAACGGGTTGGCTCAGTAAGAATTTGTTCCAACTGAAAAGTCTCAGTAATTTCAAATAGCTTTTTTGTTTGAATTTTCCCATCTTGACGAAGCTAGTCGCAGTTGAAATCACCTGTTGTAACGATTTCTAAGTCCTCGAAGTCCATCGATTGCAAACATTTTTCACACTGGTCAAAAACTTCAAGAGATGCATCTGGGGGCCTATAGCAAATATTAATCAAGAACGACTTTGCTCTTGGTTTTAAAATTTCAACTGCAATTATCTCCATTTCTCTTGGCATCAAGTCTACTCTAAATTTGTAGTTAATGGAGCTAGGAATATAAATAGCAACTGCACCACCATTTCAATTTCTGTCTTTACGTATTAATTCATAACCGTCTATATCCACTTCATGGTCGGCGACAGTACTATCCAACCATGTTTCATTAATACTTATTGTATCGAATTGTTGGCTATGCATATATATCCTGAGTTAGTCTATATTTTTTATTAAGCTTCTTATGTTCAGATGCGCTGTTTTAAATCCCCTTGCTTTATTATGTGTATAACATTTATATGATTCTTGATTGATTATTTGTGATTCATTACTTTTTTTACTTGTTTCAAGGGGGGCATAAGAAGGCAGGTTATACTCGGAGACAGATGGTAACTCGTTTGTTTTCTGATCACTGATAAACTCTACAAAGTCTGTATAAATCATTCGTACTTTCTCACTTTACCTATCGCTCAATACTTTGGAATGATGGAAATGAATCAAACTTTAAAAAACTCTCAAAACTTCAAAAACGAGATGCACGTGTGATAACGGGTTCTAAATATGAAATTAGATCTGTTGAGCTGTTCAATTCACTACACTTAAATCCTAATGATGTATAAAGCATTAAACGAACTGTTACCTGATTATATTTCTCAGTATTTCACCTTTTAAAATAATAGTTCATAGGATTTGCGTAGCAGTGAGATAAAACTTTATCTGCCTAAGCCCAAAACGAACTTTGTAAAGAAAAGTTTCATTTATAGAGGAGCTCTTGCCTATAATAATCTAGATCAGGGGTGTCCAACCTTTTTGTGTGAGGGGGCCACATTCCCATTTTTTCCTAGAAGGAGGGTTGCACAGTAAATGTGGGCAAGAGAAGCCGATGAGACGGAGAAGCCATGATTCGATTTAGAGTATAGCTAAACTGCTAAAGAAAGTATAATCATACAGTTATATAGTACCTACTGTACTATACTAGTCATGTTGTATTACTACAGTGTACGCTTTACAATGGCTTGATTGGCATTTTAGTGAGATATCTGGCCATCTTTGTTTTGATAAGTATTTTGAGCTGGGACTAGGCATTAGCTGGCGGGCCGGATATATTCCCTTGGTGGGCCTGACTCTGGCCCGCGGGCCGTATGTTGGACACCCCTGATCTAGATAATGAACTTCAACAAAATTTTACAAAAATTTCAATTGGACTACTGAAGAAAAGACATCTTGAAATAATGTGATTTTAAATATAGATACATAAGAGAGAGTAGTTATTGTAAATAGTTAGGTAAGAATAGAGCATGTAAATAGTTAAATTAGCTTTCTTTAGTTTAGTTTATTTTAGTTTAATTATGTATGACACGACCCTTTGAAAGTCAGTTCGGTAAAAGGTCACAGTGGGTAAATAAGTCTAAATAATGATAATAATAATAACAATAATAACGATTGAGGATAACAAGTGGGGCAAAATCTGGTTAGTAGATATGGCGTGCCCTAACGTGAGGAATATAAAAGAGAAACACTGGGAAAAGTTAAGTATCAACAACTAGCATTTGAGGTTCGAGAAAGAAGACAAGGTTATAGAGTGGAAATCCTACCAATGGTCTTTGGATGCCTTGGAGGAGGAATGAAGCAAGTCCAGGAACAAGTGAAAAAGATTAGACAAGATGAGAATACGATGGAAAAGTCATGCAATGAAATGCTAAGGACAGTTTTGATTGAGAACGAAATGATTCTTAGGAAGACAATGTCGGGAATGATACCAGCAGAGTGACTGAGTTATTGTTGCTAAAAAGTCTAAATAACGAGCTACCAAATTTTGTCAGTCGGAATCTTCACACTGAAATACCTAAAGGCGAAGGAATGGTCTGCTTATAGTTAATGTAACAGGTTACTTTACTACAATAATATTAGTAATAATAGTGATAATGATGATGATAATGATAATAATAATCCAACAGCAATGCTTCGGTTTTTTTCGACAAACTGTCTTCCTTTTAAATATAGAAGCAACAAATAATTCGCTAGAATCAACAATTCAACTTCGTTCTCCATCTTTTACAACATACAACAGAAGCCGTGTACTAGTGTATTCTCAATTAGCATATATTCTGATACCTGCTGAACTATATGTAAAGGGAGCTCACGCGCAGTAAACCGAGTGATCAAATGGAAACAATCGTCCGGCGATCGGGACGATCGTGAATGATCGCAAGTGATCAAATGGAAACAATCGTCAGGCGGTCGAGACGATCGTGAATGATCGCAAGTGATCCAATGGAAACAATCGTCAAACGGTCGAGACGATCGTGAATGATGGCAAGTTATCAAATGGAAACAATCGTCAGGCGATCAGGAAGATTGGGACGATTTAAATCCATCTCAGAATGCCGACATTCTCGTTTCAAGTTGGCGGGAACAAATTTTTTATTTATTTTTTATTTATCTATTTATTTATTTATTTAACCTTATTTAAACACGGTAACTAATCAACGAATAATAAAAGATATTTGCAGTAAAAATGTTCAATTTTTCATTAGGCCGTGCACCACAAATAAGAAATTAAAAAAGAAAAAAAATATGAGGATATTTACATCGAAACTTTAAAATATTAATATAAAAAATAAAAAAAAAAAGCTACTTACAATTAAAATACTGAATTTCAAAGCTCGTAGATTTTATCCTCTAATGGTTGGGCATTCCAAGCCACAGCGGCTCTATAACTAAAGCTTTTTTTCATCGCATTAGTATTTGGTTTAGGTAGCAAGAGCATGTTATCATAACTTCTCAAGTCATAACAATCTTGCCTTGCTACTGAAAATAGGTGACTTAAACTATCTAAGTTTGATCTGCCAGAAATTATCTTCTGCACAAAGGACAACATTTGTTCGTCCCTTCGCGACTTTAAATCTTTCCACCCAAGTTTAGTCGAGCGTTTGTTGCTGACATATCATAACAGTCACCACTTATTATTCGACCAGCTTTATTTTGAAACTTTTGTAAGCGGTCTTTTAAGCTATTTGAGCAATTATCCCAAACGAAAGAACAGTAATCAAAATGTGGTAACACCAACGCTTTGTATAACCGTTTTAGGCTTTCATTACTGATGACATTTTTAACTCGTCTCATCGTTCCTATTGCTTTCGAAATCTTTCTACATGTGGCTTTAATATAATTTTTCCAGGTGATATTTTCATCGATCAAAACACCCAGTGTTTTTGTCTCTTTTATACGTGAAATTTTTTGAAAGCCAAATGAGATTTCGGGATCCATTGATATATGAGTTAATCTATACCTAGATCTAATTAACATATAGTCCGTTTTACCAACATTCAAAGGCAATCTATTTGCAAGCAACCACTGATGTTAGTCATCCAACTCATTATTTAATTTACATTGGATATTTTCCACAGACCGTCCAGATGTCGTTACATTGGTATCGTTGGCAAACAGAGCAGAGATAGAGTTGCTCAAACAGCTCGGTAGGTCATTCACATAAAGTATAAATAATAATGGACCCAAATTAGACCCCTGTAGCACACCGGTGTTTATATATTTTTTCGAAGAAATTGTCGTTCCAACTTTACATACTTGTGTACGGTCACTCAAGTATAAAATGAACTAACGCAGACTATTTCCTTTAATACCATATAACTCTAATTTTCCTTCCAACATTTGCAACTGAACTAAATTGCTTACAGTTCATGGAAGAAAGAAGAATGAATGTCTTTGTAACAAGTTTTTCTCTTCATTATAAAGACAAATTTGTCAGACTCGACTGCTGGAAGAACACCTAAAGAAAAATTCTGTCATGTAGATTAAGTTCTTGAACAAGAGAATAATATTGATCAAGTTGCTCTCTACTGAAATACCCGCCAAACGCGGAACCTCTGTTTTCGTCTTTTTCCTCTTCTTTTCTCCGACGTAGAGCACAAAAAATTAGCAAGGACCATGCCAAAATGATGTTTAAGTCCACATGACTACCGCACAGGTTCATGGTCAGATGATCGGGGGGGTTCATGTGGAAACCAAAATCGCCCCGATCCGGATAATCACGTCCGGATAATCGAGAGTCCGGTTAATCGAAATTATGAATATTGCAGGGGGTAAAAAATGTTTTAGAAAGAGAGTATGAGATCGTACGTTCATTAGCTAAGCTGGCTTACGCTTCATCAATATTCAAGTACGATTTCTAAACCAGTTTCCAAAGTAAAAATTAGTATATTTACAGCTTTTGATGTTCATTTCTAGAAAATATACTATCATGAACGCCAACTTCAAACTTATTAACGCAAAAATACATTCATTTTATTCAACTGACATTCACTAGCGTAGATACGCAACCATTTGCATCAAAGGGCATTCCATAGCACCAACGGACGACCATTAACACCATTCTGCTCTACATTAGGGATAATAAAATTGCTATGCCTTTTGATGAAAAGAGTTACGTATCTACGCTAGTGAATGTTAATTGAATAAGATGAATGTTTTGTTGCGTTAATGAGTTTGAGGTTGGCGTTAATGATAGTATTTTCTTGGTAATGAACAGGAAAAGGTGTACTCATATCAAATGTTATACATAAATTTTCAAAAAAGGTGGTTGCGCCTGGCACTGCGTGCATGGCAGCCTTCTTAGTTCATTTGATCTTAAATGTTTATAAACAAAATTCTAGTTCATTTGATCGTAGATGTTTATAAGTTGTTCAAAACAGAAAATGAGGTTATCCCACCTTCCAACCTGGTGATATTGTGGAACCACCTGATGACTCTGTTTGCCTCCCTGTTGCCTTTTAGAATTCAGAAGTCAAAGAGAAGATTTCGTCAATGAAGCGTGCTTGTAAATATGGCGCTCTTAAAGACTGGTACGAACGGCAAACTGAGATGGAAAAACAAGTGCTGCGTTCACTCAAGGTAGTAACCTTAATGGCCGTTGCCTCTGCCTTACTGCAAATACCAAACCATTATCAACGTTCATGATGGCATTGTATTATGTCCACCTATCGATCAAGACCGTCACCATAGAACGTGATTGATTGGACTGAAGCTCCGTGCAATATGGGTTGATTTCCTTTTAAAATCGCTAAGTCTTTTGCTGGTTTTACTGCGGAACAGTGGAATTCTTATACTACTATGTTTTCGTTGTTCGCCTTGTACAACAAATTACAATTGGAACATTATCAGTGCTGGACACTATTCGTACACGCATGCCGGATTCTTTCCACACCAATGAATGAAGTTAAAAACATAGGAACTGCCCATTCGTTGTTGGTGCAGTTCTGTAAAGAGTCTGAGCGTTTTGTACGGTAGAGCAAAGGTTACGCCAAACATGCATCTTCACACGCATTTAGCGGACTGTATTCTAGATTATGGATCAGTGCATAGTTTTTGGCTATTCGGTTTTGAGAGGTACAATGGCATATTAGGAGACTATCAGACAAGCAATAAGTCGGTGGAAATTTAGGTTTTCAGATACTTTTTGAGAGATCAGCATTTGCATGACCACGCAGGGCCTAATAATTATCAAGAAAGCTTTGAACAAATATATAAACAATCTCAACTGCAAAATACGGCTACAAATATTGGACAAGTGGACTGCAACGTTGCTTTATCGCTGCTGCAACTACGTGAAGTTGATATCGAAACGGGAACCGAACTTTGGTTTACTGTAAAGAGTACAAATGTGGCCCCCCACACACAGTTGAAGCATTTGATAATGATGAACTTGTTTACATGACCAGGGCTTACAGATTACTCGTTCCCCAGATTCCAGAAGGGGCTGTACCCGTTCTGTTCGACCGTTGTTCCACCGTAGCATTTGCAGGTGTTTTATATGGTTCGTTGTGTTCTTGGCATAAGAGGTTTGGAAATATTCTGGCTAAATGGGCGGGAAGAGATGATGACGAAGTAGATCCGTCGTCAGACGTCAGGCCTGGTTTAGTGCAGTACTTTTTTACGCAAGCAATTACAATAAACAGGCAACAAACGTGTTTCCTGGTATCAATACCATCCTGAGAGATATTCTTGCGGCTCCCGTCCAGGTTCACCGGAGGTTTGGTGCTCAAATCTCTATAAACCTTTCGGACCATCGTCATTTTGACCTGTCCAACGTATTTTTGGACAATTTCTCGCTAGGAAGGATCGCGTGAATAGTGAAAACGTGTTGTTTGTTCTTCCTTTACCAAGACAAGATTTTGTGTAAGAACATTTACCGCAGTTTAATATGTGTGTCTGTTCAACCATCTGATTAGGAAACGCAGAATCGCTTCATTTTCTTTAACGAGACTTTAATGTAGTGTGCAGTCCATGTAATCTTGATCAAAATGTCGAACGTTCAGTATCGATTGGAGTTCTTATGTCAATCAAATGTCACTAGAGAACAACTCTTATTCGTGAAAGGATTTAACGTTTTTTATCACTTTGAATTACTGTGTAACTAGTTGACAAGAAAGGCAATCAGGTATGCAATTCGACCAAGTTTACCAAATCTTATAGGTTTCGCTGACATTGACCAAACAAACTTGTTTAAAGTCTTAATTTTTTTTCAACATTGCGGACCTGAACGTCTGTTGTTTAGGAGAAAAATACTTCCATAGACTGGAAAGATTATTATCACCCAGCTTTTTCACGAAGGTTTTCCTCGGAACTTTTAATTATTTAAATTTAATTATTTTGAGCAACTAATTAGAATTGTCCATTCATCCTTTATTGTTTGATTGAACTGTTTGAATCTGGGGAAGTAAAAAAGTAAGAGCCATGTTTTAAAACTGAAAATTATAATATTTTTAAAGTATTGAGAACGTGGCTCCTTTCCATTGGATATATGATATTGGCCAAATTGAGAACTGCACTCTTCATGGCAGAAACTTATTTAAGTTTGAAAGATCCTCTGTTAAAAAAAAACAAACATGATACTTCCCAAGTCGTTTCTGTGGTATTAATTCTGAAAATACGGTAAACTAGTCAGGTCGTACGCAATGACCTTAATTATTCGGGTTGGAATGCAGAATGTTTCTATTCTTTGTGCTGTCTGTAGCACGCGCGAGATAAAAGATGAACTTTCTTTGCCCCCAAGTCGTCAAGTATAAGACTCATGTGTTAATGCCGCTGAGAACCCCAATGGCTGTGATTTCCACTAGGGGGAATGTTCGAAAGGATAAATTTTTGTTCTTTTTTCTTTTTTACACTTGACAGCTCAGTATCATTTCGAGAAAGGTACTGTACTCGCAGAGCGATATTGTGTCGCCGGTAACTTACCAACGACACAACTTACAAATGACTTTCCTAAGTTGGATCCACCTAAATAGGCACTTTTAAAATACAAGTGCACACGCCTCTCGCTATAAACCTGCCCTAAAATATGACAAGCAATTTTAGAACTGTTTGGTATAGACACTATAGTTTGTAATACATTTTAATCACTGGGGTTGAGCTTTCCTAGTTGCGAATGGGCAAAGGATAGTTTATCTTCATTGCCTCTTTAAAATGGCGTGATATGCGACAATGCCCAGGTAACCCATAAATACAACTTTGGTGGGATTGTTAAGGACTTTCCGCAATACTCTCCATGGTCACAATACTTCCAAGCCAGGCGAGTGAACGCTGAATAGAACGTTTCGTTTCCATAACGTTCCTTACTTGAGTATAACAAGGTTTCTTTATTGTTATACACACGTGTTTGCACGTCGAGGTCTGCGTCTGGTCTCAAAAAATTACCCTTCGCGAATCCGATAAAATTTATACAACAAAATTTTCGTAAATGTAAAGTTGCGTACGTGAATTGTAGATTTTATTCACAATGATAGTGAAAAGACCAACGTAAAGTTAACGCAGATTTGAAGTTAAACGTATTAAAGTTAACGTATTTCCTTGATTAACTGCCCATCCTCCAACAAAAGCCCCTCTCCTTTCTCAAAATATTGCCCCCCTTTCATATTTGGTGAAACAAAAGATGACAAACGACTACAAGTTTGACGAAAATTCGAGCTCACAAGTTTGTTTATGCTAACAGTTGAGTATATGACAAATATGGTTTCGCAAAATTATAAACCAACCGTGGCAAAGTCAAGGTAAATGTCACTGAGATTTGCATATGTTCAAAGGTATTCCTGTATGTATCGCCAATTTGAAGTTTCAAAAATCATAAAACTACCACTGCAAATTTGATGTAAAATTTAAGTTGATAAATTTTGGTCAAGACAACCATTCCAAATTCGATGCAAATTTGCGTTGAAGGATTTGCAAATGTGCAAACGTATCAGTGTATGTAGAGCAAATTTGATGTGCCAAAGATGACAAAACTACCAGTGAAAATCTGTTGCAAATTTGGAGGCTAAATTTACAACAAATTTGTTTCGTGTAAAATTCATCCAAATCTGTAATTTTGTCCCGTGTATATATAAGCACATAAAGTGACAAACATTTCTTCTTTTCGAATGTATTTCCTCCATCAACCATTTTTGTGTCCGTTTTTTAATTCTCCTTCAATACCAGGTTACACTGCCTTTTTCAGTTTCGTATTACGCTACAAAAAACTCTGCAAATTAACGAAGAAAAAAAACATAGTGTGTAGAGTGTAAAAATGATAGATAGAAAAGGAATGTGCATGACACGTTATGTAAATAATTTCAAATCACTGTTCTAATGTTTAATATCATTGCTTCGTAGTTATTCATTGGGCTAAGAAGGGAGATTTAGTTTGAATCAACAGTTTCACTCAGAGGAAATCTATTAGCAAGCATATAATTGCATATATTAATAAAAATAATGGTTTCAGTTTTTTCAACAGTCGTGGTTAAAACACATTCAAATTTGGGATGATGATAGGTCAGCATTGAAAGTATTTCTTGACAATATTTTACATAACCTGGCACAATGTTTAATCAGCATGACGAACATTCACTTTCCTGTTGTTATGAAGGCCTGAGAATTAGTTCAAGAAATTGAGGAATAACTATACCAAAACATAACACGAACTAAAGAATTTGCAATAAAATGCCACTGTTACAAAGTCTGATGAAATATACTATCTTGCTTTGGTTGCTTTTTAAGGTAAAGAGCTTGTCTGAAACATTAAAAAAGATTAAAAAAAAGAAAAAGAAAAAACATCATTACAAACAACTTTGTGAAAATATAAACTGCGCGCTGAACCGCTTATTGAAATTCAAAGCTCTTCACTCGCATGGTCAGTACAAAATGCCCATCTATCGGTTGGTCGAGGAAAATTGCTACATATTTAGAGTAGGTTTTCAGCATATTTAGTAAGCTGGTCGAGGCCTCCAGTTTCATCGGATGCTACCAGACACTATTTGTAAACATTCGCAACTGGGTACCCTCTCTATCGTTCTTCTGTGGATGAAAGAACCAGGATTCGTTCGACAGCTGCAGTTAAGACTAGTAAAATATCTAAAGGTTTAAAAACTTACGATTAATTCAGGTCCGAGGAATTGATGGGTGTCACTTCAAAGTTTTTCAACTGAAAATCGATCGATTTGACGATTCCAACAACCTTATTTTTCTCATCCACGACAGGAGCACCGACCAGAAAGTCTTTTTTAAAAGAGCCGTTTTTTTTCTTATACGTGGTCTCAGCATCAAACTTTTTCTCACGTAATTTGACGACCTTGCATTTCTTAGAAAAATACCTCAGCCAAAAGTTGTTGCATGTTCCGCAACGAGCGCGACGTGAAATCATATACACCTTTTTACCGTCACTGCCACCATTAAGTTGAAAGTATTCAGTTATCTCGGAATCTTGCACGTCGGTAACTACGTAGTCCATGTCTACAGTACCATCATTTAAATCAACTTTTTTAAATCCATCAACCACAGGCACTAAGCAATGGCACTTTTTACCCGGCAACGATGGCGAAACCAAACGGATCATGTTTTCTTCATCGTCTTTTACAGCAAAGCATGTTCCTTCTAGTCGCTGCCTTTCTACTGTGGAACGTTGCTCCGTTGTCTCAGAAAACATTGGAAAAACACTTGGCTTCTTTTCATAGGTACAAGGTTTTGGGCCTCGCATTAACTTTGTACAAAGTTCGTCACAATCACCGCACTCTAAGATTGAGAAGAAAGGTGCCAAATTCAAGTACCTGGTAAATCAGTGAGCTATCGCTTAAATAGATTAATGCATTTCTTGTCAATTTCTCGCACAATGTCCGAACTTACTTGTTTCAATAATTCGTTCATCATTTCCCGGTTGCTGGAAACTGCCATGACCGAAACCTTTATCAAGGGAAAACAAGATATTAACGAAGAAATCAACACGTATCAGATCAAATTTGTGTAAAAAGGCCAAGGGCTTAAAATCTTATCTGTTCACTTCGTTTAACTCTACTCTCCAATCTCATACGCCTCGTGAAATGCTTTTAAAATCAAACAAGATAAAGAGAGGACATTGAAAACTTTAAAAAAATTACAATTGAGCATCTCCTAGTCTCGTGAATTCGGAAGCCTGAAACAAAAAGAATTTGACAATTTCCTACAGGTTTAAGGTTTGTCTTTACTATCAAATGAAAAAACCCCTTGAAATTTGAACGAAATTAAATATTGTGATGGAATTCCTCGCATTAACTTTGTACAAAGTTCGTCACGATCGCCACACTCTAAGATTGTGAATAAAGGAGCCAAATTCAAGTACCTGGTAAATCAGTGAGCTATCGCTTAAATAGATTAATGCATTTCTTGCCAATTTCTAGCACAATGTCTGAACTTACTTGTTTCAATAATTCGTTCATCATTTTCCGGTTGCTCGGGACTGCCATGACCGAAACCTTTATCAAGGGGAAACAAGATATTAATGAAGAAATCAATATGTATCAGATCAAATTCGCGTAAAAAGGCCAAAGGCTTAAAATCTCATCTCTTCACTTCGTTCAACTTCACTCTCCAATCTCATACGCCTCATGAAATGCTTTTAAAATTAAACAAGATGTAGATAGGACATTCAAAATTTTAAAAAAATTAAAATTTAGCATCTAGTTTCTCGTAAATTCGGAAGCCCTAAACTAAAAGAATTTGACAATTTCCTACAGGTTTAAGGTTTGTCTTCACTATCGAATGAAAAATCCCTGCGCAAATTTGACCGAACTTAGATATTGTGATGGAATTCCTCGCATTAACTTTATACAAAGTTCGTCACAATCCCCACACTCTAAGATTGTGAAGAAAGGTGCCAAATTCAAGTACCTGGTAAATCAGTGAGCTATTGCTTAAATAGATTAATGCATTTCTTGTCAATTTCTCGCACAATGTCCGAACTTACTTGTTTCAATAATTCGTTCATCATTTCCCGGTTGCTGGAAACTGCCATGACCGAAACCTTTATCAAGGGAAAACAAGATATTAACGAAGAAATCAACACGTATCAGATCAAATTTGTGTAAAAAGGCCAAGGGCTTAAAATCTTATCTGTTCACTTCGTTTAACTCTACTCTCCAATCTCATACGCCTCGTGAAATGCTTTTAAAATCAAACAAGATAAAGAGAGGACATTGAAAACTTTAAAAAAATTACAATTGAGCATCTCCTAGTCTCGTGAATTCGGAAGCCTGAAACAAAAAGAATTTGACAATTTCCTACAGGTTTAAGGTTTGTCTTTACTATCAAATGAAAAAACCCCTTGAAATTTGAACGAAATTAAATATTGTGATGGAATTCCTCGCATTAACTTTGTACAAAGTTCGTCACGATCGCCACACTCTAAGATTGTGAATAAAGGAGCCAAATTCAAGTACCTGGTAAATCAGTGAGCTATCGCTTAAATAGATTAATGCATTTCTTGCCAATTTCTAGCACAATGTCTGAACTTACTTGTTTCAATAATTCGTTCATCATTTTCCGGTTGCTCGGGACTGCCATGACCGAAACCTTTATCAAGGGGAAACAAGATATTAATGAAGAAATCAATATGTATCAGATCAAATTCGCGTAAAAAGGCCAAAGGCTTAAAATCTCATCTCTTCACTTCGTTCAACTTCACTCTCCAATCTCATACGCCTCATGAAATGCTTTTAAAATTAAACAAGATGTAGATAGGACATTCAAAATTTTAAAAAAATTAAAATTTAGCATCTAGTTTCTCGTAAATTCGGAAGCCCTAAACTAAAAGAATTTGACAATTTCCTACAGGTTTAAGGTTTGTCTTCACTATCGAATGAAAAATCCCTGCGCAAATTTGACCGAACTTAGATATTGTGATGGAATTCCTCGCATTAACTTTATACAAAGTTCGTCACAATCCCCACACTCTAAGATTGTGAAGAAAGGTGCCAAATTCAAGTACCTGGTAAATCAGTGAGCTATTGCTTAAATAGATTAATGCATTTCTTGTCAATTTCTCGCACAATGTCCGAACTTACTTGTTTCAATAATTCGTTCATCATTTCCCGGTTGCTGGAAACTGCCATGACCGAAACCTTTATCAAGGGAAAACAAGATATTAACGAAGAAATCAACACGTATCAGATCAAATTTGTGTAAAAAGGCCAAGGGCTTAAAATTTTATCTGTTCACTTCGTTTAACTCTACTCTCCAATCTCATACGCCTCATGAAATGCTTTTAAAATCAAACAAGATAAAGAGAGGACATTGAAAACTTTAAAAAAATTACAATTGAGCATCTCCTAGTCTCGTGAATTCGGAAGCCTGAAACAAAAAGAATTTGACAATTTCCTACAGGTTTAAGGTTTGTCTTTACTATCAAATGAAAAACCCCTTGAAATTTGAACGAAATTAAATATTGTGATGGAATTCCTCGCATTAACTTTGTACAAAGTTCGTCACGATCGCCACACTCTAAGATTGTGAATAAAGGAGCCAAATTCAAGTACCTGGTAAATCAGTGAGCTATCGCTTAAATAGATTAATGCATTTCTTGCCAATTTCTAGCACAATGTCTGAACTTACTTGCTTCAATAATTCGTTCATCATTTTCCGGTTGCTCGCAACTTCCATTACCGAAACCTTTATTGACATGACCGAAACCTTTATCAAGGGAAAACGAGATATTAATGAAGAAATAAACACGTATAAGATCAAATTCGCGTAAAAAGGCCAAAGGCTTAAAATCTTATCTGTTCACTTCGTTCAACTCTACCCTCCAATCTCATACGCCTCATGAAATGCTTTTAAAATTAAACAAGATCTAGAAAGGACATTCAAAATTTTAAAAAAATTAAAATTTAACATCTAATCTCTCGTGAATTCGGAAGCCTGAAACGAAAAGAATTTGAAAATTTCCTACAGGTTTAAGGTTTGTCTTTACTATCGAATGAAAAAACCTCTTGCAATTTGACCGAACTTAGATAATGTGATGGAATTCCTCGCATTAACTTTGTACAACGTTCGTCACAATCCCCACACTCTATGATTGTGAAGAAAGGTGCCAAATTCAAGTACCTGGTAAATCAGTGAGCTATCGCTTAAGTAGATGAATGCAGTTCTTGCAAACTTCTCGCACAATGTCCGAACTTACTTGCTTCAATAATTCGTTCATCATTTTCCGGTTGCTCGGAACTGCCATGACCGAAATCTTAATCAAGGAAAACAAGATATTAATGAAGAAATCAACACGTATCAATCAAATTCGCGTAAAAAGGTCAAAGGCTTAAAGTCTTATCTCTTCACTTCGTTCAACTCCACTCTCCAATCTCATACACCTCATGAAATGCTTTTAAAATTAAACAAGATATAGATAGGACATTCAAAATTTTAAAAAAATTAAAATTTAACATCTAGTCTCTCGTGAATTCGGAAACCCGAAACGAAAAGAATTTGACAATTTCCTACAGGTTTAAGGTTTGTCTTCACTATCGAATGAAAAATCCCCTTGCAATTTGAACGAACTTAGATAATATGATGGAATTCCTCGCATTAACTTTGTACAAAGTTCGTCACAATCGCCACACTCTAAGATTGTGAAGAAAGGTGCCAAATTCAAGTACCTGGTAAATCAGTGAGCTATCGCTTAAATAGATTAATGCATTTCTTGCCAATTTCTCGCACAATGTCCGAACTTACTTGCTTCAATAATTCGTTCATCATTTTCCGGTTGCTTGCAACTTCCACGACCGAAACCTTTATTAACATGACCGAAACCTTTATCAAGGGAAAACAAAATATTAATGAAGAAATCAACACGTATCAGATCAAATTCGCGTAAAAAGGCCAAAGGCTTAAAATCTCATTTCTTCACTTTGTTCAACTCCACTCTCCAATCTCATACGCCTTATGAAATGCTTTTAAAATTAAACAAGATATAGAGACAACATTCAAAATTTTAAAAAATTAAAATTTAACATCTCCTAGTTTCTCGTAAATTCGGAAGCCTGAAACTAAAAGAATTTGACAATTTCCTACAGGTTTAAGGTTTGTCTTCACTATCGAATGAAAAATCCCTGCGCAAATTTGACCGAACTTAGATATTGTGATGGAATTCCTCGCATTAACTTTGTACAAAGTTCGTCACAATCCCCACACTCTAAGATTGTGAAGAAAGGTGTCAAACTCAAGTACCTGGTAAATCAGTGAGCTATTGCTTAAATAGATTAATGCATTTCTTGTCAATTTCTCGCACAATGTCCGAACTTACTTGTTTCAATAATTCGTTCATCATTTTCCGGTTGCTCGAAACTGCCATGACCGAAATCTTTATCAAGGGAAAACAAGATATTAACGAAGAAATCAACACGTATCAGATCAAATTTGTGTAAAAAGGCCAAGGGCTTAAAATCTTATCTGTTCACTTCGTTTAACTCTACTCTCCAATCTCATACGCCTCATGAAATGCTTTTAAAATCAAACAAGATAAAGAGAGGACATTGAAAACTTTAAAAAAATTACAATTGAGCATCTCCTAGTCTCGTGAATTCGGAAGCCTGAAACAAAAAGAATTTGACAATTTCCTACAGGTTTAAGGTTTGTCTTTACTATCAAATGAAAAAACCCCTTGAAATTTGAACGAAATTAAATATTGTGATGGAATTCCTCGCATTAACTTTGTACAAAGTTCGTCACGATCGCCACACTCTAAGATTGTGAATAAAGGAGCCAAATTCAAGTACCTGGTAAATCAGTGAGCTATCGCTTAAATAGATTAATGCATTTCTTGCCAATTTCTAGCACAATGTCTGAACTTACTTGTTTCAATAATTCGTTCATCATTTTCCGGTTGCTCGGGACTGCCATGACCGAAACCTTTATCAAGAGAAAACAAGATATTAACGAAAAAATCAGCACGTATCAGATCAAATTTGTGTAAAAAGGCCAAGGGCTTAAAATCTTATCTGTTCACTTCGTTCAACTCTACTCTCCAATCTTATACACCTCATGAAATGCTTTTAAAATTAAACAAGATATAGAAGGGACATTCAAAATTTTAAAAAAATTAAAATTGAGCATCTCCTAGTTGCTTGTGAATTCGGAAGCCTGAAACTAAAAGAATTTGAAAATTTCCTACAGGTTTAAGGTTTGTCTTTACTATCGAATGAAAAAACCCCTCGCAATTTGAACGGACTTAGATATCGTGATGGAATTCCTCCCATTAACTTTGTACAACGTCCGTCACAATCCCCACACTCTAAGATTGTGATGAAAGGTGACAAATTCAAGTACCTAGTAAATCAGTGAGCTACCGCTTAAATAGATTAATGCATTTCTTGTCAATTTCTCGCACAATGTCCGAACTTACTTGCTTCAATAATTCGTTCATCATTTTCCGGTTGCTCGCAACTGCCATGACCGAAACCTTTATCGAGGGAAAACAAGATATTAGTATAGGTAATCGCATGGGGCCGAGCAAAATTAAGGTTTAACTTCACGCGAGTTTTCAAAGTTGCACAAAAGTTGCCCGTGTTGCGAAGGGACGAGGGCAACTTTGTGCTACTTTGAAAACACAAGTGAAATTAAACCTTATTTTTACGAGGAACGATGTGATTACCTGTTAATCATATAGGGGACAAAATTTATTCATAAATAAATTGGCTACGCACGTGAACAAGAGGAAGCCACTTAAGTGTTAATCAAAGCCCAACGTGAAAAACAACTCAGAAACGCTTTTCATTACAACGAACTTTATTAAATTCAATCAATCATTAACTTAAGATTGCAATTTCTAGAGTTTAGGTTTTCACTAGAATTTTTTTTAATTCTTCATTTAAATGGTTGTCGGCTTCAACAAAGCGAGAAGCCATTTCTTATTGCTCTAAAAAAGTAAATTTTCCCGCTTCTTTGTCTCCACCGATCAGGTAAGAGTAATTTTGCCCTGAATTAAGAAAAAATGCCCTCCTCATTACCCAATCACAATCCAGTAATTTTGCCCCGTATATGATTAATGAAGAAATCAACACGTATCAGATCAAATTCTTGTAAAAAGGCCAAAGACTTAAAATCTCATCTCTTCACTTCGTTCTACTCCACCCTCCAATCTTATACGCTTCATGAAATGCTTTTAAAATTAAACAAGATATAGAAAGGACATTCAAAATTTTAAAAAAAAAATAAAATTTAGCATCTCCTAGTCTCTCGTGAATTTGGAAGCTCGAAACGAAAAGAATTTGACAATTTTCTACAGGTTTAAAGTTTGTCTTTACTATCGAATAAAAAATCCCATTACAATTTGAACGAACTTAGATATTGTGATGGAATTCCGAAGGTGGAACAGTTTACGGATGGATGGATAGAAGGATGGACACATAAACTAATGCATGGATTGCGGAAATGGGGGGTCAGATAATCGGAAAGAAGGGCAGACTGATTGCCAGCTACGTGGACGGAGAGATAAATGAATGTAGATGTGATTACTCAAGTAAGCATATTCGCCTCATCGTAAAATCAAGCCTAGTACGAGAAACCTGCTTAACTCTTTGGGTCCGTACCAGATGTTTATGATTTTTATCCAACATTACGCAAACAATTTTCCTCTGGTTATCGCTATACTATTTTATTCGTTTTCACTCTCGTCTCAACTTATATATCTGGGGTTGATCAAAACTTTATAATCTGACTCGACTAGATTAGATCTACTTGTATGACTCGACGTTTGATTGACTGGTTACAACACTGAGTAGAGTAGCATGACTGGCAGGATAATCATTGGCAGAATTCCAAGAAACAGACCTTTATATGAGGTTTATACCATAATATAATAATAAAATTGTAGAACTCGTTAATGTTTTCTTTGTCAATTTTGTCATCCGTTTCATCTTTGCCATAAAAGTCTTATATCTCTGGATAAATATTATAAATCTTTGTAGTAGTACCTCCTAGACTTTTGAATCCAATTTTGAGATAAAGTACAATTCTTCAATTCTTTAACGAGAAAATGTCAAAAACGTTTTCAGTCATGATCAGTCCGTAGTGTTACTGTTCGACCTGCAACTTGCGGTGAGAATGGTCTGTTTTTAAGACGAACAGTCTGGTCACGTAATGAAAAATCTTAAATCAAAACGAATTGAGTGAGAAATGCAAGTGAAAAACCACACAAAATACTACAAGCCAGAACCCGACATAGGGTCTTGGTCCAAGCATTCATTATTTTAATTGTGTGAACATGTCTGTTAAGCCTGGTTTAAGCTAAGCAAAATAACGAGGTAACAAGGTCACGCGAAAGCAAAAGGCACGAAGTTGCTATTGATATATCGATAGAGTAAACTAGGTAACATAATTAAAGTAAGGTAGCATGACAATATGAAATTGAGGACATGAAGAAAAACCTGATCTTTCTGTGTTATAATGTTCAGGTCCTCATGTTGTTATGTCACTAGTGGTAACTTCAGCATTTGTAATCCGTTAAAGTTCATTCTTGCTAAACGTTTTAAAACAGAACTGACAACAAGGACAGATAGTGTAATAAGCCAATCAGTGCGTTTGTTTACATCGATCGGGCGCACCACTCAGACTGCTTGATTTTACCAATATGTCTGAATTACTGGGACATCACTGCGAAAAACTATACCTCAGGAAAAACCTTCCGTGTACGCGGATTTTGCATTTTCAAAGAGAAAACGAACTGATTCGGATAGTACATGAGTTTTTCTTCAAATCTGTCGTGGGGATATGTAATGCATTCCTTAAAAAGAAAAATACCGACTTTCGAATCGGGAGTTAAGAAATACTTACGACCGAGTTCATGTTTAACGTTGTCTTTGTGAAAAAGCCAACATAGATTTATGATTCCGTAAGGGTTTTGACGTCCTAGACCTTTCAAGGCTGTCCTTACCTCATAAATACGAAAGTACGTAAAGTGGTACTTTTCTTAGCTATAAAACTGGTTCAAACGCCTAGAGTTTGTATCTGGCTGATATCGGCGGATAATTTTGGCCTCTCTGTATCCTCGTGGCCTGCGAGAAAGAATCTGAGCGAAGGAAAGGAGTGTTGGTCAAATTAAACTCAAACCTAGTTTAGGAAAACATTTGTGTTGAAAAATATCTTTATGTTGTATGTTGTGATAAAAAAAAAAAATACCAAAAAAATATATATATTCTGTAAACGCGGGAGGACAGAAAAAATTGCCTTGTAAGGAGAACACCTATTCCCAACACCGGCGTCACGGATATACGTCAGAAAGGTGTGGTAGATTATGGACCACAAAGAGGGAAAAACGTGTTCCATTTCCGTACTAAATGACCTTAATCATGTTCCTGTTTGTCAATATAAATATAGGCTGAAGTAAGTGTAAAAGAGACGGAAAAAGTAGGGAAACTCGAATATTGTAACGACGTGCGCAACCTTGTGTAAATATTTGTACTTTGCTAATAAATATACACTCAAAAAATACAGTCCCAAGTTGAAGTTTCTTGGATCGTGAACCAGCAACCAGCGTGACTTGAAACGCGTTAAGTTACGCGAAAACATTTGCTCAAAGTATGCCTCTCGAATAGAAATGAAGAATGACGAAGTTATTGTTTTCTTCCATCTACCCGACGACAATTGCTTACCCTTGAAAGCAAACAAGGAACTCTTTATTTGCCTGTAAATTAATCGAAGTCGTCCACCAGCTCGAGACCTTCCCTCGTCCACGTCGTTGTCATCATTGTCACTCTTCTCTCCATTGTAGTTTTCATAAATGGTATTACTTCAAGATGGGATCGTTCACTGGTCTGCCTGGGCGTTTAACCTTAAATTCTGGGATGACATGGCAAATTCGATAATACTGACATCCATACGTTGCATGCCAAAATGAAAGAATGTCCGCATCCTCGAAGGATTCGCCGCGATGGACTTTTAGTCCTACTCAAGGTAATTGCGACTGTTTTTGAAATTTAATACTGATCTTGCCCATATCCAATGGTGAACTCGCAGGGCCTTTTTTAATGAAGCTGTCACTGGAACGCATTGACAGCAAAAGTCAGAGACTTCATGAAACCAGTACCAACCAGAAAATACGTTGTCAAAGAGTGAGACAAATCCATTAGAGTAATAAGCAAATAACTGCAAGCTGCAGGCAAACTCAACTCCAGTTCTCTCTAGTGTGAGAGGTCCTGTTGATTGACATCATGATATTAGATACACTTTTGAATTTTGATGCGCTTAATATTTATGAGTTTGAAGGATTTTTTTACTGAAATAAATTCAAGTGACAGAACTTTGTTTGTAACAATCTCTTCACCAAAAACATTGGGAAGTTTACACCTTGATAAGTCGATCCTAGAGGTGTTGAGCAATCCCGAGCAATTCAACAGGCCCTTTTTAAAATTATTGTCAGATAATCTGAAGGAACTTAGCAGCCTTAAATTTCAAATTTTTAATTCTTTTCCTACTATGAATTCAAATTTTTAAGTGGCACAAATGTGCATTAAAATTAGTGCAGTTCATGCTAGCAGGCATCTACCTCCTTGGCTTTCTCAGTTATCCAACCAGCTCAATCAGTTTCCTTTGTACTTCCTAGTGAAAAGTGGTGGAAATTTTCCACAAGATATTCATCAAAGACTACCCTAGTTTGGAGCATAAGCTGAGACGTTAGATTACTATTTTTGTGCTGATAAATTGAAGTAAAAGTACAAGCAGAATGGCCATGTGATAATGATGCCTGTGGTGCACCATAACGTTACCAGCAATGTACAGTAACAAATACTTGCAATACAGATTGTAATTATTGCCCTTGGACAGTGACTGAAAACAAAGTGTGATCCTCTAAGTTTCAAAGGGGCAATCTCCATAAATAACCTCCAGCAAGGTGCAGACATGACTTTATGGCTGCTACTGATAGTGATGCAGCTGTTGGGAACGCAAGAAGAAACCCACACTTTCACAATAATCACTAGTTTATATTATTTATTCTTGATCACAAGGAAAGACGTTGACACAATATCACAACCACAGAGCACATGCACAACTCACGGAGTGCCTAATTATATTACAGATCACATTACCTACATATACACTTCCGCTTTAAGCTTATTGGCTCTAACAAAATTAATCTTGTTAAACCTAACAGTTTCCGACACAGTTTTATAATGTGGGGATCTGCTGCAATTTCCAAATTCCTTAAGTATGCCAGGGTTGCAGTGTCCTGGATAATCCTACATAAAACCAGTTTGGTCTTTGTGTATATGAGTATATCATGATGTCTTTCACAACTGTGACCCTAGTTTTGGTCGATTATCTTTGCACCAGCTTTAAAACAATTTTTTACAAATTTATGTGGGTCCATCTCTGAGCTTTGCAAACATTTAGAGTAAGAAAAGTATTGATTAAATATTGTTAAGGTCAACTTTAACCCATTAAGAGGTAAGGGCACACTCTCTATCATTTTATGCTGGCTAACGCTAGAGGATTTCAGTCATGAAGGGGATGAGCCCAGCACCTAAATGAGTAAACAGCCATCTCCTTAACCTATTAAGTGACAAGGGCGCACTCTATTTTACTCTGGCTAATGCCAGACAATTTTACTCATCAACAGGATGAGCCCACAAATAAGTTAATATCAGTACATCAAGATTCTGAATTAAGTCAGGGTTATTGTCTTTTTTAAAAACAAATATACGATCATTTGCATGACATTCCTTGTCTTCATATGTTTATAAATGGCTAACGACAGTCTCTTGTGAATCAATGATTATCAACTTATAGTTTTTAGAGAATTTAATGTATTATGGCAGAATCATTACTGGATTGTAATTTTGATGTACCTATAAATTGGCTTCATTCTGAGTCATCAGTTCTTTTTGACTATCGTGCGGTTGCAATTGGCATGTTAAAATGAGGCTAGGGATGGTCTCTTCTGAAAATGTGGGCACAACCCATTTCTAAATAAGAGGACATGTACCAAGCTATCTGATCTTTTTTGTGAGAATATTAGGGAAAAGTAATACTTCATGTCAATCCAAAATTTAAAAAAAAAAAAGACAAAATATGAATGTTATTTGAGTTTTTTGTTTTTTGTAACAATACCCAAATTACATAATGAAAAATAAATTCTTTTCTTTTACAGTAAACTTCAATACACTGTAATAAGGATTTATGCCTT
This sequence comes from Heliopora coerulea, assembly GCA_030142905.1. Taxonomy (NCBI): domain Eukaryota; kingdom Metazoa; phylum Cnidaria; class Anthozoa; order Scleralcyonacea; family Helioporidae; genus Heliopora; species Heliopora coerulea. The sequence continues at coordinate 363,445 of JASJOG010000143.1, forward strand.
GCTTCTTTCTACTTTTCCTTGGCTTCCTAGACTAAAACATGCTGCCAAATATTCAGTAAAAGTGCACTGTTTTATTCATTGTATGAAACAGGTACTGCAAAGATGTCTGTGAATCACTCTGTGATTTTGCTACTAATCATCTTTTATGAAACTCGCGAATGTCTTGGATATCCCGGTCAAAATATGAACCTTTTATGGTTCGCCAATTGCGTTTGACCACAAACCTTTGACCACTGGTCATAAAGGGGATGGTTATGACAATTTTTGTTTAGAATTTAAGCGTTACACCAAACGTCAAAGATTTTCTTTTGAAAAAACCGAACTATTTTAACATTTCCCCGCCGTTCGTGGCTGGCATAGGCGTACGGGGTGGGAGGGTGGGGGGCAGGGGGAAACTTCCCCCCCGAAAATTTGGAGAGGACCAGATTCGGGCAAATAGCTAAGGTAGAATTGGGAAAAATAAATTTCTAAGCGTGATTAAAACAGAAAAATTTTCAAAAATCGGTGACGATGAACAGGAGTTTGGATACTGGTCTGCATTCAGGTTGCCAGATATATATATATACCGTGTGCAGTATGTAATTCTTATTCCCAGGTTTTTTCTAACTAAACGTTCGAGCAGAGCGATTTGGAGAGATCGTCTATGCCCCCCCGGACATGATTAGGGCCCATACGCCTATGGTGGCTGGGGATGAATGGAACGAAAACTAGATAACAATAATGACGAAAAGTACCACCTTAGTTACTTTATAAGGTTCCTTGTGATATATTTATGAGATAGGGAGAGCCTTGAAAGCTCTAGGGTATCAAAACTCGTACGGAATAATAAATCTATGTTGGCTTTTTCGTAACATTTCGTAACTCCCGATTCGAAAGCCGATATTTTTCTTTCTAAGGAACGCATTACATATCCCCACGACAGATTTGAATAAAAACTCATATACTATCCGAATCAATTCGTTTTCTCTTTGAAAATGCAAAATTCGCGTGCACGGGAGGCTTTTCCTGAGTTATAGTTTCTTGTAGTGATGTCCCAGTAAATTCAGACATGTTGGTAAAATTGAGCAGTCCGATTGGTCCACTCCATCGATGTAAACAAATGCGCTAATTGGCTTATTACATTAACCCTTGTTAGAACTAACAATTTTAAATGCATGACTGTTAGCAATTTATATATATAAAAAAATTTCCAATTCTTGTTGTTGTTATATTGTGGCTGAATTGTACAGGGCTTCTTTTTTTATTTTTTTAATTGCATTCGCTTTTCCATTTATAAGACGGACAATTCGCTTATCAAAGGTCAAATTTTAGAGTTTTTGACATATTTGAAAAATTATCAGTCTTAATTAGAGGGTGGTGAGAGTTTGTTGCGTACTCTTATTTCTACTTTGTAAAGTTGATTTACTCAAAAACGTGAACATTTGCAAGTCATCGCGTCATAAGTAATTTGTCATATTCACGTGCATGACAAATTGCACATATAAGGTTTTCTCGGCGGCTCGAGTTTATACATTGATATGTCCACTCTTACTGCAGATAACACTTAAACACTATTAAATCACAAAAAAAATAATTAAAGGATACTCTTAAAGTAGCTGCAAAAATGTTAAAACATCTTTTCAAGCCTGGTTGGTTAGTAGCAATCAATTTTTGCTGTTTATTACCAGAAAATTCACAGCCTTAAACGACAACCTAGAGCTCATTAACGCCAAAAACACAATCAATTCCATGAATTGAAACGCATCTACTTTTTTGTCACGTTTCTTTAAAATTTATGCATAGAAAACAACATTCACTAGAGTAGATGCGCAACTCTTTGTATGAATTAGAAGGCGTAACAGCATTGGACTACCATTAACATCGCTCAATTATACTCTAGGACAACAGACTTTCAATTACGCAAGACATGCATTTGTCTAGTTTGTTACATGGTCGATTGAACGTTATATACAATCTTAACATGCTAGTTCAAACAGTTAACAATCGTTAATATAAATTAATTTTGCATGTAAATAGCGTAAGAAAACAGATTTTATTAAGGTTGGATGAACAAACTGTTTGCAAAGGAGAAAATTTTTTGTATATGTAGTTGTCATATAAGTAGCAGTTCCTGCTTAATTGTTTATTAAATATTCATTGTGATTTTTTTGTAGTTTGTGTTTAGGTTTAGTCATATCGTGGTAATTTAGATAGGTGTATTCGTACAAATTTTGTATGGTAAATTGCTCTAATTTTGTATGTGCACTCTTCTAACATAAATAAGATTTGGTTTCTTCCCTTGATATAATTTGATTTAGCAGTTTACATTTATATATCATTGTTCAGACTCTTGCGTTCAATTAGGAAATGCGTTCCATTACGTGTAGGTGTGTTTAACAAAACATCTTAAGTTGAGTTGTATAACACAGCCTAACTCTTTCCTGTCCGAGACGTCTCCCGTTTAAGAGTGAAATCGTCTGGCATTAACCAGAGTAAAATTGTCTGGCGTTAGGCAAAGTAAATTTCAAAGGTCGAGTAAAGACCGGAAGGTTTAAAGGTGTGTAGAATGGCAATACTGAAGGTATGTTAAATAACGCACCTTAAGGTGTTTTAATTTGTGTACTTTAGCTCATTTGAAGTGGGTAGCCAAGGTATGTAGGAAAACACACCTTTTCAAAAGCTCAAATTAAAGTGTCATAAATTTTGAACAAGGTGAAAACACACCTTGAGATATGATTCGGCTATCTTTAAAAGGGGGAACAAGAACTCGGAGAATAGGGCAACCGGGGAACAGGGGAATCGGGGAATAGGTTCCTATTTGCAAAATTGAGAATAATAGTAAGGAAGCAACATGTGAAGGTTTATCAACCCTCGCTTCAAACGGCTCCTGGATTTCCGAGGAATCTTTTTGACAGTTATCCTTCAAAGGAAGCTTCGTTGTAGTTTTAACTGCCAGTCTCACTAGGTCTTTCCGCAATTCGCAATCTTTATGCCGAATATCTGGTAAGAGAACGTTGAGAATTCCAAGAGCTAGAAAGGAACGAGTGTAATGTAGCCAAAAGTCGTGGGTATATGTCGAAATTCGGGTAAGAAGTCGAGAGTCGAGAATTAAAAGTTGATTGTCTACAAATTTGGAGAAACGGTAGATTAACTTTAAAGTAAATAGTTAAAGTTATAAAGATACGTGTTCTGATAGAACTATGTATTCCTATACTATCGATAAAAACTCAATAGCAATGCATAAATAGCCGTTATATAAGGCGATTATATACCTTAGACCTCGGTATCATTTAAACACCTCGTACACAGTGTATAACCTTTACAAATGACCAAGATAAGTGTGCAGAATGTTCTAATATAAAATTAAAAGCAAGTTAAGCATGATTCTTGGCACCATTAAACATATTGCGATGATAAGGCGGTTTGGAAAAGCTAAGTTGGCGAAAGAAACGGAACGGAAGTTGAATTCGCCACAGTTACCTGTAAGTCATATTATTGCAAGTCCGCAACTTGTTGACCAACAATAAGATACGTTCTTAACTCTTTTGTGGCAAGATAGAACTTGAATTATTTCTCTCTCGGTGACGCCAGACGACTTTACTCATCAAGGGGTGAGCTCCCACAAGGAAAGAGTTAATGGACAATTTAGATATTTAGGGGGCAGATATTTTCATACTTGACTCTTGCTCTAATGCGCTAACTTCCTCAAACGGTAGGGCTCTTTACTAAAGACCAAAATATATCTAGAAATATCTCCCTATTACAATTACATAGTTCATAAATTAACTGGAAAACCGTTAAATCATCTTAATATGAAACCAAGTTACATTGACTTTGGCAATATTCTTTTCAATTTTTACCAGGAAAATAGAGCGTTTGCAAACAAAGAGCGATCTACCATTTGGCAAATGGGAGGTCCATTGAAAGAATTTTGTCGGACAAAATCAACTTATCGAGCTTACGTCTATAATATCGCGGCAACATTTATCGTTTACTATTCACTATGCGCCCGTGAATTTTGCATTAAGAACATTTCAATTGCGTTTATAAAACCAATAGTGTTTACGTAATATGAATCGGAGTACAAAGCAAAAAAAACAAACATTGTACCAAAAATAAATAACAATGGCATCAGAAACAGGTATTAGCTAGAAAGTGCGAAGATACTGCCGGAAAAGTTAATTGAAAGAGTAATAATTCTTTCACGGCATGATGTCTCCCCATGACATACAAAACCATTTGGCGTTAGCCTGAATAAAATTATAAAAAGAAACTCATCATAAACGGAAGAGTTAAGCTTTCTGTTTGTGCGATAACTGGCTATCCCAATGAATTTTCAACAACCTATGAGTAATTTTACTTGCACTATGTTTCATGCAACAAATGTTGCCTGCTGCAAAGCTGATGTGGTTAGCATTCCATTTGTGAATAATTTTCAGGCCTAGTTTACAAGCTGCGCAGTCACAAACCGTGCATAACGCTGACATAGCCTTAGGCAGGTCATAAAGTAAGTCATTTATCCATACCGATCTAGGCCGGGCTGCATGGCTCAGTGCAATTGAAGTTAAGCATATAAACCGAGTTGAGGTGAACTTTGCCGTGTTGACAAGCGCGCTACTCTGTTTCTTGAAGGACACAAATTTGGTGTCCTATCTTGTACTTTTAGTAGGGATTACAGAGAGTAAGTAGCACAGCACAGCTTACAAACAAGGTCTGAACGAACTTTTGATGAGGGGACATGTTGCATGAAATATCGTCGTTAAAAAATAAGTTCATGCATGCGTGAAACAATCAGTGAGGATTTTTTCATTATTCACTTTAAGCTCAACCTATTCAGTCTCATGGCATTCTACAAACAACGTCTTAAGTACAGCATTAAAAACTCGAGCAAAGCTGTATTGTGTGGTCGGAAAGAGGGTCTCAGGTTCCTAAAGCCCTCCTTGTATTCGCCTAGGCAACCGCAGGGGTGGCCAAGGGGGGGCACTTGTCTCCCCCTAGGAATGCGGAGCGAGGAATATTTCTTGGTAACCAAGCAGTGATTACATACATGGGAATTATTTACTATTAAGAGTTTTGGACTTCTTTTCGAAATCTTCTTTCATGTTTTATCTCATAATAAATATGTCGAAAACCTCGTTTACACTATTAACATTTTGGGCACGGCACTGGTGATCTTCACAGTGTAAACGGTGCGGACCTCTTAAAATTTCAAACCTTTGCCAGCATTACGTCACACGGTCATAACCTCACCGCATACCTTGGCTATTCCACTTGCCCCCCCCCCCCCCCCAAGAAGGAATCCTGCAGACACCCTTGCCTATATTAAACTAAAATCTGAGCAGGCGCGTGTTTTGCTCCATCAATTCTAAAGGAGTATTGTTTATTGTACCGGAGTTCTTAAACATGGCTGTGTGACAATATCCTGACGCGACAAAATAGTTTCACTAACCTTGTCTAAACCTTTTAGACTGTAAAACGTGTTTCACAAAGGAAGCAGATACTTTGGCGCAAAACTTCTGCCAGTCTTTGTTCTTGGAGCCATTAGCCCAATCTGCGATACTCTTACACACAATAAATGGCACTCCTAGGTCAATCAACCCTGAAGTAAACAAGGTAAAAGCAGACGTCAACTATGATGCATTTCTCACATTGTCTCGCCTTCAACCCGTTACGTGACAATTTCTCGGAAGGTCTCCCTTGACATGTAAATTGTCTGGCGTTGGACAGAGAAAGCTATAAGTAGCAGAATCGCTAGAACGCCACATAACAGGTTAAGGAAAGAGTTCCCCCTGCGTAGTAGATCTCGTGTCTAAAGTCATTTTAAGTTTCGATGCTCCAAGGGGTAGCTTGTTACCCAGACAAGGTGCTGTTTGTTGTCCATCTAATTTCTTTCCTTTCAAAGACCACGTTCCCAGTGGCTTGAGATCACACGTTGTTTACTTGTTTAAGGGTGCTGCGTTGCAATGTATGTCGGCGAAACTTGTCAACCCATCCATACGCGTATCTCTGACCACTTGGAAGTTTTTCTCTTGAGAGGAGAGAAACTCGTCATTCAAACATTTTAGTATTCCTACTCCATGTTCCTCTAGCTTTGAGCTTCTCCTTCGAGAAAGCATTCGCGTTAAAAAAAAATCAAACCTTCCTCCAACTCTAATTTAAGTTCTATCTCTCATTCTTTACTTTAATTTATTCAGCGATGCCCCCTAGTGTCACCTTTACAATTGACTAAAATATAAATTTGATTCTCCTTTAATATTGTGTCACACAAGCTTTGACGATGTTACGAGATGCAACGAAACGTAAGCATTAAAATATTTTAAACTCAAAGTTTGTGCTCATGACTTTATTCCCTTTGTTTTGCTGGGCACTAATTAATTTTACATTTAAATTACGGTTCCCTCCTGGTTCGTCAGTTGCTACTAGTCTGCTATTTAATTTTTCAACTTACCTTCACCTTCCATTTCTCCACCTTGAGCATCGGGGTACATTCTTTTTAACTGCAATCTACGTTCTACATTGTCGATAAGTTCAGGACCGGATAGTATTGTACCTGTGTAAACTTTAACGCGATATCCCTTGAGTTGTGAATGCCAGCCATTTTGTCCATCTTTAAAGAGTCTGAAAAGTTTACCGTTCACCACATAGCTATCATTTCTAGGCATTAATGTGCCTTCTCTATTGACACGAACTTGAGAATATCTTTGAATCTTCTGAGATATCAACAGATCGCCAAGGTTTTGCTCTTTTTCCAGCAAACCAAAACATACCCCGAGACAAATAATTGCTTTTGGGTTCATTAGACCAACGGCTGTTTTAGCAGTTTCCCGTGCTGCCAAGTTGTTTTGAGCACCCATTTCTGATGTCACCAAAGCCACTTCAATCTCACCAACACCACCGAAGTAGACCGGTCCCAGATCCTCCACACATGACGTGGAAGGGTTTTTTATTATCTCGTATGCCGCGAGGAACTCGCGATCATTGACTGTCAACAGGACAACGTCAACTGGTTTTCTATTCCAGTTATTCTCGGCTGGATGAATGTCCTCTTTTGAAATGAGATCAACATCTGGAGGTCCTTGAGGACGAAAAAAGAGATCTCATTACTAGTGTCTCATTCACTCTTTTTGGCAATCTCGGCGAGAGTTTGACATGAACAAGTGTTTTTGATACAACCTTTAATTTATTCAAGGCATGGGATTCACCCATGGCCATTCAAAACATTGTTCCCATACATGTAGCATGTCAAGGGAATGGTTTAAGTGCTGCAACATATTCTGGAACACATATTGCCTGAATTTACTTCCCCAGTAAATTATGCTTTAAATTATAAATTGTTATGGCTTATTCAACGTTATATGCTGGACATTAGTATTCATTCCTCGCCAATTGGAGAGACTAAAATAAAAGGGACAAGAAGGTAAAGGGAGGAGCTACGACACACACGACACTGCGACACTGTTCTAACTGAAATACTTCTACTTCATCTCATTTCATTTTATTGATCTTTTTATTTTCGCAATGTGTAGTAGCTCCTCCCTTCTTTACTTTGCTGTCACTTTTATTTTAGTTTCTCCAATTGTAATATAATCCTAGTTAGTCCGCTATATTATTGATGTAACCCTACTTGTTGTCTCACTCTGGTAATGTTGCGCGCTGCTTCGAAACATCAGCCTCTGTTCTTTAATAGATTATTCTTAAAATTTACGAGTTTGTCATTCCTCTATTCCGTGCAATATGCTGAACGCTACTCTTTATATTTTGCTTACCTTCCACTGATTGTAATTTAGAAACTTTCAATATTGACATGAACGAGAGGTAAATTGACAAGAAAGTTTTAGGTATTCAGTCCATCCTTCGAGGCTAGGCTCAATCTAAATTTAGTCTTCGCTAAATACTTCAAAGCGCCCTCTAGCTTAAGCATACGCCACGCCAATGCATCGCACTTAATCCTGCTCACAAATAGCATAATTGTCATGCAAACTTGTACCCATGATCTTTTCTTCGCTCCTTCACCTCCGCTGTGGAAAACCCTTGTCTGGACAGGCCACTTGCCTCGCACAATCTGGAAGGGTTTTAATTAAGGTCACTAGGGAAATTGTGATAAGTAGTATCGTGTCAACAGCAAGTGTTGTCTTGCGAAGAACTGACGCTCAACAGTTTTTGATTGTTACGAGCATTATGCGTTAAAACGTTACTGCACCTGGATTTATGTCTAAAAAAATTGATACGCTAAAGAAGTCCTACAATTGGAGAACTTCAAGTCGTGTAACCGTTTATTCCTCAAACTTTGGGATGCTATCGCATTTTAAAATGTCTTTCACGTTCGATCAGTGGATGAAGATATGCTCGGAGACACAGTATCTATCGATAGACGAATATCTACCTCATTTTTTGTTGGGCGTTGAAAGATAAAGGTTACCATTTTCAGATATTTTAAACAGCTAGCTTCCGTAAATCTGGACTTGATTACCTCGAAATCGAAAGTCAAAAGGTACACCAAAGAATCACCAGTCAATGTTGTGGGTATCAAAAGAGAGCAGTCAACGAGCAGTGACAAGTCGGTGTGGAGTTGTGTTCTAATTAATCGGAAAACAGGTGAAATGCTTTTCAACTTCTCAAATCTAAACCACGCCGAATAAAAATAAAAAACATTTAATTGCCGCTTGATTCAATAGTTAAGTTAGCTTGTGTAGGAAGGCTGGAAATTCAACTTCACGTGCTGTTTAGCTCATACCAGGTTATTTCAGCATCGAGGATCAGATTACTGAAAACACATTGTAACAGGAAAGTCGATATTACATCCTTGTGTGTAATATTGATGAAAAGCGGCTTAATTCAACTTAAAAGCAGAGCAACTTCTTGAGGCAACTTCTACTGCCACAAAAGCATTGCTTCAACAAAATATCACTAATCATCCTTTAAAATTTTTACGATCATTTCCTTGCGCATCATTTGCTTTGTTTTGAACATCTGCTATGTTTTCCGCTATATTGCATTTGTTGCATTTTTAGTTCTTGTATGATTCTTCAAAAATTTTTTATGATACAAAGATATTGAAATTAATCTTTGTAGTTTTTGCGGCAGTAACTTCCTGTCATGAAAATATAAAGTATTCATTCGGTGAAAGGAAATGAATTTATGTGTGCATTTCTGGTTATGAACAGACTTAGTTTTTGCTTGCAATTTACGGGCTTAACTTCTCTCAGTGTATGAATCAATGTACTGCATATTTTTTGCCAACTTTTCCATTTTACCAATTAGCTTAGGAAGGTGATAAGCTTTCAAATGACTATGTCATCATAATATCAAAGCACTTTACGAAAAGTGTTACCAAATTTGCAATATTTTCCCTAGATTTTCCTAGCTAAGAACACAAAAATAGTTTGCTGCATTATTGTAGCCTGTTCTGGCCTCCCTCAATTCTGAGGAAAATCCACCGAAAGACTAATAACCAACTGATGAAGTAAACTAAAGATATTATCCTGCATGGTCTTTGCATAATTCTGCTGGCAATGTTTCCACTCCCTTTACTGCTAGTACATGTTTTTGTAGCCTAGCCGGATGTCTCCTGGATTTATCGCCTGGAGTATTTCCCCTCAGTATCAAACGTGATCAACGTGATCAACATAAACATCGAAGTTCAATGGTCGAGGCTATTGTCGTGCATGATGCCTCAAGGAAATAAAATTTCCTGGAAATAAAATTTCAAGGAAATAAAATTGTCAGCATAATGCTACAATCCTGGTCAAAAGTCATCAGGGTACAGTTTTGCATCCTTTTAGACCCTGTTCACCCGATGCCGGTACGAAATGAAACTGTGACGAAATCATTACGGTTAGGCTTTGATTTCACACAATACCGGTATGAAGAAATATGAAACAGTAAAGCTAACCGTAACGATTTGAAACCGTAACGAAAGTGTACCTCTACGGGCATCGTGTGAACGTCTTACCGTAATAATTTCATCACGCTTTCACGAAACCTTTTTTGCCGCCAAAAAGTACCGGTTAAATGAAGCAATAAAGCGGAAATTTAGAAACAAAAAAATAAAAATGAAGTTGGCAAAGCTAATAGGTGGTTCTGGTGATTCTTTTGGGTTTGTGCAGTGCGTTGCATTTTAATTTGTCTTTATTACAAAAACATCTGACGGACTACACAAAGAAACGGCGATTTTTAATATTTTTATTGCATCTTGGTACAAACAAAAACAAAGGAAAAAAGGAAATAAGACGACGAAGGCAATTTTGGACGCGACCAAGACACTTCCCCATCGGTCCAAGCAAAGTGTCTGACCGATTCGTGCGATGATTTTTATTTTTTCGTCGAAGGCATGTTGGCTTATTGATGAACACGCAAGTGACTGCCAACAACACGGTCAGCAAAAATTTAAAATCTTGTAACCGTAACGGCATCGTGTGAACGGAACACCAAAACGGAATGAAATTATATCGGTATTGTGTGAACAGATTTATACCGTGATATTTTGATACTGGTGCAGTTTCGTACCGGTATCATGTGAACGGGGTCTTATAATCGCAAGGGATTTTGATTAGCGCCAATGGAACAGTTCGTCTTACCTCCCCCTAGTCAATGTTGGTGAATCAAAACGAGAGGAAAGTCGAGCAATGACGGTAATTGTTGAAGAAAACAACCACGAAATGAGGGAAGGGTGGAAAACTTGAGCAGAAAGCAGGTAAAAGAAGATATGTAGCATGTTGGAGAAGAATTCTTTGCAGTGCCTCAACAATTTTGTCCAGGATTGTAGGTAAGAGATTTAGTTATCGAATTGTCACAGCACTTTGCTATAGTGATTATCGTGGTAAGCGTGACATTTTCGAAACTTGGTGATTTTTAAGTGGCTATTATTTTTCAAAACGCTGTTTCCAGAAAAATTCGACTTGAGTTATAAATTAAGAGTAATTTAAAGTTTCTATTTCGTTCAGCAGTCATGGATAGGTACCACGGTTATGAAATCGTCTTTCCATTTTGGTCATCTGTCATGTTTCGTTTAAAGAATGTTTACATGATGTTATTTTATCGTTGTTCAAGGACAATTCTCAATAGGATTTAAAACTACAATGTGTCCAATGAACAAGCAGTGTTTTATCTATATGTATGACAATAACATTATGTCTTTTCAATGAATTTTGTACTTCTTGGCACGATGACAACATGTAATATTTCGTTTAGAGTCCATAAATTGCTCAACATGAGTCAAAACTTATATCGGCCCTGAAAATGACAAAATCGACTTTCGATAGAAATGTAGCTTAATTTTGTGATGGAATCGAATCTTGGAACGAGAATATCACTGGGTAATTTTCACAGAAAAAGCTTCATAAAAAAGCTCATGTATGGAGAAAAGTGTGCGAACATACTTGACAGCAAGCCCGATGCTCGATGAAAGCTCAATTTAAGCATTACTTCCGTTTTCCGAACTTCGTTACTTACCAGGTTGCAAAGCTTCTTCCGGAATTCCCGGATCCTTTTTGAGGTCATCTGTAACGAAAGGACCAATAATATTGGATTACCATCAATACCATGGAAATGGAGTAATCTACTTGATTCAAAACGCTCATGGACAGTGGAAGTATATTTTGAGGTTTACATGAATAATAATGAAATCAGAACGCAAGCCATACCATGCTCTTCCAAAAAAAAAATGGTTAAAAACCATTCACAATATTATTATAATTTGCAATACACGAATAATGTCTCGAATTTTTTTTTTATCACTTCTATCAAGTTATCTAGTTTGATAATTCCATTTGTTTGGCTCTGCTGCACAATACGGTTGCTGAATCTAGCTTCATGATTTAGGAGTCTAGTGCGACGTCCCTCTACTTTTCATTTGCTCTACTTATTATTTATGATTACTGGTGTGGGTTTTACTTTCTTGATTTACTTAATTTGACATCAGGATGTGAACTAAGGGATATGTAAGGACATATTCTCTCCGAAAGGCTTTAACAATGAAAACCTACTTCATCAAAGAGAAAGATAAAAAAAAAAACTTGTGAAAAATCTAGTGACCGAAAATAGGTGACAATGTAGAATATGTGCACATAATGGGCTTCATCATTTGATTTAAAGAGCTTGACTTCAGCGGTAATTTGAATTAGCTATTTTCGTTTTTCCTGAACCGCTACGTGTTAATTCATAGGATCCGTGGGCTGTGGGCTGGGAATACCAAATTTGCAAAAATGACGATCATGGATACGGATGCACGAAAATAAGTTATTTTTATAACCCCACACTTCGGCAGTACACGACATTAATTCAACATCTCTAGCAGTAGCTTATTCAGCGTTAGAGTAGCTTTATTACATCAGAGAGTTTGACTTTCTAACACTGTCCCCAAGTAAGATACAAAGTTTTTGTACGAGAAGGTCATGTGAAGAAAATCCATTACTCAGATACTTGTCTGTTTTAGCTGCGGTTAATCAGATGTTACATATATACAGTAATCTCCCGATATCTCGACATCGCTTATCTTGATACTCCCGCTATCTCGATCAAAGATTCGTTTCCCCTGGATTTGCCTAACTGTTTATCAGTAATTTACTATGGTTTATCTCGATAACCCCGCTATCTCGATCAATTTTGGATTCCCTTGGCCTAATTTTACCCTTTTTATCTCGATGCAGTGTTGAAAACGGCTGTTTCAAATAGTGAACCAATGACAGTAAGATCACCATTTTTTAAATAGTTTTTTTATTAAAACTGGCATCTTAGCGTTGCATCTTAGCATCTTAGCAATTCATAGGTCATTCCATAACTTCCCTTTACAAAATTTCAATGAGCTTGGCACTGCCACAAAATCGCAGAATAAAGGGAACTTGCATCCCCTCTCAATCACCCATGGAGAATAAAGAAGCTGCGCAATGGCTCAGACGACGAGCATTAGAAGTATCTAATTTTATGGAAAAACAGCTTGCGATGCCAAAACGCCAGCAAGACATTTCGGACTATTTTAATCAGTAGGGTATTTGAACAGGACCAGGGGTTCTAACTCGCTTCTGATTTTTTTCTGTAAAAGAATTGTTTAGTTTGAAAATAATGTACATGAAATACAGACTTTGTACCATCTAAATAACGTAAACTAAATTGAAACAAACAAATGTTATAGTTACTCTTTGTTAATTTTAACACTGAAAATCAAAAATTTTTTGAATCCCCCGATATGTCGAACTCCCGCTATCTCGATATTTTTTTCGTTTTCCTTGAGAGATCGAGATATCGGGAGACTACTGTATATGTATATATATATATATATATATTTCTGCACATGTGCAGAAAGTGTTCGAAGATTTATGTGGGCAGTACAATATCATCTTTCAGGAGGAGGTTTAATAACCATAAAAGCAGTGTTAAAAGGTATGGTAATGGCCAAAGGGGTATACAGGGAGAACATTTGTATGCCCATTTTTATGAGGGGGGTCATGAGGGAATTAAAGATATGCAAGTCAAAATAGTTGATAGGACGGATGTATCAGACCCAACCAAAAGGGAAGGTTTTTGGACATATAAATTGGATTCTTTTGTACCTAAAGGTTTGAACCTTAGGGACTTCTTTTGAGTACTTTTTAATGGTTTTTTTAAATTTTTAAGTTATGCTATGTATATAAGGAGCATCTTCTATCATGTTTTTCTTATTCTTGACAAAGGGGCAGTGCCCCGAAACGTTGAAATAAAGTTTTTTTAAAAGTTTTATCTTGTCAGATATAAATGGTTTTAAAACTTGGGATAAGGAGGTTTTTGATAATTTATATATATATATATATATATTATAGATAAATATTAATAAGTCAAGAGCCTCTAAAAAATAGAGTTTAGAAATGTCGCCATTAAATAAATATCATCTCATCATTGCTAGTATCTAATTTTAGCTTTGAAGTAGAGTTGATAAAATACTTAACCAACCGCTTGCGAAACAGACAGGGATCTGAATGACGGATGTCCCCTACTTGACGATCAGGTGAAAATTTAACATCCGACTTATAGAATGCCAAGAAAGGTTTGGCATATGTATAGCCACAACGAAGTAGTAACTTCCCACGATCACAAGTTCTTCCAACCTTGGCCTTTTAGCTGATTTCGCGGAACTTAAAACCCGTTAACTAAAGATAGTATATTTGTTCCAGCCTTGTTCTGATTGATTAATTGGCAGAGGATGAGATTATAATTGAAAAGCTGTAGTTTGCCCTCATACTAAATTCTGTACCTCAATTCACCCAACGTAAGACTAGTAAAGCAAAAGTTGGTAAAAGATCTCTGTTGTAAATCAAAGGTTGTGGGAACTGTCAACGTTACCCTCAGATTTCAAGTGACGGAACGTCAGCGAAGTAAACTGCAAGTCGTGTCTTACTACATCCAAAAAGTCGAGCACGTTTCAAAACTTGTGAAATACTTGGTGTGCAAATGTAAAAACAACAAGTCAAAATGTTTGTCGCTGTCTAGGCAGACTAAGTAATGGTATGGCTGAGGTAGATGAACGATCTTCAAGCTCGATACTCAGAAAGTGATTTCTGAGCTCTCATCATCTTAGTCACCATCTTAGTCTTGGTAGCTCAATGGTTAGAGCGTCTCACCGGTCATCAGAAGGTTGCAGGTTCGATCCCCGTCTGGGGCTCAGAAATCATTTTCTAAGTATCGAGCTTGAAGATCATTCATCTACCTAAATATATCCAAGCTCTCACGTTTCTCAAACATCAAACTGCTAATGGTATGGCTTTAACCATTCTACTGGATTGAATTTTTAATGTTCATCAACTAGACTTTATGTTTCACCGATGATAAATCCGTTTTAGTAACTAGCGTTGAAACGTCTACCAAATATTGATGGCTACCAAGCTCAGCCTGGACATTTTACCCAGTTTTTCCACTAAACAGAAGGTTATAGGCCCTAGGGGAACAGTCATCAAGCAAACGTCTACAAACGTTGAAATCTCCCGTTTAACTGTACGACAATTTCATGTCTTATTTCACATGTGATAAAAAAATATAAGAATTGGAAATTTTTCACATTTGAGATTTTCATTTCAGATATGAAATATAAGAAATTTTTCTCATATGAATAATCTACTCCACATGTGAATTTACTTGGTTCAAAATTTCAAATCTGAGATGGTGGTATACGAAACATGTATGAAATGGAATATCCATATAAGAATATTAATTCCGCATGTGAAATTTTCGTTTCACAAATGCAATTGAAACATTTCTATATACGAAATAATACTTTCATGTGTGAAATGGCGTGTGAAACTTTCATAAGGGCACGAACAGCAAACACACACAAACACACTCAAAAAAGGAAATCAATTGAGCAAACCAGAGTTTTAATGCTATATTTGGGTAACTCTTGAGTATAATAAAGTATGAACTATTGTTAATGTTATGCACAATAGATTAGATTTTTAATTAATTTGTCTACTTTAATTTTGAAATGCAAGTGTGTGCGATGGTAAAATTTAAAAAACACAGCATATTGCAACCATATCTGTTTTTAATGGGGACTAAACAATATTGCGGCCACCCCAAAAAAAGTGCTGGGGGAACCGGGGCCCTTCTGCCTCCCACTTCCTACACCAGTGCGGCAGATGATATGGAAACGTTCGTCCAGTTCAAATCCTCTGAAAATATTTCCCAGCTCCAAAAAAGTTGCATTATTCCTGAGAGCATGACAGACGATATTTTAGCGTTCTTTGATCTCCAACCCTCAGGACATGTTTCTAAACAGTATGGATTATTCTTGTAGTATGAGAAACAGTAATTATGTCGACGTTCAGCTAGTTTAAATTCTAAGAAATTGAGTCTGACCTTTGACAGGGATCAATCCTGTAACCTTTATATTAACCCTGCGATGCTCTGACGACTGGACTGCCATGACTCGGAAGGAATGCGAGTGTTACAAGTGTTTGCAGTCTACTGCCTAACACACCTAACACCTAACACACCAAGAGGGGGTCAGGAAGACAACCGACCCTCCTAGACCTTTAAAGAGCTATTTGTCGGATATGACCTCTGTCTGAAAATCCTAATCTTCGTGGCTAAGATGTGTTATAGGTTACTTTTAATAGTTATAGTGTGCGAAATTGATATTCGTTGCTTTGAATTGTTGAATACAAGAATTCTCGTCCAAACGAGAAAGCAAGAAAACGTAAGAACATAAAAAATCTGAAGTTCGGGAAAAAAAATCATCGCAAAGTGTGGGCACATCCAAGGCCCTCTGTCAGAGGGACACCGGTACAAAAATAGGTCAGTGGATTCACGAATTTCAAGGGGCACTGATCATGCCGAGAAATTACTACGATCAAATTTACACTGGTGTATTTAAATATATGTAATTATTTATAGGTGTAAACCTCCAAGCTTGCACTTGCATAATATCAATGTACAAATTCATAACGTCGAAAGCAACATCATTGTGCTGGGAGAATTTCATATCTGAAATCTTGGAATCAAAAAATTACCTGTAGTTCTCACTCATTTGTCTTTAAAGCAGTTCAGAAATTTTCACGTTAAGATTTGTCAAGGCACTCGAAAAATGTACAGACTATTGCGGAAGTCATTGTTGTATTACAACCCGTTATGTTACGAGTAGGCGCACGGCATTAGTAGGTTATAATTTCCCATGTCTAATAGTTCACTCACTTGATTGCGAATGGGTATTTTCGTGGGATGATTCAGAGTTTGCAGATGTAGTGCCAAGAATTTTTTCTTTACCAGCCTGAAGTACAAAATATATAATACGACGATGAATGCACTGTGCACTCGACGTGAACATGGAAGCAAGTGATGTAGCTATTATACCAAAGAAACTTGGACATGATCTTACAAGAGTAAGAATATGAGAAACTGAAAAAATAAGTCATTTTCATCATGGAATTATTTTCCTTCCAGTTATGGTAAAACTGTTACTGATGTATGAAAGAAGAGAGAAAGGAAGCTCTTACGCCGCTTTTCCTACAGGCCCTGATGTGTCATGGGAATGTTGCAGTTACGCAAGGGCCAGCCAGAGCCTATCGTAATTTTAGCGCGAAATGGATTTGCCAAAGAACTGAAATAGGCAAAACAATATCTGTATTACAGAGCCTTTAAAATCACGAATTTAATTATCTACCAGTTCTTTTTGCAAAAATATGGAGACTTCATTACTAAGTTCCGCCAAAAACAAATACGCATCAACGGTCAGGGCTCCGGCAACAAAAATTTTCTTTGGGCAACCAAATTTTGGTAAACAGTTGCCTAAATTCACGTCTTTCGCTTTTTTTGTTCACTATTCACGCAGGTTTCATGTTATTGAACTGGCAATATATCAGTATTATTCAAAACAATGATCATTGTACGTTGCAAGATGACACAGTTAAGAAGTAAACATATTACTTATGTGTGATGAAGCTTAGTTTCATTTGGCTGATAAAAAGGTTTGGGTAACCAAATTCCTCCTCCGATAACCTGAAAAGATCCATGATTTCATAAAGGACAACCAAGAAAAAAATTTGATTTCGAAGCCTGAACGGTGCCACAGTTTTTTCAGACACCATTTTGTTTAATAGATTTGGCAGGCCCTTGCAAAAGTGTTTGCAACTTTCTATGACACCCTGTTTGAGACTATTGAAGAAGTCGGTTGTTTCACCCATCTGGGGGACTGGGATATATGATGAAGGACCAGATTTTTTCTGTCCCCTTCTATGATCAGAGGTTTATCCCGCATTCGCCCATCCACAAATAGGTCCGAATAACGAAATATGACATTCATTTAAAAAAATCCAAATAATCCTCCTAAATAATGAGCAATTTTATCCCTGGACAAAAACATCGACAGTGAAGGAAATGTTGCGAAAAGTGGCTAGGGTAAGTGGTTGTACTGAGAAAGAGGGTTGTTTGCTTTTGAAATAAAGTATGGTATGGGTAGTCTAGCTTGTCTAGCTCAACTTAAATAAATAAATAGAGTTTGGCTTGACTTGAAACCTCCCGTAGCGTGTGATAAAACATAGGTATCTATTAATGTCGGAGAAAGTATGCAATAAAAAGTCGTCAATGACTTCTGGTTCATTTCACTACTTGACTTCCGATCAATTCCTCGAAACGTTCCGTGGTGATATACATCACAAGTTTAATATTTGTTGAATACCAAATAAATTAAATTCCAAGCATTCTTCTTCTTATCTCACAAGTTCAGGTTCAACAGGAGCAGAGCTTGTAATTTGAAATGACATTTGGACTGGTTAGACCTTAGTAACCGGAGGACTGCTGACGATGCATTTATGTTTATGAGCCGATGAGTAATTTAGTGGACAGTGACACATGTGTTATTAATTAAGGCGCAGACTTTTACAGTTATGATGCACCCGCGCGAGATATTACCTCAGATCTGCTAGATCTAATCTTAATAAGGAACAGGTATGGTCATACAGTCATGCGTGGAAAGACTGCAATTCAGAAAACATATTCCATGGAACATTAAAAGACAGCCCACCGTTAACCACTTAAAGCATGCTATTTTTGATAATTTTAAGTGAATTATTTCGTTTTTTTATGCATTTATAATAACTTCAATATTTTCTTTTCCTTTATTTTTTGTATTTTTACACTTTTAATATTTTAATCTATTCACATCTTGCCTCATAACCCTATTCTAAGTCATCTTTAGATGAAAATACCGCCGAAACAAACATTTTAACAAGTCTAAATTAAATTAATGAAACAAGTTTCCGTGTTGAACAAATATTAAATTTGTAGTTGAATTCTGCTTACACAGTGACGTACCTGTTCCATTGACGTTGTTTTGTGTTCCACCAAAGATTGTATACGTGCTTTAGCGAGAAAATTTTTTCCGTGATGGTTTTTACCTTTACAACGCTTCAGTAAAAAGCGCATGTCTAGTCCTCTCAAGTCCATTCCATCATCAACGTTGTTAAATGTTCGGGTAATATCATCAGGAAAAAAACTAAACACAGAAAATCTTACAATTATCCAATATCATTGAACCGTACGAGTAACTTGTCTAAAATACCTTTTCTCCAGCGATAACTATATTTCCCCAATTGACCAACCATTACAATCAGTTAGAAGCTTTTCCCTCAACTTCGTTTCATGACCGATTCGCGCGTAATGTTTATGAAACACATGATTTCTAACGTCACGTAGAACGCAAGAGCTCAAAATTAAGAAGACTGCTTCCTAACTCTCTTCAAAGGCATTATAGTTTGTACGAAAGCCACTGTAGTAGTAAAATTTCAAAAAAGACAAAAAATCTAACTTTTTATGTACATTTTTATATATATTTATTACTTTTCTTTTGATTGCTTGATGTTATTATAAGGGTGATGAAATGATGATGATGTCGGTGATGATGATAACGTTGATGACGATAATGATAATGACAAAATACATTTATGAAGTGCAAATTACATAAAATGTTCAAATCCATTGAAGGTTATGCGATTTAATATGAAGAAACGTTTTCAAATTATTTTTAAACAAATTCTAAGAGTTCGTGCCTAATATTTTTGGAGGAAAATTCACATGTAGTGAGAACAACAGAAATAAATGATTAACAACGTTGAACTGATAAAAATTTGATCTTGGGTGTACACAGAAGATCATTGTTACACCTTTCGTAAAAGCAACACCGTTCTTTTACTTCTATTATTTCAGAAATATACATGGGAACTTGGACATGAACGACCTTAAACTCAATGGTAAGTACTTTAAATAAATCAGATCAATCATTCAGACCTGAGGAAAGTGCAAATCAACAGTATATGGAAGGGATTATGAGAACAACAACAAAAATTACGCACAATTCTAGCAGCAACATCTTGAAAAACTGGGTAGCAGAATGTTTAATAGTATTAATCATGGTTGCCATACATCTGAAACTCGGTCACTGTTGTTATTTAGAAGCACTTGCTTAAAACGTTCCACTCTCACATGCAGTGAAAACGATTCTGTTTGTCGATAGATTACATAAAATTCGAGTTAAACAAGGTTTGAATCAGTTTTTGTTGAAAAAGTAGCTCTTGCTTTGCCTCCACTCTCACGTATTTTAAATTGTGCTGACGTGCACATGCCCAGACGCACAATTTTGCATCCTTTACAATCTAATTAAGACGTCATGGAGCCAGGCATTTCCAACTAACCTTACTGTGTCATCAGGAAGACGCAAATGTTCTTTATTTCGGGGCACACAGAAAAAGACTTTCTGGTCACTTCTAAGGCGTCCTTGGAAAATTTCTCCCTCAAAGCCCCACTTTCTTTTCACTTTCTTTGAGTGGTTTCTAGGAGCCAACACAGCTGAAAGTGTACTCGGTTCTTCGTTTGTATTGTGTACTGCCAAACCAATTGCTTTGTAAACTGCAGGTGACGAATGTCCAGAGTCATTGGTAATTCCTTCAATATTTTCTACACTAGCTTGTTTATTCTTCTTTGCAACCACGGATAAGCTAAAAATATAGCAACAGAAAATATCTTTAACAATTCGCGAATAATCTTTTACGACGACTATTAGATATAAAATAGTTGGTAAAGTGTTGAACCGGAGTATCAAAGGTTGTGGGTTGGATAATCTTGTAGTTCAGTTGGTAGAATGATGGACTGAAGTATCAAAGGTTGTGGTTTGGATGGTCTTGTACTTCAGTTGGTAGAGTGTTGGACTGGAATACCAAAGGTTGTGGGTTGGATGATCTTGTAGTTCAGTTGGTAGAGTGTTGGACTGGAGTATAAAAGTTTGTGGGTTGGATGGTCTTGTCGTTCAGTTGGCCGAGTTCACTTATTTTGGTTGTGTTCATTTAGTTCATTTGGTAGAGATGAAAGTTTAAGATTACTTGATCTTTGGTTATATGAAGTGTGGAATTTGAGAATCATAATGTTGTGCACTAAATCTTTTCTTTAATTTGGATAATTCACTTCTCGGTGTCTTAAGATGCTGAAGCTTAGGATACAGAGATGGCTAAAGGTAAAAACCTGGCGAATTAAGGCATGTAGCTAATTTTCTTAACTTACTGACTAAAATGCTCCACAGAAAATGTCATTTTCAGTTTATACTTTGTCAAGCGTTCCACCATTGCATTCACAGCATCTTCTGCACTTTTCCATTTGTGTGTATTATAGGAATCCTTGTGGCTGCGTAACAGCACTCCATATTTTGAGGAAAAGCGAAAATTCTTGCCAACAGGGAAAAACTCTTCGTTCATATCTGCTATGTCTTCATGGCAGTATACCAGCTCTATGTCAACAAGTTTTAAAAAAGGTTTCTCTTGCCCAGAAACCTTGATAACTGGAAAGCACACCAAATCCTCATTAAGCCATGTATTCATATCATGGACTTCATCAGCTGGAAACAACTGAAATGAACACAAACAAAATAAATCATTACCAGCCGAATTTTTCTTAAACCAAAAAAAGTAAAACAAATTCGGTAAACAATATCATCTTGTAAAGTTAAGATTTGAGTTGAATTGCAAGACGAAAGATGAATAAAGGTAATATTTTGAGTTTATTTCGAACTCACTGTCAAACCTAAACTCACGATAATTCATTCTGTTAGAATGTTGGGTATCAACAGTCCATAAATGCTCCTGCCAAATGCCTTGCCTATATTTGCTGTTGTACAACGAGTAAACTGTATTTGGTATGTTTATGATCCTAGTTTAAAATCGCTTGCCAAAATTATTTCTTCTTTGAAGTCTTATCTGTTGATTTATGCATGTTATCTAAAAAAATTCCGGGTCCTTCCGAAGAATCAGACAGTTATTCACTGAGGATTGCGTCTATCAAACTTTCTCATGATTTTACCCCAGATAGTATTCCGATAAATTTCCCCGCTATTTACGCTTAAGTCAATTGCAAATAAAGCAATAAGCAAGTAAAATATGACTAATAAGCTACGAAGGGTGCGTTAACAATGGTCTGTTCCTGGAGTCCTAATGTGCCATTATATAAATACTATCTTCTCATGCTCTACTCCTAACTTTGTCTATATAGCTGAGTCGGTGCCGTTTTGAACTAGTGAAGCCACAAGGACTAGATTCCAGCTCGCTATCCCATCCATACCATCACCTCATAGCTTTCTCCCGGTTTTGTCCTTATTAAGCAATCCTCCTCATTTTTTAAACGTTACTTTAACATTTGGACACCTTTAAAAAGCCTTGTGGAGTTACCTGGACAATAAAAGGGCATTTTTCCTCCACAACACCAGCTGGAAAACTTATTTTCAGTTGACTCTCGTCTCCATAAGATTTAGAGTGAACATAAGCTTCCGTCGGTTGCACCACGATATTGTCTGACCTGATCCTAGCAGCTACAACGAATGTACCAGTTTCTACGGTAGTGGCTTTTGCAATTGGTAAATGTTGGATTATTTCACCGAAATCTGACATAATTACCTCTGGAAGATCTGAAGTTAAAAAGCAAACTTTCTTTATTTTCTTGAATTATGGTTGCCCCATACTGCTTAATTTTGCTTAATACAATTTCACAATCATCCTCAGGGTAACATGAAGAGAATATTTCATGAATTAACCATTAGTGAAATTTTCTCTTTATGTTGCCTAATACAACCTGACCAACAAACAGACGACTACCAGAACATTACCTTCGGATTTACTAAGTCGTTCCGTTGTTAAATCTTCAACTTCGGTTGTCAATCTCTGTACAGTAAGGTCATAGTAGTCAGCATTGGCCCCATCCTCAGCGGCTGAATGGGAGAGAAGAACTGTGACTGGTTTGTCAAAGGACACGCCTTCAGGTTCCATCTTCATAATCTTGCTACAGAGTGCTTCTCCATTTCTTGGCTTAACCGGAAAATCTTTGTATCTTACGCGACTGCATTTTAAGGTTACTGGGTTTGAAACTGCGTGAGCGGGGAATTGGAGATAAGCACTGGCAGCAGGAAAGGCAATACTTTTAGACTGTTCACCAATGGTAAAACTAAGAACGAGAAATTATCAATCATTTGTCAGTGAAGGCAAATCAAACAATGATACAAATAAAGCATTCAATTAATGGTTTGAATCCGGGTTTTACAGAGGCTTTTTTTCATTCTCACATTTTGTAATGTTGTATTTCGCACATCCAGATTATTGTTTTGGTTTATGTCTGACGTTTCGGTTTCTTGTACGGAGACAATCTTCGGAGACGTTAATGATGGCAGTTGAAGGACTGATGATCACAGAAATGCCATCATTAACATCATTCTGAAGATGGTCTCCGTACAGGAAACCGAAATGTCAGACTTAAACAAAAACAACAATCTGGATGACCGAAATGCAACATTACAGACAACCCACCCCCAAAAAAGAAAAATAGACAGTTGTCTCGACAACTTAACATTTTCAACACTTTGCTTGTTACATGACTCATATCCTATTCATTTAAAAAAATGCCTTTGCATCAGGTTTTCCAAAATGTTGAGTTGTTTATGTTTTTGATTTTGACAACATTTGTAGCGATCGACTCATGAAGTAGTTGGTATCGCATTTCAAAATAAGAATTATCTGGATTAACACGGTCTGAGACAGCAAATCGCCAAAATCCTTGCAAGTCGATGGTTACAGCGTCTTACCTTCTAACTTTTTATAAGCATAACAAGTTTTAAAAAATGTACTTTTTATTTTTTATTTACCTTTTGTAATTTTTTATCACGTAAGTTATGTATAAATTCGTAAACTGGTTAAACAAAAAAATTAATGATGATAAACAATAGTATCAAAGCTAGTTTTGAGTTGCATGATAGATAGGAAAAGTAGAAAACATTACCCGGGCTGTCCGAACCAAGAAACACACGAAAAAAATGTCAGTGACTTGAGTTTCAAAATAACGACTACGACAACTTAAATAACAACAAAAACAGCAGCAACCGCAACAGAATGACAGTTATTTACAGATAATCATAGTCATAAATCTAACAATAACGGCAAAAGGAAAATGGAAAAAGTGAATTTATTAATAGGGAATAAATAAACAAACAAGCAAACGAACGAACAAACAACCGCACAGTTAAATAAGTGAACAGAGAAATCAAATAACGGATGCTTACTCAATTTCAGCCTGGTTTACTTCCACAGCTCCTGTGAATCCTGACTTCATCTTGTCTAAAAGAATAAAAACATTACAAAAATTCAGCCAAACAGGAGTTCGGTTTCTGTCACATTCATTCTCAGTAACAATGTAGAAGAAAAGTACAAATTCATATGTTGCAGAAAAAAAAATAACTAAAAATATCATAAGCTCTTTAAGCTGGGATTAGTGCTTCAAATTTAACTGAATAAATATGGAACAGTAAACTCGGGTTTGGAATAAGACTTCTGATACTGATTCAGTTTACTGCTCAAACTGAAAAAGTGGGACTGTAAAATTAGGCGATATATAAGGTTCCTGAAATTACATCAAGTGATTAGTAAAACTGAATATATGCACTGCTGTGTACTCAGTTAGGACATAAGGAATTTCATACTACTTAAAGTGACAAACCCCACGGAATATATGTTCAACAATCATCCAATGAGGGATTTCTGACCATTAATACCCACTTCAAGTGGCAGGCCAAAATGAATGTATTTAAGACAGTGAATTCAGGTGAGATAGAAAGTATTTCACGCTAGTTCAATTGGCAAGCCCAGCTAAGTGTGCAATGGAAAGTGAAGAGAAGCGAGACATCAGGTGTTTGATACTACTCCGAACGACAAAGTAAGATTGGCTGACCAGATATGAGCTCTCACCTTATCGCTGCTGACAACTGAACTAGTAACATTAGGTTTCTTATTTGTCGTTCTATTACAAACTGATCAAAATGATCTCGTAGCTCAGTGGCAACGGCGTAAGATTACACGCGTAAAAATGCAACAAGCAGTGTGTAATTCTTGCGACTTTAAGTCAGGCACATGTATGGTTTAATAATTGTATTAAAATGGTAAAACTAACTTCCTGACACACTTCTCACATCTTACATGTGTAAGCCTTGACCCTACTAAAAACTGTAACAACCTGTTAAGCTTATCATTATCAAATCCTGTTTCAGACGTCTCTGGCCTAAAATAGTGTTAAAACTACTGGGCTAATGCATCTGAATAGTGAGGATCAGAGCGGTCTTCTCAAAGAAGCTGGGGATATGAACAACTATCTAATAATCAATAATAATCTTAAGTCTAAACTTTGTTGCGGACTTTGTATTAATTCAGAATTGGAAAAAGAAAAATAGTAATAAGAAATACAAATAAAAAAAATGAAGAAAACTGCGTATCTTGGTAAAAACTGTAAAGCTCACCAGAGTCATTCACCCCCGGATGTTGACCTCCTTTTTCAATGATCCTGGGTTTAGATGTATAGGCTGTTGGGCTGTTTTCAACCTGGTTAGACTTTTCAGAGTCATCTCGTTCCTCTTTGGATGAAGAAATCCTCTGACTGGTTGTCAGCTCACTTGACTTTTCAGAGTCACTTTGTTGTTCGGTTGATGTACTAGTTTCACTGGTTTTGGGTTCTACAGCTTTTTCAGAGTACTTTTGACCCTCCTTCGATGAAAGTTGGCTGAAGGAAACTTGGATTAAAAAAAGTAGCCAAAGTCAAGTAATGATGTCATGAAAATATAACAATCAAAATATCTTACAACTTTAAAATCATCAAGCAGAGAATAGGCTAAAATAGCAAAGCTAGATAACCATACGGCTAGATAAGGCAATTTCACATCACATGCATCAGTACATAAAATTCCATTAACTACAAGAATTCCTCGCAGCAATTATTGTGTCTCGACACCATGCCAGGTAGAACAAGGCCATGGAATAAAACACAGAATACGCCGGTGTCCACTATTTAAGTATATCAATTATATGTTCAGTGGCGTAACGGAGTATGGTCAGGGTTAGAGCAACTCCTAAGAGGCCTCCGACCTGTGAGGGGCCTCCGACCTCTAAGGGGTCCCGATGAGTCTGGAAAGACAATTGAGGATTAAAGTCTTGAAATTGTCTACACTAAGTCTATACTAACGGCGGTGACGAGGGCTCCCGAACGAAAATCTCCTAAGGGTCCCGAGGGCATCTCATGTATATATAAACCTTAGGTTCTCTTATGTAGTTCACTTGGTCTGTAGATGATTTTGTAATAAAATCAGAATATCACCACTTCACAGTTTTCATCTTTTGTCAACTTAAATCTTAAGTTGAAAGATGACCTAGTTTTTCGGAATTTGCTTTCTTTTATATTTTTTGAAGTTGTAAACTGGTCAAGGTTTTTAAAGAGAAAACTACAACCAGACGTACTTGGAAATGACTCTTTTTGACCATTAACGACTTTTGGATATCATCATACTCATCGAACTGAAATAATTACCACCTTACATTCACTTACACTGGAAGTTCTACCGTCTTTTTAAATATATCTTACCAATTTCTTTGATTTTAGGTTGACTGGACTCCTCACTTTCAATGATCTTATCGGAATGCGGCTTTGTTACGCCACCAGGCTTCCCGAAGCTATTTTCTAGGCCAGGAAATAAATAAACCGCAACCGACTTTAGCAGAAATTAATTTAATGCTAAAATGTACTATTTTAAAATATATGCAGACAATATTCATGCACCTGATGGTCTACAAATACAATTTAAAAAACATTGAAAGCATAAATACAATACAAAAACGAAAATTTAGTCGGGTACTGAAGACTTTCTTTCACAATATCTTTTTCAAACTCTTATTTTGTTTGAGAATAGTTTTATAATTTAGTTAAAACGACTTGGTGGGGTTAACTCTTAGCAAGTAGGATCAGTCTACTACTTTTTTACTTTAGACCATTTTACTTGTCAAGAGGAGAGATCCTACCGATCGACGGAAACCGGAATGGTGAAATGAACGATTAGTTTAAAACACGCAACCATGATTTTAACCACCTCACTTCCATAGGAGTAACCATGCACAGTAAAACACATACTTCTTATGTTGCGAATTGATTTGTAGATGATTATGTTTAGGCTGTGATTTTATTTTAGACTGATTAGATTTGCCGCGTTGCTCTTTTCCATTTTATTCACACTTTTATAGCTGATTTTGGGTACAATTTTCTAGCTGCTTGAGTCGTCCATGAATACAATAAAATGATTGACTGATCAAGATCATTGATTAGGCCTAGAGTCTCAATTTATTACCTTGAATTCTAAGTTCGTACATATAAACTACGTTTTTAGTTCTACTACTTTCGTTGGCCTACTCCAACGTTGCTCTTCTCACATTCCTAAAACCTAATCTCTTCGGCAGAAATATGGTGAGGATAATGCACATGGACGACCACACTTTGGATATTTGTGTGTTGAGGGATGCCAGATCATCAAAGTTAAATGATAAATGTTGAGCGACTAAGATATGCTGATATTTATTAATTGATTGTTCACGGTTCTATTATTCCCATAGATTTTGTATTTTACGCACTAGATTTCAGGTTTTTCACTTAACCACGTAATGTCAAATAAACACTACTGCTTTTGACAGGTGTTTTCACTTGGAACGTTCTTAACAAAGAGATTTTTCCCGGGAAAGTTTCTAACTCTCCGACTGCATCTGTGAACAAATAACTTTACTTGGAGATACACAACGCGTATTAAAATACCCCACCTATGAGAGATAAGTAGAAATGCGCAGTGGTAATTTTAAAACTAAACGAAACTTAAACCGGACTGAGATTAGCATCTCGATAATGTTAAAAACTTGATAAAATTTACGAATATTTTGAAACCGTTCTTTGGTTTATAAGCAATTTGGAATAACGTCAGCACTTTTCCATAAGTCTAGTTCATAACTAATCCCAAACACCATAACATGAAATTCTACCAACATACTAAAATGTCTTACAAACTTTTCTGGTTTTAAGATGTCTACGCTCCTCATTATCGAACGGTTTGGAATAATGATAACGGTGTGGGGAACGCAAGAAGAAACCCATACTTTCACAATAATCGCTAGTTTAAATTATTTATTCTCGATCACAAGGAAAGACAATCGTCACAATATCACAACCCACAGAGCACATGCACAACTCACAGTGCCTAATTATATTACAGATCACATTACCTACATATACACTTCCGCTTTAAGTTTATTGGCTCTAACAAAATTAATCCCGTTAAACCTAACAGTTTCCGAGAACGGTGCCTCAATACTTTGGATACAAACTTTCCGGCTGGAAATACATAAGATACCAAGAGTATTTCGTAAAACTGAGATTCACTTAAACACTCTTTAATATTTAACTAGTTTCCGTACTGTGATACTGACATCAATGATGCCATTTGAACTGGGAAAATGCCTCGTGCCAATATGGCAAAAGAACCTAATAAAAAAAAATCTATTTCTGCGATACACCTAATGGTAAAAACCATCTATTGCATTTGTCAATGAGCAGCAAATCTTTAATTTAATTGAACATCTCTTGTTTTTCTTTTGCTTATAGCACGACGTTTTGCAAGTTGATATAGTATAAATACTAAACCTGTAATATTCATAATTTGCATAAATGGCAAATTATGTAATGTTTCGAGAATTAAAAGCTTCAAAGATGCAGTTAAAAATTTTCACTCTCTACCCTCTCGACATGACAGAACCGTAATTAGTTTTCCGACTGTGGAACGAACAGGTTTCTGGAGATGAAAAAATGATTGGCATTTTGTTGTACGGAAGGTACACATCGAGCCCCTGATTTGTCTAAAAACTAGAATAATACTAGCGTAACAAACTGGTTTCTCGGATTTCGTCAGGGGAAGCTAAACGCCCCAGAGCAATCAAATTTTAGTCTCCTGATTGGTTTGTTTTCATGATTTTTCCTCGAGTTTGGGTACCCTGATCAAACACCAAAAGTCGTCGTAATATATCACATAATTTGACATCACAAAAGCTACGTCTTATCATATAAAATTATACCCGAAACTAAACGTTAAACCAGGTTAAAAATATAAATGAATCTAAGGTGAAATAAACATAACGATGTTGAGAACATATTTTTTGAGTTACAATGTAGACATCGTAAAATTGTCCATAGGATTTTTCAACATGTAGTAAATCTATAATTCAATTGAATAACTCTCGTTTTCCTTTCGTGTTTAATATCACATTTTGCAAGTTGATGTAACAAATATTATAACTATAATTTACGTAAAGTTTTGAGAATCAAAAGCTTCGAAGATTCGTTTAAAACTTTTTACTCACGGCTGACTGCAGATTGGGAAGCCAAGCACTCCAAAGCAATAAAAATAACTCAGCCTTTGACCTCGTGTTTTGATGATGTATCCTCATGTCCGATTACCCTGATGAAACGCTCAAACTCGTTGGTGATGGGTCAGGTAAGTTGATGCGACAAGAACAACTTCTTTATGTTGATTTTTACATAAAGTTATATCCAAAACCAAGCCCAAATGAATGATACCATCTTGAGAAAATCACTTTTTTGAGCTAAAATGTATCTATCAGCAAAACAGTTTTCAGCTGCTTTAGATGGGCGCTTAGAATGACGAAGAAGGGCTGTGACAGTTCGTCGACGTCTATTTCAGTTTTTGACTAAATCTGGTTATTGTACCATACATTTAAAGGTAGGTGATGATATCAAGTTTGTCAAACAGCAGCATTGTATCAAATTTACAACTGGATGTTTCTTCAAAGTTATCGACCAAAACAACTTGAAACGTTGCATATGCACGGATTCAGGCCACAATACTAAAGAACACGGTTCTAGCTATATGGTGATAATGGCAACTGATTGATACCGAGAATGCTTGATGTATAAAACATAACAGTTTGCTGTCTCTTATGCACCAAGCATTTTCACCGAAGCCAGGCAATGAGTCAGAAACATTTTCAGCAACACTACAACAGCGATAACTAAGTCTGAAATTCAAAACGTTATCTACCTTGGCGAAAAACGAAGAATTGCACACTTGAAACTAATTTGCCACGAAAACATTGCTTAAGCGCTATTGTTTAGTTTTGTGCTCTCCATCCATGTACAACGTTGCAAGTCGTTTCGATAGTTCATTTTCAAGAAATACCCTGTTTTAAATTTTTTACAATATTGTTTGACTGAGTTGATGTCACCATATACCTTATTTTTATAGTGCAGAAACCTAAATAACTGAATAGAGAATACAGATATCAACGAAATGTCAACGCTACAATTGTATACAAACACATTCTACTTGGGAGACAAGCGCACAATGCTGCTGCATTAATTCAACAAGTCATGGTGTACTTTGGCGAGTTCGGGAAATAAATTTAGTAACAAGACCTATTAAGTTATACAGTAGTCCTGCCAAATAAATTTCAATATTCGTTATTTGCCATAGAAAATCCCCATGGCTTTCCAAATTACCGGCGAGATGAGCGAGAATTTACACTCACTATCTAAACTATCGCAGGCTAATTACACTTGTTGAAACAAACTTGTGTAATATTACATACAAGACAATTTAATCACAGTCAACAAGCCAATCCACACCAATGACCTATAGAGCATGTCTCTTAGCGTCTATGAGGTATCATTGGAATAGACATCAATTTGCTTGAATAGACATCAATAGACATTTGAATAGACATCAAATAGAAATCAACAATTTGCTTACCAACATCGTTGTGTTCGACTAAAGGAAATTCTTCTGAAAAGGCATCTCTGAACTGTTTCAGTTCGTCTATTACGACTGGAAATACATTAAAGCATTAGCGAAGAGTGGATTATTCGATAAAATTTAACATCTGTTTTATCTTAAATTTATAGAAAACTATTTGCTTATCAGTAAAAATTTGTTTATGTTCTACTCCAAAACCGAATCTCTGGGTTTTTCTACCATAATAAAATATGAGAAAGCAAACGAATCTCGAATGGCACAGTCCGGACAGATTTTTTTTGGTATTGGTATGTTTAGCCACCGTGGTAAAAAACGCAGACTAAGTTTTGATCTGGTTTATCACATAAAATGACAATAAACCATTTAGATCGTCTTGCCATACATACTTGTTAATAATGTTTCTTGTTTCAATAGATTATTTGGAAAAACAAAAATCTACATCAAGTTAAATCATTCACTAGTGTTTGATACTTGATCAAACTTTTTAGTGTTTCACTCAATATACGTGACAGAAAAGCGTTTTACGAATTTAGTAAAATCTAATGAATTATTAATAAATTAGAAAAGGGAATCTTGTAAAATCATCGGGGATGATTTTACAAAGAAAATACCATCACTTATTTACACTTCTGTATATCAAATATGCAAAAACTTAAGTTTTTAAATTCATAAATAATAACTTAGTCATATAAAATATCTAAAGCCCCCATCAAACACGGATAAAGGATGAGCGTCAACTCCAACTCTCACATTTGTTTCACTGCTAACCCTCTCATCAATTCTCCTCTTCTCTCATTAAGTCTCATCAACTTTCGAACTCGTTCAAACTTTCATCTGATTCTTTAACAGTTTTGGCTTGTTTAACCATGTAATAACACAATCCCATGTCATAATAATTGTAAGCTCTGACTTTGTTTGATCGGATCAGTTGGTGCTGATAACATTTGTAACAACTCTTATATAACTGAAATTTATATTTTAGAAGTGTGAGAGCTTGGAGATATCTTGAGATAATAGATGAACAGTCGTCAAGCTCTATCCTCAAAAAATTGATTTCTGAGTCCCAGACGGGATCCAACCCTCAACCTTCCCATGACAAGGGAGACGCTCCAACCAATATGATACCAAGACTCAGACGGTGAGCTAAGGTGCAAGTTCGACATACGTGCGACCTGAGCAGAATCCACTGTATGTTAATAATGATATTGATAAAAAAATATAAATTTTATTTATATCATTATTAAAATATCGTAGCTTCCGCTCAGGTCGCACATATCTCGAACTTGCACCTTATCTCATCATCTGAGTCTTAGTAGCTCAATAGTTAGATCGTTTCACCGGTCATCAGAAGGTTGTGGGTTCAATCCCCGTCTGGGGCTCACAAATCGTTGTTCTGAGGATAGAGCTTGACGATCGTTCATCTATTATCTCAACTCTCATGTGATTCTTGTTTTTCAACCTCATCGGCTTTCATCCTCGTGAAATTGGTGTTTAAGACAAAATCCTGGGGCACAAAAGAATTTTACTCATTCACCTAAATGCTTTCTATTCCAGTTTGATCACCAACGTCCATTTTCTCAATAATCTTGTTATTAAAGTGCCTACGAAGCGTAAATTAAGTTTCTCTTATTGAAAATAACTTTTGAAATAATAAAAGGACCACTTCCTTTAGTTTTTCTGTTCTTATTTCGTTCTTCAGATATTTCAATTTTTTTAATACTTAAATATGACTATCTGTTACATCATTTCGTTGTTACAGCATTTTGAACAAAAACAAAATTGAGCTATATCTTCGAGATTATTCAGTGAAGTGGCTTGAAAGTTCACAACTGAACAGCTCCGCATTAAAATGTCAATACTTCAGTAAAGTCTCAGCTTTTAGATCCCTCAAATCCATAAAACATAATTCCATGTTTGGAGCCAGCTCGTATGCATTTTTGTTCACTATAACTCGTACATGTTGCCTTAAGCACTTTTTACATCGTGTAAGAGAATAGACACTGTATTATGCTTTATCACTGCAATATAACAAAAATTATGTTTTGACGAGAAGGGTGTGGGAACTAGTAACGCATTGTGACAATATTATTTTACTGTAAAGTTGGTTCCGTATGATGAACTGAATCGAAGCACAAAGCATGAAGTTATTTTGTGCAGTAATCTTCGACATATAACTAACTTTTAAATGACTCAAAATGCTGTGGCAACAAAGTGACGTCTCAGATTTTCTCGTTTACATGTCGAACAAACCGAAATATTTCCTCAACGAAAAAGGAAATTGAAAAACTGTAGAAGGTTTTCCAGTGTATTTCAAGAGTTCTCCAAAATAAGACAAACTTAATTTTTGCTTCATTAACACTTTAAAATCCCTGAGCACTCGTAACTTGTACTTCAATGAAAAACTTTTTATACAAGGGTCGCTGTATTCCCTTTTGAACCGTTTTAGATGCACCTTGGATACTTTGAAGATTATGATAAAACTTTTCCTGAATGACTTGACCGTGCTTCCCACGTATTGACTTAACCTTTCTAGTAACTAAGGTGCATACCAACTTTTAAGATCAGAATTAAATTAATGGTTTGCATCACAACCCGACTTTACCCAATGTAAAATCAGCCAGCGATGCGGGCTATCACTTTTACAAGTAAACAATTTTCTTACTCCCACATTACCCGTAATGATACCCTTCCTTCACATATCTTATTTAGGACAAGTTAATCGGTCATCAGAAGGGATAGTTTTGCGTCCCGTCTGGGGCTGAGAAATCATCTGAGTTTGTCAGATTGACGAACGTTTGCAGTCTTCAATATTTCTTTTTACGTTAGTTCTCAAATACCAAAATTAAGTAATTAAAAATTATCTTAATCGAATAACAATACTTACGATAACGATATATCCTGGCGTAAGGACCTATAAAATAACAGGTATACACTGAGATTGTTTACCATCTGTTATTAAATTACATTCGCCAGATAATAGAATTTTCTTTTTTAAATGAAAACCCGGCGAAAAAATAATACTTTCATATGAAGGAAAATTACGGGTACCGTATTTGCTCGTTTAAGCGCCGCGGAGCTTATTAAATTTTTCCGATCCTGAGTGCGGCGCTTAATCGGGAGCGGCGCTTATTAAATAATTTTCAACTAAAGGTTTACCACAAATATTTTTATTGCCCAAAAATCTAACGAGTTAACACTGTATGCTCGTACACGTTTTCCTTTATGAGACAAGCTATCGTTTACTTCAGCGCTACTAGCAGAGGCGTAACTGACTATGGTCAGGGTTAGAGCAACTCCTAAGGGCCCCCGACCTCTAAGGGGCCCCCGATGATTCTGTAAAAACAACTAAGATTAAAGTTTTAAAATATATGTCTATACTAAGGAGGTGACGGGGGCCCCCAAACGAAAATTTCCTAAGGGCACCCAGTAGTTCCATTACGCCACTGGCTACTAGCATTTGCCATAATTGTAGCATAATCAAAGCAAGGCAACAGAAGCGATAAAACTATACAAAAGAACCCTGAGTGCTCAGCTTAGGACGCACAAAAGCGGAAACAAAGTCTATCAACGCCTTTTTAACAACGAGTGATGACTAACGAAAGCGATAAAAAAGCCTATAAATTAACGCTTTTTAACAATGAACGATGACTCACAAAGCCGCAACAAAGTCTATACCTGTTTTAACAACGAGTGATGACTGACGAAAGCGCCGCGGTAATAAGAGAGGACTCGCAAACGCGGTAACAAACCTATAGAAATTAAAGATGATATTTTCTATCGAATAAATATCAAATTGGAAAACATGGCGCGTTGTGTCCCTGCAAAGTTTGAAATGTTTTACAAAGTAGATTTTGAAACAGTCATTCGTGGCCACCATGTTTACAAATCGGTTTGAAAACCGTACAATGGAGAAACATTAAGTTGTATGAAAGACATGCGTAGCGAAGCAATGGATTACGATAAAAACGCCATTGGCGTATACAGAGCTGTAGGAAAAACTGAAGAAAGGATGTTAGTTGGCCAATTTCCCATTGAGCTATCAAGTCTAGTGAACAATTTTTTGAAAGCAAACGAGTCGAACAAATTGGTAGCCAAAGTTTCGGGCAAGAGAAAACGAGAAGTTGGTCTCGTTGTTCCTGCAAAGTTCACGGCATTGACAAAAGAGCACAGACTGGCAAAAATACTGGATGACGAACTTAGCACTCGCAAAGACAAGTACACACACATTGAGATAACGCATATAGAAAAAGCATTTAAACAATTTCCACTTATGTATTAAAGAAAACAATTCCTGCTCTGTTATGTATGAAAGAAAACAATTTCCTGTTACGTATTAAAGTCTATTCAAATATTCGTTTTTAGTTGGGATACTTTCATTGCTAGTCAATAGCACGGTATAGCAAACTGTATGATTAAGACTTGTTTTCAAACTCTGAAATTTCTGCATGATGATGATGTTTGCAGGAAAACTGAAATGGCTTATTTAGTGCCGATTATTTGTGTATCTTGTCAAGTTAACGCCGCTAGCTGATTGCGGTAAACGTCAAGCTTATTAACTCTCTATTACTTCCGATTAAGCGCCACACTAAAGTTGCACAGGTGCGGCGCTTAATCGGGAGCGGCGCTTATTAAATTTTTCTGATCCTGAGTGCGGCGCTTAACCGGGAGCGGCGCTAAAACGAGCATTTACGGTAGTGCACAGAAAAGTTAAACGTTTCAAGATATTAACCGATCCACTCGAGAAAGCAAAAACTGTCATTCTAGTACTTTCTACTTTTTCACAAGGCCATGTTGGAGTTTACGGTACAATGTCGATGAACAGCGGAGGATTTCTTTTTAATTTTGACATCATTAAGTAAATTTTGACGTCCCTGAGATCAAAATCCACACAATTACGTCAAAGTACAAAAGAACACTCCCGCCAAACATCAATCTTGAGCCGCGCAATAAACTCTAAAATGGGGCCGTCTAAAAGCTGAAAATGCAAGAATGACGGCGTCCTCCTGGCAAGGTATCCTGGCCTAAAAATGGCGCCAGGTGGCACTCGATGAAACCGTTCAGAATCCTGAATCAAGAATGCAGTGGTTCCTGTTGACAATTAAAATGACCGTATTAAATAGGAGTACAATATGTGCAAATAAATACAAAATTGCAACGGGTGATTACCAAGCCGGGAATTCTCACGAATATCCAACTCTTCTAATTCCAAACATTCCTCAAGCCCAGTTGGTGATCGTGTAAGATCACACCCACACAAGTTAAGCTTCTTCAAGTGCTCTAATTTTGGAAGAGTTACTGGATGGATACCAAGGTTCTTATTCCAACTAAGATCCAACTCTTCTATTTCCGAACATTTCTCAAGCCCATCTGGTAATTGTTGAAGACCACACATCGACAAAGTAAGCTTCTTCAAGTGTTCCAATTTTGGAAGAGTGACTGGGTCTTTACGAAGCCTCTTACTCTCACTAAGATCCAACTCTTCTAATTCCGAACATTCTTTACGCCCAGCTGGTGCCTGTTGGAGCGCATGCTTACGTTGGTGGAGGTTTTTCAAATTTCCTGACTGGGGCAGTGTCACTGGGTTATCGCCAAGGCTCTCATTACCATAAAGGTTCAACTCTTGGACATCAGGAAATACATTCATACAATTGTTTAACAGTTCTAAACCACAATTGAACAAGTTCACTCTTTTCACTTGTGTCAAATTCTTCCATAAGTCTAGCTCACTGGCAATTGGATTATCAATCATGGATATCTCTACAAGATAGGGCAGTCTATCTAGTCCAGTCGGCAATATCTTATTTCCATCAGCACAAAGGAAGAACTTCCTGAGATTGAACATTTCGCCAAGAGAAGGTCTGCTATATGTGGTAAGCTGCTGAAGATTGTCCACTCTCTTCCCGGATCTACTGACATTTGCAGTAATACCTTTGAAAACAATAGAAGTAAGTGCTTCATAATCTTTATAACAAAATGGATGTTCACCAACATTTATGATCAACGTTTTGTCTCCTGGTCTGCCTCCACCAATGATCAGTTCTTCTAAAAATTCAAAGGTCCCATTACTGTCACCAACCAGAACACCATCTTCATAATCCCTCAAGATTAGTTGCCGCAGTTTCTTTGGCGTCTGAAACTTGAGGGGCTGCCCACTTAGAGCTCTACATCGTAAATCAAGGAAAGTTGAGCCATGTTCATCAATTTCGATATGACAGGTCTTCCATAAATATTTGCCATCTATTTCGTCTGCATAAGGGTGGTTCTTATCACATTGACCAAACATTTCAATCGTAATACTGGGTGGCAGACTATCCGAGGTTGCATCAAGAAAGCTGAGAGCATTTTCATGACAAAGAATAAGTTTCATTACATTTTTAAAACGGAGCAGGTCTTTAGGAATGGTTTCTTTCAAATAACCTGCTGGTCTCAGATCAATCACCGTGACGCCGTCATTTTGCGTGTATGGTTTACACGTAAAACCCTGAACAGTTACGGAATTGTCACTCATCATTACAGCTTCTGATCGTCCATCTATTTTATCTTTAAATGCAACACTCCATTAACTCCTACAAGAAATTGTTCAAAGTGACATATCGATGAATGCGGAAGATATTCACTATATAATAGTTCTTGGGGCATAAGAAAAGAAATGCTTAGTCCAACTACACTTTGTTTGGCTAGTTCTATTAAATGTCATAAATTATCCTTATGATATACCTAAATTCTTTAATTAGTGTCCTTTGCTTCTGTGATTTGTAATATGAAAATAGTCGAAAATATGGACAGTTAAATATATTTGGGTCGTACGTAATTTAAACATCGGTATTGTATTGGAAATAAAAGAACTTCTCACTGACTTAAGTACTGACACGGCCACTCACGTTGTAGATAGTACTATAACATTTGAACCTTAGATAGACAGAACAAAAGAATATTTAATCATTAGTCGGAAATGTCTTCCAATTTCTGTCCGCATCTGTTTGTTCAAATGGTAATTCCTAATAGTCCAATATTATAATCCAATGTCTTATTTCTCCATGTCTTCCCGGGCTTTCTGAATTCTCAGAAATACACTTCAAAGAAGTACCTACTATCCTCAGCATAATTATGGGAGTTTTGTCGGTAATGTTTCATGAATGCATGTTGGAATAAATGAAAACATAACGAAAAATGAAAATGAAGTGTCATATGTTGATGAAAAATTTCTCAATGTTTTATTTTAACTAAAAACGGAAATGGAAACCCAAGCTAACTTAAACCTTCCTTGAAAAATATCATCCCAGTTTCGTGAAGAAATCCCTTTAAAAGATTACCTTGCGATAACTTGACCAAAATTTATGCCTCAGTACAGCACTTGAAATTTCGGGTCGGTTATCCGAGCTAAAATTCTTGTATGTAACCACCCTCTAGGCAAAGGGTCCCATGCTGTTCCATAATGTTATTACAATGTCAATTTGAAGAGTCAGAAATTGGTGAGGGCATTTGGCAGGAAACTAAATACCAAAGTACGAGAAATCTAACTATCATTCAAACCTTTGACTGCTTTCATTATGAAGCAAGTAATTGCACAAAAACACTTTTATAAATAACACTTTCTTAAGCTGAGACAAAGTCGAACATTTTGAGGAAAAATCTAAAGTTGTTTTTTTCAAATCAAGCCTCGAAGTCTTTATAAGTTTCCGTAGTCAGTTGCCAAACGTATCTGCATTTTTCCAACAAAACCTACATAAATATTCACGTTAGCGATGAATGTACTTATAAAATAAATTAGGACATGAAAATTAGTCTTCAACCTTCAGAAAAAGTTCAATCTCTGGATGACAGAAGTAATTTTCGTTGCCTTGACCCATAAATTATGCGAATGAAGCTTCAGTAGGCATTTCTCATACAAAGAAGTAGATTATACAAGAGGAGGTCGCATATGAAAGTTGTCATCTTCGATACTTAATTTTAATATATTTATAAACGAGAATAAAAGAACTAACCTTCACTCAATCGTGTTGTCTTCTAATGCTATTTCGTTGCCGAAGAGTTGGTCCTCCAGTCGGCTAGTAACTGGTGAATGTGCTAAGGAGATTTCAATACTTGATTCTTTATTAGCAAAACTTGCAAGTGTAGGTCTTGGAAAAATTGAGTATTAAGGAAAAATAATCACCTAAAAGATTACATAAGCAAGTTATTTACTTGAAACTAAGCTTCTCTGGTTTAGCCCAATTTCATTGTGCTCGCCAGCTACGTGTCGATAGTGTTTGTGCAGATTGAGCCTGCGTCTATCTAAACAAATGGTAAAGACAGCTCGAGATCCAAGTTTTTAAATGGAAATACTGCAAAGGACATGCTGTGATTTCACTATGACACTTTTCAACCGAGGACGTCTGCAACAATATAGGACACCAGCACAGTTAACGAGTAAATGGAAAGCAGGCTTTTAAATTCACATGCAAACATATACTTTACTTAGACTGGTTTTCCTGAAGAAGTTGAGGCATTCCTGTTTTCATTTGGAGAAGGTATTTGTTTTATTACTGTTTCCTATCAATGTGCTGCCCACACAAGGGCAAGTCACATTATAATCTCAGTCACGGGCGAACTAAGGAATTTAAGATTGGTTGTTTTCAAATACTCAGGATGGGAGTTCTAGAAAGAATGCTCGAGTAACTTCGTCTTCATTGCTAAGCCTCATTATATCGTTCATCAGTTTACATTTTTTTGGAAGTAAAATATTTTGCATTATAAACTTGAACGCATTCGTTCTCCAACTTTTAAACAACTAAGTCTAAGGAAAACTTTTGCTCTTATAGCCTTGCTTTTGTGGTTTAAGACACAAGACTGAGGTTGGCGTTCCACACACGAAATATTAATTAAACCTTGAAAAACTTCTCATAGCTAACTCCGCGACCACTTCAACTAAACTAGTCAAAAGTCCGTTTTATACATCTCATTTCATTCTCCCTGACTATAATTCATGTCTCATAAGAAACTAAGAGTTATTTATATTTGAACTAAGCTACACATAAATGCTTTCACATGTCGCATTTCAGGCAGCCTCTACACGGATACGCTTGCATTTGAATACCAAAACATTTTGGTGCGTTTTCATGTCCAGTCCACCTAGCAACAGTGTTTTTTCGAGTGAGAACAGAAATCACGAAAACGCTCAACAAAGACTAAGTAACAGCTTTTGAAAATGCTACTTTAACGCTTATCTCCGCGTAGAACGTCTAAACCACGGTCGTACACGTTAGGTTCAAGCGATTTACAGTTTGGTTTACGTTAGTTAATTGCCAGAATGCATAAGAAAAGCATAGATTTTATTTTAAACTGGCTAAATAATGCACGTTTTGAAGATCTTTAAGCCGTCTAGAGAAGAAGGTACATGTACAGCACTTCTCTTGCTTACTTTAAACACTTCACTGGCTTACCTTGAAGTAAAATACGACGAATGTCTAAGCTAAACGAATATGAGTTGTCGAGGTGCAGTGAGCAATACAGGAACCAATAGCCGTACAAAATGACACCAACAGCTAAATCTACGACTGCACTCACCGATTTTTTGTCACAAATTTGTATCGCAACGAATTTGCAGCGAAACTTGGTCCTCTCGCTACACCTGCCCATACCTGTTACAAATTCCCTCGTCATTTGTTTACTGGTGCAGTATATCATATAATATCATAGAATGTCGGCTGATAACAAACAAAAAAATAGTAGCTCTGTTTCAATTGTTAGAAGAAGATTTTGAAATAGAAAAAAGTAAAGAAACCGGATTGGATGAAACGAAGAGAACCCAGGACATTTCAACAAATTGTGATAGTACAGAATGAGCGATACAACTCAATTAATTTGTATTAACCTTTCTTGTCCTCCATTTTAAAAAGGTTAATAATCTAACATATTCATGTGAATTATTTCAACACAAATCGGAGATTGGTATGCTACCCTGATCAACCTCGATGAAAAAGCAGAATTTTCTTGACTTGTGAATTGTTTAAAACTTCCGAAGGAATAGACTCTTCCGAAACACAAATAGCTCTTAGGTCAATCACTTCTCCACTATGATCATTGTTTGAACACCTGAAAACGTTTGGGGTCAAAGTGTCGCGTATTTTCAAGACTTCTTCTCATTAAAAATATTATAGTACCTTCTTTAATTTTAACGGTATCACCAAGTTTTGCAAAACTCTACGAACAGCGTGTAGGAAAAATGTCGATTTTCGATTTAATCCAGTAAATGCAAACGGGATGTGTTCTTATATTTTAACTGGAAAAAATCGGTTCAGATATTGTTAAATGAAAAATAACATCCGTTCACGAAGATTAAAACAGATAAAAGACAAATATCGTAAAAAGTTACTGGGGAGTTTATGCAAACACTACGGCAACGTGTTCATACAATAGAAATTTTCATTCAAAAAAGAAATTAATCACATTGACGTCCCAAAGTGTATTTTCAAAGTCGCCCTACTTTTGTGCGATGCGTCGTCCAGAGCATTTCTGGGATTTCATGGCTACGATGGCACATGGTACGTGCAAGATATTTGGTAGTTTAAATTACGATCTTTATGAGAAGATCAGAGCTTCTGAGGAAAGTTTCAGAGGAGTAAAAATAACATAGAGAGTTGATTACAACGTTAATGGAATATTTTTGCAACGAAATGCTGACAAATCAATCTACGTTGTTAAACGGAGTCGCCCTACTGGCTTGCTTAAACTCCCTACTGTTTCATATTGTACGGAATGTAGATTTCAACAAAGAAGTATTATGCAGGGGATAAACTTATGAAGGATCTGTGGCTAAAGTACTTGTTAATTGATATGAATGTATACGAAGAATAAACTGGGATAAAGAACAAACATGACTTTAAAACAATACTCGTGCAAAAGAAATAAGGCACCGGGTGTCATACAACATTATGGTTCACTATCTTTAGCTTAGGCTTGTGCAACAGACATACCACCAGGGTCAGTACTCGAATTGCATTGTTAATGACCACTTGTGTAGTTTACATCAAGTTAACATTTACTATGCAATGACAGCAAACCTAATTACAACAGTGAACACTTGAATCATTTAAACACCAACAGAATTAAAAACATGCAGAAAAATTACAAAATAAGTACGATTACCTTCAAAGTTGAACTCTTCCGCTATTCCTAGATTCTCAGTCCAACTGGCACTGTTGGTCCTTTGCTCGTTCTGGTATAACACTCAACTAAATAATACAATTTGGATGGATGTGGCAGATATTACACTAAAATCTTGATTGAAAGACGAATATAAGTGCTCAGGAAATGACTTTAAGGTATGACATGACGACTTTTCACATGTATAAAAATTTATTGCTAACATTTCGCGTTGCTTTACACCGCAACATCATAAAGTAAAGAGATTTGGGACCATAGACAATAAAATTACTTGGGATCCATATTTCATTAAATTTCTTAAACTTTGCCTTATGAGCACCGATCATCCCATCCTAATACCTTTTCAGTATACGAGCTTATCTTTTTACAGAGAAGAACGTGTTTTGTTAAAAGGTAATGACACTATACACGTTAGAAATGGGCACAAAAAATGTCGGCGAAAATATGCCCGTAATGTTGCACAGTTTCGACGTTCTTGTGCCTTTTCCTTCTTTGTTGTGTAAGTTTACCATCAGTATTCATGCTGATGTTTGGAGGTTATGCTCAGATTAGGGTCAGCAGAAATAGTTAAACCTGGGCCTAATGAAACAGCAAAGTATTACAAACCAATGTCCGTGCATGGAGTTCGTTGATGGGAGCCCAACCAGAAGAGTTTACATAGAAGGAGAATGTGTCTACTTTCCTGCGAGGAATGTAGTTTCTAAAGGAGTTAACTTGAACAGCTAGCATTGGCGAAAAAAAGCAAAAGAAAAAATGGACAAAAATTTGAATCCTACACGAACTTGTTTCAAATCAATCCAAGTAGACATGCACGTCAGAACATACAGCGATTTCTGTTCTTGCTTGATCTAGGACATACCATGATCTAGATTCTGACATTTTCGAATTAAGCAATCCATTAGAAAGTTCAAATGCTGTCCAGTCATCCATACCGCTATAACGAATTCTGTTACCAAGAAAAGTTCAAAACGAGACCGGAATTAATGGCGTGTAAGACAGCCTTGAACCACAAATATGCGATAGCTCGCGAAACCTGCTGTTATAGTGAGTGAAGACTTTGAAATTAATGATCTGCCAAAATACTCAAGGTTGATAGCGGTGAGAGGTGAGTTGTACATTCATATTCTAACATAGTTTAACATTCAACCCCCATCTTAAAGATATCATAAAGCATGATAAATGCCTCAACTATTTGCCTATCATACGTTAGCGTGTTAACTTGCCTCTTACATGTTCTTGTTATATTTTGCTTCGATGTATGGATGAATGTTCCTAACTTGTAGGCTGATTAACAGCTCATCTGCTTTGCTTCTAAACATCACCTCCAAAACTTACTTAATTTCTGCCAATGCTCAAATGGACGGCGATAAAGGGATTGACTTAAGACAAATATTTACGGCTGGTAACCGAACACTTCATTCATATGAGTGTCATTTGACTTATTTATGAGACGACCAAACCTAGCTTGCTCGCCGTGACCTCTCGTTTTAACAATACGATCAGTCTCATTCTTGTATTCTTCCTTGATAACCTTGGCTTAAGTTGTGCACAAATGAACATTAATGGGCTTCTTGACATACAAAAATTCCCAACCGATTATCACTTCCAGATTCAGTCCACTGAAGCACTGTTTAGTCCCAAAAGATATCCTGACGATGTGTTCAAACGACGCTGACAAGGCCCAACATTTTTGAGAAGAAAGAAAATGTTAAAGCGATGCTGAAGCAACGTTTCAACAAATTCAAAGTTGTTTCACTATGCTTTCAACAGCTTTCAATATGTTTCAACATTGTTGAAACGTTTGTTCAAACGATCCCAACCCTTCATTCAACAAATGTTGGGCAGATGTTGAAGTAAATGTTGAAACCGTTTAAACGGAAATTGACTTCGGTTTGAATGAGTGAAAAATCGAATCTCCCCATACCTGTGGCGAACAGCATTGACTAATACATTATCGGCCTTTTTCGATTTTAGTACGATATTTGGGACCGACGAGGGATTTTTTTTGGTGAATGTAAATGCCTTCTCAAAGCGAACTGGGGTAGATCTCAGATCAGTCTCAGATCAATCCAAGTTAGATCGATCTGAGTGTCAACGGCCTCTAAATTATCATTTCAGTTATTCCAATTTATCCGATGTAGTCACAGAACGTTGGTCAGTCAACAGTTACTATACTGACCGTATGCCAGTTAACAGACAAATAATTGCAGACCTCAACCCAAATAGAGAAATGACTCGTCTGGAGTTGACTGGAGTGTATAAACATGTAACAGAAGAAGCGACCTGTCACTGGAAATGGAAAGAAGCAGTAGATGTCCCACTAAAAAAACAGTTTTCTAATCATGATTGTCGTAATAACAGTAAGAGGCTAAAGCGGAATTGTATAGGTTGAGAAAATCCGTTTTCTATAGCAAACTCTCTCTCGGAAGGAA
Source organism: Heliopora coerulea (assembly GCA_030142905.1). Classification (NCBI taxonomy): domain Eukaryota; kingdom Metazoa; phylum Cnidaria; class Anthozoa; order Scleralcyonacea; family Helioporidae; genus Heliopora; species Heliopora coerulea. The sequence goes on from JASJOG010000143.1 coordinate 407,605, forward strand.
GATACTTTTGCTTTCATATTCCTAGGCTATGTCAAGGACAAATTGAAGCAAATATTAATTTCCATGAATCTCAAAATATCTATTAATAACCTCATTTCTATCTTCGCCTTTTATTTCTTTAGACAACTCTGAGTTTAAAACCAATTCTTTATCGAAAGCCAAGGCAATTAAAATGGACTATCCAGACATTTGAGTTAGAAGAAAGTAGTTTCATTGCATGCAGTTTTAAACAGGCTTGGAACGACATAAAGTTTCCAAACTTCCGAGATAAAGATTTCAAGAGCTACATCAAAGTTTCGTAGGTCCTGTAGTCGGAAGTAAAGTTCCCATGATTAGAAAAACAACTCATTTCCAGAGATATTAATCTAGTAGAGTGGTATGTTTGCAGTGTGTGACCGACGTGTAAAATTTGTGTCATTAAATTTACCATAGCAGCCGTATTAGATGGTACCGTTGACTTTCATTGCTATGGGATCTTTAAGCTGGTCGTCCAAAGGAGTTTCAAGTTTTCTTCAGTTTGAAACATTTGAAACATCGTAATGAAATATTTTGTTTGTAACTGGTGTAGAAATTTGTTTGTCGGAGCTTGAAAAACAAGCAAAACGTTAAGCGGGGTGCAATTTAGACAATTTTCTGTGCTTGGTATTAAAGAAAGTAGTTTCATTGTATGTAGTTTTAAACAGCCATGGAACGACATAAAGTTTCGAAACCCCTGAGATAAAGTTTTCAAAAGCTACATCGAAGTTTTGTAAGTCTTGTAGTCGGAAACAAAGTTCCCATGATTAGAAAAACAACCTATTTCTTGCAGAGACTAATCTAGTAGAGTGCTACGGGCAGTGTGTGACCGACGTGTAAAAACCAAAATGGTTTTTCATTGGTTTAAAATCTTGGCTATTGATTTTCAAGGCGGAAAATGTAGACTTAATATAAAGATGAGAGATCAGCTCAGGATTTCTATATGGAAAAACATATCGACAGAAAAAAACACAAACTATTTAAAACAAGTAAAGCTAGTAAAGTTGTTTTAAATACTTTATGTTTTTCCGTCATTATGGTTCTCCATATAAAAATCCTGAGCTGGGCTGTCATCTTTATATTACGTCGAGTTCATTGGTTTCTTCGAGGCCTTTCGCGAATAAAATACGTCTCAGCCATGAAGTGAAAGTTACATTAATTCGTTACTAAAGATTTACAACTCCTTGTTTCTTCCTTGTTAAAAGGCAAATAACTTGACTATACATCCACAATGACTTTCCCGGGCACAGACGTTTTGCTAAAAAATTATTTGTATTTCAACCACCACAAGAAACCTCGGAACTTAAAGTCCTCCGGTGGACTACATTCCACTTCCACTTTAAAACGTATGAACCGCTGTCAGTTTATATCTTACTTATTTGACCCTTTTAAGTAAAAAGAATGATTTGCTAAGTAACAAACCAGCTAAACTTTTCCAAGGTTAGGTACAATTTCTTGCTGCGGTTTATACTAAAATCAACGCTTAAGCTCTCCTACAAACCTGGAATTGACATGAAAACTCAAATATCAACTATCTAGGAACAGAAGAGAAATAATATTGTATTTCGGCTACACGCCGAGGAGAAAAACATCTCTTAACAGTATTGGTAAACGTCTTACAGGAAATAGCTCTCGGCTTCAAGCTTTTGTTCGATCAAGTGCGGACTAGTTGCTTGGCAAAACTGTGATATATTCGAAATATTTGCAATAAATATGACAGTTACCTTTATTCTTGTTTCCCTCTTCTAAAAACGGATGATTTTCATACCAACGAATATCCTCCAAATCTTTCAGGTTAAATTTGCGGACATACACAAAGTTTTGGAATCAACATGAACTACGTGCCTGGGGCCACCGTACTGAAGTTTCAACTGCGGATACACATATATAGAACGGAATTCTCGGCAATCAATTGACAGTTCCGCTTATTACGCCTACTGAGCGAAATTACCATAATACTTGGCAGTAATTCCTAAGTTACTATTTTTTACCAATCACGCATTTATAGGTTTACTTACAGAAAACTTTATGATTCACGGTAAATCCTAATAAAACTCTTTTCTCAAACAGGACACGAAAGATTTTTTAAAATAAACCTTGTCTCGAAATGCATTTTAGAATACATCTAAACTTTGTTAACATTTTTGTTCAATCAGCTATTGAAAGGAATGTGAACATTTCGCAATATTTCATCAAATTAACCCTTTTATGCATGACTTTTTTCTTTTGTTGTTTGCTCTCTCTATGTTCTCTCATTTGGTCTTTTGTTCCAGGTCTCCAATGCATAAGACAAAATGCGTTAAAGAATATAACCCATCAGTTATATACAGTGCATAATTCTTGCCCATGATCAGGTTCCGTGACAACCTAAAAGCGTTGGTATACACTTTGTGCCTTCCAAGCCAAAATGGGAACACAGGCACAGAAGGTCGTTCAAGGTGTGGGTAAGCCATACCACGTAGACGTTAATTGTTTATTGCCGACCTTTCGACCTATTAACTGAAGCCTTCATCAGACCAATGGCATCAGCTGTTTGGCTACATCGGATGAACAAGGTAGCCGCTTACTCATAAAAGTAAGCAGTGGAATTTCTTCATTTTTTCAAAAAAATAAAAGAAGTTTTACAACCGGATACCGGAGTAAACGGTCAGAAAACTTGGTTTATCTCACCTATTTCTTACAACTTTTTAATTTTCTCACCCATCAGGCTTCCTGTGGTTAAGAACATAATCGACATCTCTGGCTAATCGAAAAATTTAGAGTTTGTTTGCGAATACTTATTGTTAGCTCTTGCAACAAGATCAAGGGTTTATATCCTGTGAAGAAACGTAGGTACTCGCCCATAAAAATAAACCACAAAATTGTTTTATCAATAAACAATTTTACTACGGGGCACCGATGTAAACGTCCAGATATCCTAGTTTATCTGATCGATTTCTCATGGATTTTTCATTTTGCCATGCAATAGGTTCCCTGTGGCTATGTACATCAAAGACATCTATAGGTAACCCAAAAGTTTGGTATTCGTCTGAGAATATTACAGTTCTGGCGACAAGATCGAAGGGTTTGGGCCACTGTTTTGATATATGAGTTAATTGATTAATTATTTTATATGATATAAATCTCAGGTGATTACTGTTTCTTACTGTTAGCTACGAGGCTATTGTCTTCAATTTTTCCCTTACCCAAAAATCTCACAAAACAAACCACAGTCGCTTCCTTGAAACTTTAACTTACTCAAATCAATTGGTCAAGCAGGAGCTACGAAGTCAGAGTTTCGAAGACTTCCTCACCAAATGAATTTGGCTACCAGAAGACCACTTATAATAATGATGCACTGTTGGATGCAATCATCAAAGTATTAATGGGATTTCGTTAATTTAATATCTCTGGTGCTAAGACATGTCAACTTAAAGTTCGTGAGTCACTTGCCGACCTTAAGAAACAGAACTTGGAGGAACGACGTGGTAGGTGTCACATTAAAAAACCGATTTATTAATCACGATTGTCGTAATGGGAGGCGGCAAATGCGGAGTCGGGTATATCGAGGACGTCCTTTATCAGCAGGAAACTGTCGCAAGGATTCTTTCACTTTAATGTTCCTGAGCTATATTGCTAGGAATGAATTGACGCAAAAATACTTAATTTGCATGATATTCAAAATGCCAGTTAATCACTTTATTTCATGCAATCCTCTCATTCCTCTTCCTTTAGATAGTCACAAGTCTTTTTGATGAAGGCCAACTATTCATCAAAACTAAGGCAGTTAAAATTGGCTATGCAGATATTTGTGGCAGAAAACCATTGTATTACTACAAGTAGCTTTAAACAGATGTGAGGCACAGAAGAAAAAAGATTAAAAACTCTGAACGTTATTTTTCCTTGTCCGAAAGGTTTTGAGTTAGGGTGGTGGATCTCCATCATAAAACGTCCAAGAATTACATCGAAGTTTTGGTAACTTTTGACTGGGAAACAAAATACCCATCGTCCGAATACGACTCGATTCCAGAGATTTGTACGGTTTTCCACCCATAGTTCTCCGAATCGTTGATGATACCTTGGCTATTTTGGGTCGAAGACTTAATCGGTTTGTGATAGAAAAATGTCGGAGATCTTGCATTATATCACCGTCCTTAATTAACATCATTGTTGACCATGGCAAAGACTAGTATAATTTAAGTTGGACAAATTGAATAATATATCGTAGGGTTGTGCGAGAAGGTGGTAAACACGTTCGATCTTGTCCATATCATCAAAAGATCGATCACCAAGATCAATCATTTTATGCTTGGTAAGAGGTCTTTTGCCTTATATGAAATAAAAAAAATCTGGTGAAATTGTTTATAAATAATAAAACAATGTAATTCTCTTTCCACTACCCTAACACTAACTCCTCACCGGGTATTGTCTTCAGTCTACAAAATGTTGCAAATATTCATATTTTCTGGCCCCCGATATTTCAAGCTTTCCATCGGGAAACATAAAAAAACTGGAAAATCGATGCTTGACGGTACCGATGGATTTTTGGTTACCATAATCCTTTACATTTTTATACATTAGCTACTCAACTCACAATTCTCACTGATTACTTTGTTTGAATACGAGAATTGATCTATTGCACGTTATTCTGTAAGTTGTGCACAGCTAGTTCTCGGTCAACTGTTGTTTGACAATCAATAATTGTCACTCCATTTGGCGCTGCAAAAACGCAATAATGTCAACGAATAACCAGAACTGGGTGATCCAAAAAAGCCCACGGGAAACTTTCTTCAAAGAAAGTGTCATTGTTGTAGGAACTTGCTGTGCGACATTAAATAGAATTTAGCGCTGGAGTGATTTCATTTGTTTGCAAAACGCAGTATGGTTTGAATATTGCTGGTTATGGCTCTTTATTTCATAGTCAAGTAGAGGAACTAGTGAATTATCCGATTAGAACTGAATCTTAAAGATTTTCTGCTTTTGGTTCCTGAGTTACGTAATATACTTAGCATTTTGCACACAACAAGCCAATTTCTCATTGACGAACGCTTCAATGATTTTTTCGAGATCTTTTAACAATTAGATAGGTTTCGCCGCATTTCTCTATTTATTTTTCTTCTTAAGAAGCGAAAGATTGAGTGTCTTTGTATTTAACCATGGCAATTAACCATTTAAGCTCCAATGCATCAGTACTACATCATTTTCCGGTGGCTTTATGTTGCCATAATGTCGTTCGCACATCGCCAGGTTCGATGCTATTTGTGAAGTGGGCTGAAAGGAACTTCAGTTTGAAGTTTTAGGGTTTCTGAGGTAGATTTCGAAGCCACAATTCAAATTTTAAGGGTCCAGAAATAATATTAAAGCAAACATATTCAGGTAAAAATCCGGAGAGAAACTTTTCTTTAAGCAACGTTTGCAACCTTTTTAGAGGAAATGATTCCGGCTACAACCTTAGGGCTATTGAAGTACTGACCAAATGCTTGGCAAAACTGTGATCCATTCAGAATATTTGTAACCCTTAACGAAAATTTCAGATAAGATTTAATATATGAAACGGTAATTTTATATATGAAATGAAAAATTTCATACAAGAACTTTAAATTTCACATATGAAATTGCAATTTCATTTATGAAAGGGGCAATTTCATGGATGAAATTTTCATATATGGAAAACAAATCACATATGAAATTTGCGTTTCATATATGAAACTGAAATTTCATAAAAGAATTGAAGACTTCATACATGATTTATATTCCATATATAGAATTTTCATAGATGAAATGATGGAATTATAAGTGAATTTATGTGTGATATACTTTTCACATATAAATAGGCATTTTCATATATGAAATAAATATTTCATAAATAAAAGGGAAAATTTCAGACGTGAAATTGCTCTATATTTAAAATATATCACATATGAAATTTTGATATGAAGATTTCATGTGACGTTTCCATATATGGAATTAGAGTTGATGAAATGATGGAATCATATGTAAATTTAGATGTGTTATACATTTAACATATGAATATATAAGCACTTTCATACGGAATGTTTTATTTTGTATATGAAAATAGGAATCTACATAACATACTTTGATATATGAAATAATGAAATTTATATGGATGGATTTAAATGTGACATAGCACTTCGGATATCATTTGGTAACTTCATATACGAATTTTATTTCATAATATCATAAGAAAATTCATATGCATCATGTGCATGGACCTAAATTTTCACACAAAAATTGCCATTTTCCTTTGATTGTATAGTTTCATATATGAAAACAGAATTTCACACATGGCATAAAATTCACAAAAAAAATATTGTAGTCACACAGGTGAAATGAAGTATGATACACGTGTAACAAAGTTTACCCTATTATTTACCATTTTAATGTGAATTTCGTAGGTTAAAACAACTAACGATGAAAGTTTAAAATTCAAAATTGATAAACGATAAAACTTTACCTTATACTGAGCTGTATAATTGATGGTGTGCCATTAAGAAAGGGTCATTGCACCACTTTTTGCAAGCTCATGTCTTACTGGTGTTTTTCAAAACTACTGGACTAAAGTTTCTACAAATGCATCGCTGCAGTCCCAGTTAAGCATTCTTAAGACTTAATATTTAACAATTAGACAACAAGCCTTAGTTGATTTATGGCAAACAGTCAACAAGAAATAATAACAATAATAAAACTTTATTTCAGTGTCACAGCATACCCTGTATTACATCCATATTAATGCATATTTACTGTACATTTATTATTCCATGACATTTAAGGATAAAGTTTAATAAATCTGAATAGAACTATAGTAAACTATTCAAATAAAATTATAAAAGTTTTAATTAAATACAGGTCTAAAACCTAGTTATCTGATAGGTAATGATTTAATCTAGGATTAGTGAAGTCAGAGTAAGCATGCAGAATTCTGACTAATACTGCTAATTAGTTTTTTTTTTTTTTTCATAGACTGTTGGAATTAAGGATAAGCATTATTTTTGATCAAACTACCTTAAAATGTCAAAAAAGTAAGTGATCCAACATGAGCAGCTGAGAACTGTAAGTGGATTGACAAGGAAAGTTGTTTTTAATGTCACATCCTTTGCACACGTATATTGTGAACACAAGTGCACTTTAAACTCAATGTTTACCAGCAATTTTGAAGTTTTCGGGGAATTTTAGCTGGGAATATCAAGGCAGAAGATTACATAAATCAGGACAATGTTCTACCCGATTTACAGTATACCAATCAGGAGCTAATGAGTTATCTAAGATTATTTTAAAAATATAACACAATTTGGTTATATTTAGACAAAATATAACCAAAATAATATTTCAAAAAATCAATATCTTGAGTATAAGACCACCTTAAATCCTGAATTATTGGTAATTATAAAGCCTAAAAAAGCCCAAATCACCATATCCAAACTAATCCCTGTCTATCAGATTAGACAGCCTACAGCAGACTGTTCCAAGTAGTGAAAGGTCATTTTCTATCTCAGCGCTAGACCACTGTTTATAATGTTCACTCTAGGTCCACGAACTTGGTACTGCCACATCTACCTCAAAATCAACATGCTATTAATTTAACCTCCTTTGGAATTAACTAAATATTTTCTTAGCTCATTGTCCACCAGCACAGTTACACATTTGCAAAACACGTACTGCAAATACTGCTTTTCAGAGCAACAAATGTTCATCCAGACTGCACCATAAACTGGATAATATCTCTTAATACAAAAACTTGGCTACTAGAGCACAGATTATAAAACATGCACAATCATTCCATTGCTACCTAATAAAATGCTCATCTGGTCTTTGCTGTTCATTTGCTCTTGGTGCAACTGGTGGAGGAGGCAAATAACCTAGAAATAAGAAATGGAATGTACTGCAATATTTCAGAGCTTGAGTGAATTTTTAAGAAACAAATTATATGACAGCGGATACATGTAACTTTGGTAAATACAAACACTGTATACTGTAATAGGTGCAATTTGAGAATCATCCTCAGAGATATATATGAAGAGAAACTTTTTGTGATAACCCGACAGTGCCAAAATCAATTAAAAAAAGTTGACTCGAGTAAGATTTGAACTCTCACCATGGCGATACCAGTCAGCTGCTCAACTTGTTAAACTATTGTGTCTACAAAGATTGGAGGTGAGTTTTATCCAATTTTAGTGCACGAGATATTCTCGCGACAACTTAACACTATACACGAGAGGATGTGCGGTGTTTCAATTCTATTTCAGAATCATACTTTTGACGGATACAGAATGAAAAGACATGTCCACTTCATATTTTATACAGAGATATTAGGACAACAAATTGAAGTCTGGGTCCATTTTCACTCGCGACTATCCCAGTATCCATGATCTATTAAAGGACACTTTCAGATACAAAGATGATGAGATAAACTTTAAACAAATTGTAGCCAGAGCTTTCAAAAGTGCTTTCCATGCAAAAGCATAAATCAATTATGCTCCTCTGTTTTTCACAGATCAAAGATCAACATGTAAGATGAATGTTTTCAACCTCTCATATGTAGCTGTCAACGAGCCTTTTCAAATATCTTTTTTCCATTGAATTGTTCATTATACATGTATGAAACAAATAGGTTCCACTTTAGTTTGATCTGTGCAGTTACAGGTGTTAACACATCAGATGACTTCATCTGGTGAGAAAATCATTATCAGAGGCCCACTATGACTAGAAAGATTTTTATTCTAAGAGGTATATCATGAAGCCAAAGGTAATGTGAAAAATGGAATGTGGTTTAGGCTGTTTGGGATGCAATAGTACTCTGCCAAAAAACAAGAACATGAGATACGTACTGACATTTTGTATGAAAGTTCACTGTAAGAGTGAAAAGGTCCTTTCAAACATTTGACATTATGTTGCCATTTGTTTATCAAAATGTAATCAACAATAGAAAAAATTTAAGTCTGTTCATTAAGGACTACAAATTGTGTTGAAAGATATTTACAGTGGCCAGTATTTAGTGGCATTTTAGGAATCAACACAACAACTTAAAGCTAAATATAACTATGATATCTTGAGACAAATATTAGTGTCCAGCATACTGTACAACACAAAACAAAGCCATTGAATAAGATAAAGGATTTGATTTGCTTTGTTTCATGTTTTATGCTGGCCACTAATACTGTACCACTGTTTAACCACTAGCATCCCAGTCTGACAGACACTCAAATCAACCGTCCTTCTTAAAGTTCTTCTTTTTGCAGTCAGCCGACTGAAGACAAGAATTAAAATTGTAGTGAATACAATTCTCATGATAAACTAAACTTAAATTGTGTAGCCTGCCAGGTAATAAAGGGCAGGTATTTCATGAGTTTCAAATAATTTTTGCAAGCCCTGAAAGGATGAGGAAATGTGACAAATGAGCTATATGTATATTATATATTATACATATAATATATTGTTATATATATTGTATGTATATTTTATTATATATATTATTTATTTTATATATAATATCTGTGGGTCAGATATACATACAATATGTGCGTGTATATACAAGGTATATACAATATGTGGGTCAGACTACTAAATAGTTTCGTTATGGGTGGCACAATTATAAAGTTTGTTACCATAGGACTTGTGGGGGAGCTGAGGTGCCACAGAAGCATTTGCACGAGCACTTTATGGGAGGAAACCATCAGAGTTTAGAAAAAGATGTTGAAATTACATTGACAGAAAAGACCAACCCATCTGACCCAACTAAACGTGAGGATTTTTGGATTTGTGAATCAGGAACTATGCCTCCTAAAGGACTTAACGTGGCATTATTTTAATGTTAATTATTCTACTTATGGGACTTTGGAATTTATTAAGTTAATTATCTGCTCTGGTAGATATAAGAGGAAGGTGTAATATGTAGAAGTTTTATGGTGAACAAATAAATGAGTCAAAACAATAAATTTGTGGTCTTCTTGATTAATTTATATAAAGCTTCTTTAAAAAAATCTTTATTTAAAAAAAAAAAGAAAATACATTTTACATTTCGGAGCACAGCCCCTTCGTTCTGACAAAGGGGCTGTGCTCTGAAATGTAAAATGTATGTCTTTTGGTATTAGCTTTATATATATATATATATATATATGACCACTTAAATTACCAAATAAAATATTATTTGACTATTTCATAGAACTGTTTCTAACCAGTAATGGAAGATTTATTTTATTCAATAATGTGTAATTTACATATGTTCAAATTTAACCAACCATTATTTTCCAGCAGCAACAACACAATATGCAAGAAGCCAGCAAATTGCTTTAATTTGATTGGATAAAATACAATGCAGCAGATTATACTATTTCTAAACCAATAAAGCTTGTAAAGGACAGTGCAACAAGAGAAATTTAGTCTGCAATCTGTTTTTGCATTTTTCCTGTTTCCTAACCAATAGACAAAATTCATATGAATTTTAGTAAAATAAATAAATAAATAAATAAATAAGTAAACAAATAATTAAAAAGATGAATAAATGAGTGAATGAATTAAATAAAAATAAGTCACATCATGAGTGAGCTCACTTGATATTGACTAGGGTACATGCCATATGGCTTGAGCAGTTACCTGTTGTTTTGAAGCACAGCATCATGCATTGCTGTTTGAAGTTTACTGTCCCTAACTCTTATGTCAGTAGTCTGTTAGAAAATAAAAAATAAATTAGGCTATTTATTTATTTTTTACCTTCTGTTCTGTCAAATATTTAACAAGATCTCTATGACTATGTTTTACTGCTATGTGCAAGGCTATCCTTTATGTAAAAAGTTAAAATCAGTTAATAACTACCACAAGCAGTTTAAACGGAGCTGCCTAAATGGTTTGGCAAGGGAACATTGAAAAAAACATTTTAAAATACAACATGACCAAGTGAATATTACCCTCAGGGAGCTATGCACAGTTGGACTGTTGGATTCAAATTAAATTTTATTTATGCAATGCACCCCAAAAAGATAGCATATCCTCTTTCCCACAAATTGATCAGTAAAATGGATATAGCCAGCAAAGAAAATATTAACTTTGCATATTTGTAAACTGTCAGAAACATTATTCTATTGCTTAGTAAGACAGTAAGAGATTGGACAGTAAAAGATATTACAGGTGGAGACACAATCTCCACTTAAAATGGTCACAGCATGACATTCAGCCATAGGCATTGTGTTTAGGTACATATTAAAGAGACCTTCTTCTATGAGGCCAAGGAGAAGTGAGACAAGGGAAGAAAGGAGTAATGAGGATAAAAGGGGCTTATAAGACTGCAAAGAAACTCACGTGCAAAATCATCACCCCTACATTTACATCATGCACTAAACAATTGCTGGCAAATCATGTAAAGGTTCAGCTCAAACAAAATCAGTTTACAAACTTTACCACCCTATTTCCATGTCATCAAAACAAAAAAACAACTGGTCAAAAAAAATTAAATCATTTGTGCAGAATTAACTTTTTATCTCATTAGCACATCATAAACAATGACTTTATCATATGCTACAATTATGTCTTACCTTTTATCTCATTGCAACAAATTGATGCTAAGAAACTCAAGATATTGCACAGTAAGTCTGAAAAGAAAAACGTATTACAAGTTCTTTACCTATTACTATCAAAATGATAGACTAACATATTCTATACTCTACTGAATGTGACTGTCTTAAACTACAGTAGCCAAAACAAATTACAAAATCCCTTCTTGGGCATCATAAAAGCTTTTCATAAATTTTTGTCCATTTGGGTGGTTTGAATAAAATCACCTGGTGTTAGCTGGAAAATAGAAAATGTTACCTTACATTAGTTTATTATTTAGATGACAGAATCATGATATTATGAAGACATAAGTACTTCTGACTGCAGAAAAACATGTTTTTTCCCTCTTTATATTACCATTTAATAACAATATTTTCAATATGCCAATTAGAACACATTTATGTACAGATGTGCAGTACATTTGTATGTATACTAATGAGTTTGGACAATCTTAGCACTTTTCATATAAACATGGTTAGAAAAATTGGAAATTAGCCTTAAAGCAGGCCATATGAATTGTGTACAATGTCAGGTGATATGTACATCTCACTGGTAATTGTTAGGAAACAATAAAAGTTATTAAGTAAACTTATTTGCTGATTTTTTATCATATAGTGAAAGCATTGTTAATTATGGACACACTGCCCATAGTTGTTTTCCCAGTTCAGTAAAAAGGCTATCATTTGACAACTGGTGTCACTACAGCTGAATCCATCATGTTGCAGTTGTAGCATAAAGAGGTGTTAAGCTGGGAAATCAGCACAACTTAAGTTATCATGGGAACATATCCAGTAAGGACTAAGATTCAACCCAATATTTATTTTCATTAACTGATCATGACTACCATTGCAAGACAAGTTGCATGAAAAATTTTACACTGTAAAACATGGAATTCTTATAAGAATCTCTTTGGTCATTCCTATAAGAATTTTGGACTAATATCCTATAGGAATGTTATTCCTATAGGCTTATAGAAATTTTTCCTATAGGAGTTGCTCTAATAGGAATTGCTCCTATAGGAATTCCTGTAGGTTTATGATTCCTATACTATAGGATAATTATTAAAGTAGGATTCTAAAATGAATTTCTACAAGAAATACCAACAAAAGCTCATCAACATGCCCATACAAATTCAGCATTTCTATTGTAAAGGTATAGAAATGTTTGTTAAAAGGCAAATTAACCAAAGCAGCATTTATAAATTAAAAGACAACACCACAGATGACTACCACAATTGTATCAAGAAGATATATTTTCAATGCCAGATATTTACACAGCTGTATCATAAAATGGTATATATACATATTTATTTCTGAACTTTACAGTACTTCACAACATTATTGATTTTTGAAGTCATATACTGACGAATTTCTCTCTGGGTGCAGCTAAACTTCATTGATGCATAAGCTATAAAAAATATTGTTTCAGTTTATGTTGAGTCAACTATAGTATAAAGTACCACAAAACATTTTGAAAACACAGTTCTTATTTACTTACAGCATATGCTTTCAACTTCTTCTTTATCCAATTGTGGCTTTGCCTCTAAACCTTTGTGTGCATTTGATTGCCGCCCAGTGACAGAGTGAGTGCACAACACCTCCCTTGACCACAGCATTAGCATCAAAGAATAAATAAATTCTTTGGCAATTGCTTTGGTGACTAGAATTTTCTTTTGCCCCTTGGTCACTTTCACAGCTGGACAAAGGATTATCTGAAACAGCAAGAGTTTAACATTGTTGTTATGCTCTGATTTCAAAATAAGTAATGAAAGGGAAACCACAACGGTTAGTACTTCTTATACAACACTTACATTCTCTGTTTCACTGTCAGAATTGGATGACAACGACCAGGTGGACTCTGCACCAACCCTTGATGTGCTTGCAGCTGGAGAATAAGCCCTTTCCTCACTAATATTTCTTTTTAATTGCTTCTGTGAGGGATTTGGTTGTGGAGACTGAGTTTTCTGGTATTCTACTAGAGGCATCTTTTCCTTTGTGGATTTCTTATTGAATTGTTTTAGGCATTCTACTGACTCTTTAAGTTCATGGACAACATTTTGCATGTTTTGCATCTCTGAATAATAGAATAGAGAATGAGTTGGGCTTGAACTATGAGTAGATCAATATTAGTATTATTATTTTAAAAAAATGTATTTGTCAACATGACTTACCTGTCATGTTGAAGACAATATTTCTCAAGGTGTTTATTTCCTCATTTTTGGCCTTTAGATCTTCCCTCGACTTTTTAATTTCCAATTTCAAATTTTTTTCATCATCCTCGTCGCTAGAACTTTCAGAATATACCTGTACCACAAATCAAGCATTGAAATGAAAGCACTTTCTTTTCTGAGATGTAGAGTGGCATTAAAGCTTTAAAAAAAAGATAATATCTAACCTGCAGTGCTGTCTTCTCCACCACTTTTTCCTTTAAATGTTTAATATGTGCTTCTGACATTAGTGAATGAAAAGCATTTTTCTTCACCTTGCTTCTCTTAGCTATCTACAGGGATGTAAATGAGGCAAATGTATTAGGAAAATATCCAAGGTATAAAAGTCAGCAGTTCAACAGTTTTCCTATTGGGAAAAATAATTTGGTGAAAACTCACCCTTGGTAAATCTTCGTCTTCTAAGTCTTTGTCCGCATAACGTGAGTTTTCCTTTCGAATTCGTTTTCCTTTTCCTGTTAAAGGTGTTTCTATGCTACCAGTTTTGATGTAGTGATTCATATAACGACGAATAGCATCAAACTTATCTAGTGTGTATTTTTTATGGTTTTGGAGTAGGTAATTGGAACCACACTGGTGTTATAGTTATGTAAATGTGGTAATTTAATGAGAGTTAGCATTGTGATGATATAATGCGCCCACAGCCTCGGGCTATGATACGCTTGGGATGGATACACATAAGGGTATGTCATGAGAATCGATAGAATATGTATTAGTCTTGGTCTCAGAGTTGATGTAGGGCCCATATAAGTGTGGTAAAAATGATAGAATTACCAGCTAGTAGGAAAGGGAAGTCTAAACCCACCGTATGTTACGGATTGATGCGAGGTGTTAGATGGCTACGCAGTTGGACATGTGGTGCCGAGTAAAAAATTGAGTATGTATATAGTATATAAAAAAAGAGAAGAGAGTAAAAGGTGCGTAACATTGTCTCGTGCATAATTCTTTTGTGTCCCACGATATTTATGCACAAGACAATGTTATACATCTTTTACTCTTTCTCTCTGTATTCATACATACTTCTTTATCAAACTCAAAATAAAACAAATTCCGAATTATATCGTTGTTAAATTCCAATAGACATTCGGAATTTGTTTTATTTTGTATTTTCTTAAGTTGTCTGCTTGCCGTGGTTATTTATCAAACTCTACACTGCACAGCCAACTGCGTAGCCGTCTAACTGTCGGTAAAACCCTAAGGCCGGGTGGTCAGTTTTGAATTCCGTATCGCACTCGTGCTAATTACTAATACACCTTCACAACACAAATGTATGCTCCACAATTTACTCTGAAACTAAAGACTCTTATTCATTCACTCAACTCTACATGGCATACCACTAGTGTAGCCATGTCACGCTCACTATAGCCCGCGGCTAAAATCGCGTTCCATCAACAGTTTCACTCAAAATCGTTAGACAATCACAACTACACAACTGTAACACCAGTGTGGTTCCAATTACTTGCTCTAAAACCAAAATATCAAGTAAGAGTTCATCAACGATTTAAACAACGCAAAATGTCACATACCGAGAAATTTTATCATCTTCTACTCTTTCACACAAACCAAAACTTTCAACTTACCATTAAATTTTAAAACACGGGCTGCATAAGTTCTTGCCTTAGTTTGATCGACTTCAAATTTACCGTTTGTGTTCGACCACTTTAAGTATTCCCTTTCCAGTGGCCACTTCACTAAAATTTATCATCTTCCCAATCTTCATTGCCGAGAATTGACGCATCTTCACCAGCAATCCATTCGCTTTCTCAAATGGCACAGCTGTTGTCCTCACAAAATTCAAACAGTGCAAACTTCATTGTTAACTGTTGATGAGACAAACTGTAATAAGAAAAGCTCGAAAAAAGCAAAAGAATAAAGCCGAAGAGAACAACATAGATTATACTGCAAATCCATCTGATTCAACCAGCTCAGAGTTTGAGGTACGTTTTCTGGTATTGATAAATAAACTTCTGTTGATATAAATAAACTGGTATTGGTAAAGAATCATCCTACATAATAGATGATCAACTAAATTGACATTAAAAATGTTTTCTATTCAGCTTGAAGAGAATGTTAGTGATCATGAAGTTCCCATTGAGGTAGATGATCAATTGAGTCAGGTAAGCGAACGTCACCCTAAATTGGACTGAATGAGCTCAGTTTCGTGTTATTCATTCTAAGGTTTTTCTTAAATCTTGATTTAAGGATGGAAGAAGGAATATGGAAGACTTCTTGCAAAAAAGAAATCTAATTTATCCTGGTTCTAATGTCACCACAGCTCAGTGCCTCCTACTAGTTTTATCTTTTTACATTCTACATCATCTTACCAATGAGGCCCTAGATGATTTGTTGAGTCTTTTAAACGTCATACTTCCCAATTCTGTACCTAATACCAAATACAAATTCTTTAAAGAATTTAATTTACATGTGGGAACAGTTCAGGTAAGAATAAAATACTAAATTGGTGTAATAATTAGTTCTTTTAAATTTAAATTTAATACTGTAATTTATTGAACTGTCAAAAGTTTCTAAAAATGAGCTCTTTTTTTTAACTTTTAGTCTCACTATTATTGTGCATCATGTTCCTTTTACCTTGGTGAAGACATTTCCGAAAGAAATTGCGAGTCTTGTTGCAAAAGGTTTAATGCTGAAGATAACATAAAAAATCAAAATTATTTTTTATACCTTCCAATGGAAGAGCAACTTAAGGACTTGCTTTCAAATGAGAAATTGTCACCTCATCTTATCAACCATAACCTGTCTGCAAGTAGAAACTCTGTTGTTTCAGACACAACATCAGCTAGACTCTGTCAGGAGTTGGTAGAAAAACACAAGTTTTCATGCAATGACTTATCATTGACTTGGAGCACTGATGGAATTCCTATCTTTGAATCATAACACTATTCAATTTCGCCTATTCAAAGTATGATTAATGAACTACCTCCCCACTTAAGAGGAAAGTATATTTTACTTAATGCAATCTGGTTTGGCAAAAGTAAGCCTGGAACGAACACATTTTTAAAGCCTTTTGTTGAGGAGTGCAAGAAGCTGGAACAAGAAGGGTTCACAATACACAGTGAGGCCCAGACCAGGAAGGTTTTTGCTGTTGTCCTTTCTGCTGATTTACCAGCTCGAGCAATTATTAGAAATTGTAAACAATTCAATGGACAACATGGCTGTGATTGGTGTGAATTTCCTGGTGAAACTGTTGCCAGTGGTGGTCCTCCAACTCGATATTACCCTTACAGGTACCAATCATTATTTTTATTTTAGTATTGTACTGTTGAACTATTGATTGAAAAATCATATATACATTAAGTTTGGCTTAGATGAAATAACAATTATTAAGCTAAATTTTTTACAGTTTTATGCTTACAAGCTCTAACTGGTAGAATTACAAGCAACATTGTGAAAGTTTGCCCTGTTTGGTTTGGAGTAAAATACATTGAGTTTCTTTTAGGGGTCCTCCAAAATTGCGTACTACTGAAAGGCAACTGCGATATAGTCTTGAAGCCATGACGAAGAAAGAAGCAGTAAAAGGGGTGAAAGGACCATCAGTGATTGGTGTTTTTCCAACCTTTGATCAAGTACGATGTGTGTCTGTTGACTTTATGCATTGTGTCTGCCTTGGAGTTGCCCGTCAATTTGCTGATTCATGGTTAGATAGTAGCAAAAAAGACATGCCATATTATATTGGTAATAAGGAGCATGAAATAAACCTTAGGCTAGAAGCCATTGAAGTCCCCAGTGGAATTAGTCGTGCACCTCCCTCCATAACTGACTGTAAATATTGGAAAGCATCAGAGTGGAGAACTTTTATATTTTATTGTCTTGTTGTTTTGCATGGAATACTACCAAGAAAGTTTCTTCAACATTTCTTTTTATTTGTCCATGGAGTCTACTGCCTTCTTGGTGACTCAATCAAGCAGAGCACCATTAATGTAGCAGAAGTCTGTTTGACAAGATTTGTAATTCAAACAGAAGATCTTTATGGTTTGAAAAGCTGCTCATTTAATGTCCACCAGTTAGTACATTTGGCTCAGTCAGTCCAACACTGTGGCCCTTTATGGTCATCAGCTGCTTTTTTGTTTGTGTCAAGCAACCATTATTTGCAGAAGATGTTCCATGGTACACAATTTGTTCCAAAACAAATTGCAGAGTCCTTTATTTTGTCATGAAAGATTACTGTCTTTGGAAAACAGTGCATTGATGATGAAACATTTCCCACCATGCTTAGTCTGTATCAGAGTCTGACAAACAATAAGCCTGTGGGTAATGAAACTGTTTTTTCAGATACTGTTAAAGGTATTGGCCAAGAAAACCCAATACAGCTTTCTGCGTCACAAACACTTGCAGTTCAGCAGCTCCTAGGTGTAACAGTAACCAATCAAAGTGGAGATCTGTACTCAAGGTTTATTATAAATCATAGATATTTTTCAAGCATCCAATATGTGTGCTCCAAAAAACACAGAAACCGTAGTATAACATTTGAACATGAACATTTCAAATATGGTAGCATTATTGGTTTATTATTAATTAAACCAACATGCTCATGTAATGTAAATAATTTGCAATATTGTTCTTATACTTCTTATATTCTGGTGTTAGTACAACCAATGGTTGAGTGCACAAGACCACTGTACAGTGAAAGGAATGTCAGTGGCATTGTAAATGGTTTCTTTCTAGTTCAAGTAGAACTGTCTGGAATGCCAATAGCCATATATCCAGATCAGGTTAGTAGAAAATGTATAAAATTAGTTTCAGGAAGGAAACAATACTTTTGTCTGCTTCCTTATCAAATTGACAATTGAGGGTCTCATTAAAACTAAATTGTGACTTTTACATCACTTATATTTGCAATGATTTTGTGGTTTGTGAAAGTTCCAATCATATAGTATAACAGAGAACTCCTGTAAGACAAGACACGTCTAAGAATTTCTATAGGAAGGCACATTTTACAAAAATATCAATGGGACAAGATGTGTCCTATAAGAATTCCTATGGGACAAGACATGCCTTACAGGAATTACTATAGGACTAAAAATAGTCTATAAGAATTCCTATAGGACAAGACATGCCTTACAGGAATTCCTATAGGACTAAAAATACTCTATAAGAATTCCTATAGGATCAGTCAGATCTTACAAAAATATCGGTGAGATAAGATGTGTCCTATAAGAATTCCTGTAGGAAAAGACGTGTCTTATAAGAATTCTTATAGGACTAAAAATATCCTATAAGAATTCCTATAGGATCCTATAGGATCCTATAGGATATTTTCGTAAGGGACACCTCAAAATTTTGTTGCAGTATTGCTACAAGCATTGCAAAAAATACAACTTGGTTCAACTTTGTGCAACAATTGCACAATGTTGTGAGATTTGGTGATTGCTGACTGTGCTTCATGATGCAATTTCTGCTGCAACTTGTCTCACAACAAAAGTACAAGAAAAGTTGTGCAAGTACGTAATGCCTGACTATGATTTTTGCTTTATGACATGTCAATCATCAACAACAGCCTCTCGTTCTATCTCAGGGGTACTCTAATACACACATGGACAATATTTCATTTTTGTACTGAATGATATAAGGTTTTGTGGGAAAGAAAAAAAATAATACTAATTTTACTAGCACGAAGTAAGTAAAAGTAAATGGCAAATGACACAAGATAGACTGTGAGATCTTATAGGAAACCACTTCTTGCTGCATAGTGAACACACATCCTTCTACTGTTATCAACATCATAAAGGATTTGCTCCAAACGAAAAGAGTTGGAAAAATCCACCCCAGTTACCAGATTGACAAGTATAATGTAGAGCAGTTTCGCCAAAATTATTTCGGACGGCTACATCTGCCCTATTTAAAAATAACGTCCGCACTTTATGTAGGCTACCCAGGGCAGCGCGATGAAGGTCTGAGAGTCCGTGCCATGTATAGTTTTCATTAACATCATTCCGACCCGGTTTTGGCTCATCAATAATCAGTTCTGAGGACATTGTTTTGCAATACAGCCACAAATCATGTCCGGGGCAGCGTTACCACCGGGTAATTGAGAAAATCCCCAGATTACCCCGGAGAAAAAACCCAGAATTGAAAGAAAAACCCCAGATCGGAAACCGTGGGTGTGGAACAGTTGGGGACTGGGCCGAACAATTATTTTAATACATTTATTTTGCTGATTTCAGTATTTGAAAATTGAAACTTTCATAAAAATGAATAGAACTTATAAAAATATATTATAGTAAAGAGCATAAAACATGAAAAGGAACTCTAAAGCAAACATTTAGCAAGAATTTCTAATGTATTAAATCAAATGTCATCGTATTCATCTGGCATAACATTAACGTCATATACATGAATGACATCTTCCTCCTTCTGTGCCCCCAGTTTTTCAAGATTTCGCCGTCGACAATAT
This sequence comes from Heliopora coerulea, assembly GCA_030142905.1. Lineage (NCBI taxonomy): Eukaryota > Metazoa > Cnidaria > Anthozoa > Scleralcyonacea > Helioporidae > Heliopora > Heliopora coerulea. Next base: position 427,800 of record JASJOG010000143.1, read on the forward strand.
CCACATCGTACATCTTCAATAAGTTTCTTCGATGGCTCCCATGTGTGGCACACTGTTCCCTCACGAGCAATAGTTTGCTTAGCCAACAGTCTTATGGCCAAAGTTGCAGCGTGGACCCTATTTGTTGCCGGGGTCTTCATCATGTTGACTTGCAAGAATACCCTCTCGACACAAGCAGATGAATGCGGCAAGACCAAAAGATTGCACATAAAGGTGCCAAGAAGCTCAAACTTTGTTAAGTTGTTGCCATCTTTCACAGCACGCAGTTCATCCCAGAATTATGTAGGGGAATCACTCATGTTCTTGAGAGAAGCCTTGGCATACAGTATGTCTCGCCATTGGTCATCAAGCTCATCTAGGTTTTCTTCGGATACCAAAGATAGGAAATGCACTGCTAGTGGGATAATCGAGGATAATGATCTGTCAGTTGACAACGCCTCTTTTGGGTCGAGAGCTGACAACATAGCAAGAACACAATCACTTTGTAAGGTGAACCTCTTCTTCATTTCATTGCATAATTGAATAAGAAAAGTACGGCAGTCTTGCCTGAAACGTTGTTCTTGGTCAGCAAAAGGCTCTCTCCCGCGCATTGCCAAACACCTTCCTCCAAGGTGCAATTCCTTAATGGGCTTGTAGAGCTCTGCGTTGTTAGGATCGATCTCGCTCACTGGCCTGGTTTTGATCACGTTATCTTGAATAAACATGGCCAAAATGCTCCTGTACTCATCCGAGATGGTAGTGTACAAGGTATGCAATTTGAAATGCGTAGATTGAAATTCATTATTTAATTTGTCAACCTTTGTCAAAATGTAATTTAGAAACTAAAGCATGTGCTTTGTTCCCGCTGTTTTCATCATTTGATAGATCTTGGCAGCTCCGTCGACACGATCAGATGGGGACTCAGACTGAAAGAAGAGCGCCAATGCCTCCCATTGCTCCAGAATTCTGGCAATGACTTGACCACGGGATAGCCATCGAGTCTGCGAAAGTTTGAGAACTCTATTTCGTGGTACATCTACGACGTCCTGGATTAGGTGGAATTGGTGCAGTCTTTTGCTGCTTCAAGCAAAGTAGCAGTGCACATCTTTAACAAACGATTCCAGCCAAGAAGGGAGATGCTTACTTGCATGGTTTGCGCACAAGGCGAAGGAGTGGCAAACACATCCAAGGACAAAAACACCAGGGACATCTACTTTCAGACGAGTTTGAAATCCTGTAGTTGCCCCCATCATTACTGAGGAATTATCACTTCCAAACCCGACAATATTCTTCGGAGGGATTGATTTTTCTTGAAGGAGGCCCTTGACAGCAGCGTACATACTTTCAGCAGAGCTATCTTCAACTTCAATCGCTGCTAGTAAGGCGTCTGTTACTTTCCTATTGTGGTAATATCGTACCACGGTGGCAAGAATTCGGGAGACGGAAATGTCCGTGGATTCATCTATAATGATAGAGAACTTATTGTCCCTGCAAATTGAAGATATTGGCTCAACCTCTTCCCAAGCGATTCCCTCTTGCATCACATATGATGCTTTTGTCTTCTTGATCTTGATTTTCTGTGCAATCTTGCTATCTGGAAACATTTTTTTCATCAATTCACTCAAGTGATCGGCTTGAAGGAAAGGCATTCTATGCTCGGCCATAAACCCAGCTAGCAGCACTTCGGTTCTTGCGGTCATTTCTTCGGTATTCGATTTTGCTGGTTTGTTAAAAAAACAACTGACTTGCAGTGTGTTTTGTTTTGCTTTGAATGTATTGACATGCTTTCTCGTGGCTTTATGTCTCATTAAATCTGTCTTATTTGCATCCTTTAACTTGCATTCACACACTGAACAAAATGCACCAGATTTATTTGTTGGGTCTTGCAAGCCAGTCTTTTAATTCTGGATCTTGTTGCTATGCATCACAGAAAGTTTGCTTGTACCACGTTTTTGCTTTTTTTGTTGAAGGGCCAAGCAAGGCTTCCCCTGTAGAGTAGCTTTTAATTTTTTCGGATGACATTATTAAAAACACGTGAAAGAGTAAGATGATTGACATATTGGCATTGTGTGCGTCTGCGGCACGCAAAACCAGCAGTAATTTTTTTTTGTTATACTTTATATAATCAAATCGTAATTTTTTAGTGTGATGATAAATATACACGTAGACACCAAGTACCCTGAAATTACACCTGATTCTTAAAATCATAAAAAATTATGATCTTATTGAAAAACCCTAGATTTCATGACAAAAATCCTAGAACCCCAGGTTGAAGTAAAAAACCCCAGATCTGGCCTAAAAACCCCAGGCGTGGCAACGTTGCAAATCATGTCTGAGAAGCACGAACCACGAGAGCCCGCAGTACAGCGCGGTTGCTTGCATCAAATATATGCGCGTAAATCTGAGTCATTAAAAAATGGCGGTTAATTCGAAACTCTAAAAGAGGTACTCAACAATTGTACTCTTTTAAAAACGTGATATAAACCATTTTTCTCCCCGTCTTTTGGTTTTGTTGCAGCAATGAATATCAACGATGAAAAAAGGTATGTTTTTGCGTAATACATGTAAAACTAGTGTTTGTTTTAGTGCTTAAGAATGGTAACTGAAAACATGTTGCTTCACCGTAGAGACATTCGTTTTGATACTGTGCACCACAACTGACTCCTGCTTTCACAGCTACTTAACGCAAGATAATTTACTGTATCTGATTGTGCTTGTCAGTCCCCCATGTAAGGGAGGCCAGTCATCGGCAGCTAATTGTTACAGAGTACACGTACTGTAAATGTCACCTATGGAAGAATATTTTTGAAAGAAGGCTTCACTTCTTTTGCTAAATCAATACGTGAAGAATTTACACGCTAAATGTATGTGTACTCGTTTGATATAAGTGCCTTTAAGTTAACTGGATACCATCTTTAAATGATCATCAATAAACGAACGTTTTCGAATGGATACCAGGCATTTTGAAGTTTTACCATTATGACTATTAAGATAATAAACGATTTTGGAGTAATCTGAAGAAGTGTGTAAGTTGTAACTGTAACTTTGTTTTTATTTAAGTGATACTATTAGTATTACGTTATTTCTACACATTTAAATTGATTTTATTGATTAAATTATAATTTTAACCTTTTTTCATTAGTTTACATATACCACAATTTTACATCTGAAATTATTTTTACTATTATATACATTCTACCTTGATGATAATTCACTTATTATTTAAGCAAGCTGGCCCAGAATACCAGGATGCATTTCATTTACATACATTGATGTGGTGAGTTTTACTAGAGTGACATATCCCAGGATCCCTGAATTGCACACAGGTCAAAGTAGGGAGTTTAAAAGGGTGGCAATGAAGACACAGTAAATGAAGTACTTCAATTTTTACCACCATGAAGCAAACTACACTTATTGAATTTCTGATTAGATGGTTTATAAACATTTTTCTTTAAAAATACTGTCTGAAGTGCTGATGCTATCGTGAAAATTTGGAAATGTTCTTTGCTACATCTCATGTGGAGGCAGGAGAGCACAAATTTAGGGGTGACAGGAAATTGTCTTGAAAGAGAAATCTTGTAAGTCCTCATTTTCATTGAGGTCCATGCTGATAAAAGGTAACATAGCAAAGAACAGTTGGTGCTATTCCTAATTGTCCTGCCAAACATGTGATACACACTGCATTTAATGTTTTGATTAACAAATAAGAAATTGTGTGAGTGTCTCGGTGCTAGGATGTAAACGTGAATTATGTTACTGTATTTCAACTGGAAAAATGGTTGGTGGAAACATGAGGCATAGCTGAGTATTTTCAGATGTTTTTCTATTTGAAACGGCTTCATGAATGTTTATGTCAAAAGATATTTTCTATCTATTTTATAAAATAACCATGGTTTTTTGAGTTGTTGTGACATTATCCATGTCCCATACAAAATGAAAATAATATCAGCATGCACTTGTACCCTGAGAGGAAATGGGGCTCATCCAATCAGAGCTTGTGTTGGATGTGTGTTATTTTATAATTATTATTGATCATGTCACTATTGATATGTCTACCCTTAGTTTAATAATAAAACAATCACAGTAACTGTATGTTGTTACTGTATAAATGTAACAACAGTGCTCTAGGTAGGCCAGAACGAAATAGCACTCTGCCCTTCAATTTTCAAGAGTGCCCTTTCTTTTTCTGAGTCCCCTGTGATTTTCTATCTCACTTTCATTTTTCTGGTCATTATCCTATGGTCAGCAGCATAGCAAATGCACTGTTTCATAGTTACACATTGCAAAGAGTCAATCAAATCTCTTGTTTAGGTTGCAGAAACATGTATGTTTATCAGAGGTACTCCAATGAAAACATCAATCGTAAGCTACTATTTCAAGTTCAGGACTTCTGAGGTCTTTTTTGACAGTGATGATGCCTTTGAAAATGAAATTCTATAAGTTTGCTAAATGGCATGGCTTTGTCAAAGCTCCTCTGGCAAAGAAATTATCACAACAATCCACATCGCCTCACAGTGCAAACTCTCTATGCAAATTTCCTGGCCTGTCATTTTTTCAACCTTGCTAGAACACTGAACAAGAAAAATTCCTGAGTAGCAAAATATCATTTTTCTCCATTACTTTTTATTTCAATATAGGTATGTGATAAATCATCCAAAAGACCAACTTGAAGGGAATCCAGGCCTCTCAATGGGACGCGCGCGATCGCGCGCGCGCGCGCAGGCACGCGCCCCGCTAATGTTACGCGCGCGAATGATCACGCGCGCAAATGTTAATTTCAGCTCGCCTGTCAAACTGTTTTATTTTCAAAACGCTCCCGTCCATCTGGCTCAAACTCTCAAGTAGAGAGAACGTTCAGTACCGTCACGAGCATCCTCTTGGACAGGCACTTGTCAATGGCCCACAACGCTTTGAATGAAAGTTTTATCGTCGACGGAAACAACCCGCTTTGGAACAGAAAAGAGAAAGAGGCTATAATAGAGCGTGCTGTTGAAATATGTGTGACATCAAACAGACGGAAAAAGATCTCTCAACCAAATCAAATTACGTCAGTGAGAAATACCGTTAACGTTGTTGACGAGGTCCACGCAACACTTGACCAAGACGAAAGCAGTTGTGAGGACAGTGAATTTGAACTTTTCCAAAAGGAATTCGAAAGCGACTCGTGCTGAAGTAATATTTCAATGTTTCTGTTCCTTCTTTTGTTATAAAAAACATTGATATGACATTGTATTCTTATCGGAATTAAACTGATGTAATTACAAGAAAATTGAAAAATTTTCTATTTTTTGACAACTCCCCCCTAATTTGTTATTTAATCGCGCACGCAACGTAATCTGCCCGCGCGATAGACCGCGCGCGCCAAATTTCGAACGTGAGAGGCCTGGGAATCCTGATGGAAGGTGGAAGAAAAAGAAAAATGGTCTTCAGTGAGAAAAACTTCATGTATTTGTCACTGATATATCAAGTCCAGTGCTGGATTTAGAACTTGGGGGGATCAGGGCATTTCTTGTTTGGTGGGCTGCCCCCTATACATGGAAATACGCAACAAATCACCAAATGTACACATCAAAGTCTGTTTATTGCAGGTAACTGGAACTGTCAAGTTATACATACATAGATAAATGTGTTATACATGCCAGCAAAACTCAAAGTCAATTTTGAATTAAGTTAAACTGCTGAATCAAATCATTTCCAGGCTCTTCTATGAAACACACGGAATGGACTCAAAAGTCCCTTCCCCTTACAGGTTCTTCAGCACCCCTACTGGCTACTAACCAATAAAGTCACTCTTCTACTTGAGACATTAAAGTCCCATCAGTAAACAAAGGGTTAATAAAAGAAACTAATTTTTTAATCATCATAATTTTGCATAGAGGTGGGCCAGGGCTATCACCCCTTTTATCCCCGTATAAATCTGGCACTGATCATGTCAATTACAATAGTACAGCATGGTACATTCATTGTAAAGGGATGAAAGTTTATCAAGTCAAAGATAGCAATGTAAAAATAACTAAAAATAAATCAATATGTAAAATATAATTTTGTCATTTCCTTTGTCCCCTGAGAGTTTATTATGTTGTTAGGTCTTAACATTGAATCCAAAAAATCAATTTTTATGGTGCATGCACACTATGGATTGGTATATTATTTACAATGGTCTGTTTAAATTTTTTAACTAAGACATCATTTAATTACTTAGATTTAGATTTTAAAGATGACAAAATCTCCTGTACATGGAGTAGCTTTAGACGACATTGATCCAAACACACAGGTATGGAGTTTTTGTTACATGTTGTGGCATCTACTAAGTGTGGGAAGTGTTCTTCTGATTATGTTAAAAGCAGTTACTGTATATTATATAAAAATTTCAAAAGCTTCTACAATTAAAAAGTTTAGAAATGTATAATGTATAATGTAATTGAAACAAATGGCAATTACACTCTGTAACTTTCAAAAAATTTCACAAAAATTTTAAAAAATTATGTGGTCAATAATGATGGAATTAAGACAAGCCAAAAGTATGTACTGCAAGTATTAAACATTTAAGTCTCCACAGTCACAACCAAATTTACCTCCTCTCCAAAGAAAAGACAAACAAACACCCTAAATCATTGTATGTGGTTGACTGGAAAGATCAAGAGCCCAAGGAGCCAATATGAAGGTGACAGACAGAACAAATTTACAGCTTAAAGTCAAACTGCTGGGGTGTACTGAGAGTGAGAAAGATTAAAACAAACTTGAAATTGGCAAAAGGTTTTATTGTAAACTTGTTAATACTGATCAAAGATTTTTCCTTTGCACAGGTATTGTTCCAAATTACCACTCTCCAAGGGTCAACTTTAAAATTTTCAGTCCAAGTTCAAAAATGTCATTGGATATTACCTTGAAATTTGGTTATCCTTGGACATTTTTGTTTTATCAAGGCTGAACTTTTGTGGTTGTAAAAAGGAGGCATTGGAATATGTCTAACATATAAATTGGAAAGGAAGTGCATAGAGATACAGTAGAACCTGAGTTTTACGACCACACCTTTTGCCAGGCAAAAGTGGTCGTAAATGCCTGGTGGTCGCTTAGGACAGGTAAGTGATGTCACGTGGTGGCAGTACACTATATCGGGAAACTTAGGGTTGGTTACTGCATGAAGTGTAGAATATTAGAATGATTTAACAGAGTTCCATTTTCAACATTGATTTCTGCTTTTGATGATAATTATTGTATGAGATTGAGAGGTATGTTCATGACTTACAAAATTTCATGGCCCTGATATTTTGGCAAGTGATGGCTGATCCTTGTGAACTCAATCATCCCTGAAAACTAGCTGCTGAGTTGTTAAAAATATTTTCCTATTGGCAGACATTTGCAGGCTATCATCAGCCATGTCCATGACTAAATTTGACCCTGATTCTCATAGTAAATATTTATTAGCTCTTCATGCTCACATATTAACACTTTTGTGACTGGAGGTCATCCCTTATCAGTAGAGTCATCTGCCATTAGCCAGAGTAAAATGGTGCTAAAAGAGTACTTTGTCTTGGTCTTTGTGTAAAATAACAAAAGAACATTTATGACCAGCTAAGGAGTTAATTTTTTTAGTTTTAGAGTTAATGTTTTTCAATAAATTTAAAGGTAACTGACAGTTTACACAGGGTTATGAAAATATGACAATGTGTGGCAGATAGCACACATACAAATTTAAACTTATCTGGAAGTCATTAGCACACTGTAAGTTCAACTTTTAGATTGTTGGTGGAAAACTTCAATGTGTATTGATCCTTCATAAATGTTTACTCAAAATAACCAGGCGGTTAAAAGTATCTTTGTATGGGTTTTTCTTAGGACTCTGAAGAGACCACTATAAAATGTTCAAAGTCAAGGAGGTCCACCAACAGACATGTCAGCTTTGCTGAAACTTGCTAAATAAAGTAAGCCATTCCATGTTATTCCTAGTTGCTAATTACTTGAAGGTAAACTGTGTTTGAACAAGTTAGGTTTACTGAGAGTTGCCTGTAATAAGCAGTGGGACGGACAGCTTGCAAAGACTCTTCACTGAAACTGATGTTACTGACTACTGTGGGAATTTTGCAAAATTACTGGTAATGCAGTTCAAATTACAATCAGTTCAGTTTGTATTTTTGCCTGCACTGATTTACATCATTCCAATCATGGTAGCCATATTTAACTACTTTCAATTCCCCGCCATTTTAATTCTATTTAAAATTTTAGCTGCTGCACCAAGGACACCCCTTTCTAGTTACGTAACGCAGGTCTTTTGGTGAGCAAAACAGCGCGCGTGGCGACTCACACGCGTGAATCAACTTGCGCGTGCGAATCGCACGAGTGTTTGAATTGATCAGTTACGACCAGGAAATACCATGAAAACAATCATTTTACCTCATTCATGATGTTACTAAGTTTATTGTCTGCACTTTAAAAGTCAATCCAAACACACTTAAAACTTTAACAAAATAAAAATCTACAAACAATTCTATTTATTCAAACGGTTTGTCTTTATGTTAATCATCTTCTTCGCTTTCTGCATCAAAAGAATCGTGATCAGAATTGTGAAAAATATCAGAATCTTCAGAATTATCTGTGTTAATTGCACTATTCTTTACGCATTGATTGCTGATTCTAACTTACGATGCCAAACTTAACGTAATTTCATTGAGAATTTTGGTCTAGTCATATCTTGCGGCCGTTAATGTTGCTCGGAAATGATTGGCAAAACTGACAAGTGTCATTTCCATACTCCTTTTCATCTGTCCAATTCTTTGGGAAAAAAACAAAAACAAAAAAAACGTACCATCGCATATATGCTGTCCCCAGAATGTTCGATTCGGTGGTTTAAAACCATGAGCAGATTGACTTTTCCCCTTTTTTCGCATCACTAGCTCTCAACCTGTTGAGGTGGTTCAGACTACGCATCTTTTCAAAACTGACACCAACTCATCTCCCAAGTTTGACATCTTTTAACCCTTCCCCTCCCTTCAAAATATCCTATGAGAGGGAAAACATCCCCTCATTTTACTGTCAGCCTAAAACACTAAAACAAGCTAGATAGCTGTTAAAAAATTCGTCGATGGTTCCAGCGGAATTCTCTTACTCCAACAAAGTAAGTGCAATTGCTGGTTTCACCTCATAGGGAAGGAGACCAAGAAGACGTGAAGATGAAGTTTTAGGCGTGCGACAAACAGCACGCACACTTTGTGCAAATCCATTATAAATACGCACGCAACACCAAGCACTAATGAATAATTCAGTAAGTTTTGGACAGGGATCATGCCGCTTAAATTGAGTCAATACAGGGTTGATGAGAAGGCAAATGTACAATGGCATCGGACAAATAGACGCAACGTTTCGAAAACAGAGCGAGAGTTCGGGGTGGATCGAAAGCGGGTGTGAGAATGGAACTGTGTTTACGACAATCTACTTCTGAACGATGTTGGCAATTTAAAAACGAAAAGAAAACTCCGCCAAAACGTCATCAATTGGATAAGCAGAGAATGGGAAAATATTAGCCAAAAGACAATCATTGACGCCTCCCTGTCCTGTGGCATATCAAACAATCTTGACGGCACAGATGATGGAGTTTCTGAAAAATTTCTTTCGTTCGACGAAGGTGACTTAAGAGGAGAACTTGAAGACTTATTGTTTGATAGTGGTACAGATTCCGAATTAGATTTTGACGAGTTTCATGAATATGACATTTAGACTTTGCTGAGTGCTTTTCAAATGTGTGGAATTTGTTTACAATTATTTTACTTTCATTTACGTGAAGAACTTGGAAACTTGTAGTTTGGTAGTGATAAAGATTCCGAATGAGATTTGACGGGTTTTTCGTGATTTCAAGATCTTGATGTTCATATTTTAAATTTGTTTTTATACAATCAAAGTGTATACGTTATTTAAAACGCGTAAAAGTGTGTAGTTAGCCTTGTTTTCATTTACTCCTTTTTTTTTCTCCCGAAGAGAATGTAAGTCTCTTGCAAGCGTCCATTGACCGCGTAAGCGCCCACTCCTCTCTTAACCAAAGTTATGCAACTAAGGGGGGTGGGCGCTTAACCGTTCAATTACGCTATATCACTTCAGGAACAACCGATCACATGTGGGAGCCTTAATTTCCCCTAAACTGATGATTTGATTGATCTTTTCCCCACGTTTTGTCAATTGATGCTGTTCATCTGTTCAAGGAGTGAGACTGGGCTGAAGTACGGCAGAGGGTGGAGATCCCACTGCTTCTGCTGGTGCCGAAGCCGCTGAGTCGCGCACCGACGACGCAGTACGGAAGTTGAATAACCCCGTGTTCATCCGGGACCAGTTTTTCAATTTTCGACTTGCTGCCTCCGGACGAAACACCAAGTAATAGTTCTGCCAGCAGTTCCTTGGGAATTACTGAGACGTACGAAGTATGAACAGTTAAGATCCGTCGCTCTCTACGGGTAGCAGGAGACTAGCACTAGTGAATAAATGGAGGACGCCTGCACCTTCGCTACATTGTTACTTTATCCCGTGCTTTTGGCGAGTCTGGCAAAGTACGAAGCAGGGTTGGTAGACCGCTGCTCATGCTCAATGCCAAAAACCATTCGTAAATAAGCCAAATAATTACGATTGAGAAAAAGCCAAACTTACTCAATGTTTTGTTAACTAAGCCAAAAAAAGCCAATAAATATTCTGGGAGGTTTATTGTTTCCATATACTAAACTTTGTACAATACATAACAATCTAAATTATATACACATCACTCTAATTAAAAAGTCTTCAATTATTAGTAACAAAACGTAAATATAAGTGTCATGAACTGAGTTAATTCAAATGTTCAAAAACAAATGTTCTTTCAATGTTCACGCTACCATACAGTCAATTTAACAAATTAGTAAAATTACACAAATTTATATGCAATATAAAGTAGAAAACATACTCCGAAAAATAGTTCCATCTTGAACTCAAAATTTCAGAAAAAACAAGCGGACACAGTATTCAATAGTAATATTTCGAATTTATTACAAATTCATCATCAGACTAATTTACAAAAGCTAAACCTAGGTCAATATATAGGCACAAGCGTGGTGACATCATACAGGAAGAATGTGTAGGCGGAAGAAATTAAAGTGTGAATGGGTGATGTGTTATGTCAGTGTGAATGAGTGATGTGTTATGTCAGGTCAAATAATGAGAGTTCTTTGCTGGCTTTGAGTCCTACGTTTAGTTCTGGTTTTAGAGATTTGATGAAAAGTGCTTCCATTAGTAAAAGTTCCTGTATGATGTCACCACGCTTGTGCCTATATATTGACTCAGATTTAGCTTTTGTAAATTAGTCTGATGATGAATTTGTAATAAATTCGAAATATTACTATTGATTATTGTGTCCGCTTGTTTTTTCTCAAATTTTGAGTGCAAGATGGAACTATTTTTCGGAGTATGTTTTCTACTTTATTTTCTGAAATTATCGGCTGGAAACGGATTCTTATATGCAATATAATACAAGAAAAAAATAACACCGTCCATCACTCGAGTTTTGGCCTTTCGACAAAGTTCTCTAATTTATTTGTCTTGGCTGTGTAACTCTTTGCTAGAGGAGTCATACATTTGCTTTGCATTAAATAGCTCAAGCATGCGTTTGGTTACAACTATATTTACACAACATTTCTCGCTAAAATACAACTTGCTGCGAATTCTGACTAGAGCGTTCAGTAGCTCTAACCCCATCCGATTCCGCTCCTTACATTTGACCGATGTAATCAGTGAAAATATTCTTTCAACTAATGCGTTGCTGACAGGACTGGTTAGACAATTTAGTGCATACGTTACTAATTCCTGGAACGGCCTCTGATCAAGCGAATTTTGAAACTGGAATATGCCAGACCAAAGTCTTGCAGTGTCTTCGGGTATGGTTCCATTGAAAATTGGCTCCTCTCTCCCCTCCCGATGCAAAATCTTTCTGTACTGCTCCTCTGTCAGGTTGTGTTCAGTTTCTCTCAGGTGAGCAAGAGGCAGTTGATTAAATGGAGCTCTAGCTGTGGCATCTAGTACCATGCGTGGATGCAAGGTGCTCAGACCCTTGAAAAGGTTGCGTGTTTGCAGGCAAACGTTTGTCGACTTGTTCCACAAGTTGGACGAGGAACGTCAGGCGCCGCTTCTTCATTTCACGAACTTTAGCCTCAGCATCTGGTTTGTTTGACTGAGCAGAAATGTAGTTTTTTGCTTCGAATTCAAACTTTCCACCAAAGTGGACTTCTTCTATTGGGAGTGGATTGCCCTGTCCATTGAAAACTCTGCCATGCAGACTCTTGCTATGTGCCGCGAGCTCTGTGCATTTCTTCAGGGTCAGCGTCCGTGGCTTGGAATAAAGCGTTCACCCGATCAAACTCTGTGATTAGAGGTGACAAAAAGTGGAGATACAGGTAGTTGATTGGATCGTTAAGCATCTCCTGGATAAGACGTGCCTTGCAGGCCTCTCACGTTCGAAATTTGGCGCGCGCGGTCTATCGCGCGGGCAGATTACGTTGCGTGCGCGATTAAATAACAAATTAGGGGGGAGTTGTCAAAAAATAGAAAATTTTTCAATTTTCTTGTAATTACATCAGTTTAATTCCGATAAGAATACAATGTCATATCAATGTTTTTTATAACAAAAGAAGGAACAGAAACATTGAAATATTACTTCAGCACGAGTCGCTTTCGAATTCCTTTTGGAAAAGTTCAAATTCACTGTCCTCACAACTGCTTTCGTCTTGGTCAAGTGTTGCGTGGACCTCGTCAACAACGTTAACGGTATTTCTCACTGACGTAATTTGATTTGGTTGAGAGATCTTTTTCCGTCTGTTTGATGTCACACATATTTCAACAGCACGCTCTATTATAGCCTCTTTCTCTTTTCTGTTCCAAAGCGGGTTGTTTCCGTCGACGATAAAACTTTCATTCAAAGCGTTGTGGGCCATTGACAAGTGCCTGTCCAAGAGGATGCTCGTGACGGTACTGAACGTTCTCTCTACTTGAGAGTTTGAGCCAGATGGACGGGAGCGTTTTGAAAATAAAACAGTTTGACAGGCGAGCTGAAATTAACATTTGCGCGCGTGATCATTCGCGCGCGTAACATTAGCGGGGCGCGTGCCTGCGCGCGCGCGCGCGATCGCGCGCGTCCCATTGAGAGGCCTGCCTTGTACCGTGCAGCTTGGATACTCGCTGGCTCTGCTGTAGCGAAGTAGATCTTTAGTTCTTCCCAATTCATCAAGATGCGGAATATAACATTCCCTCTCACCAGCCATCTTGCGGTAGAATATTTCGCGAAAGGTGCTTTCTGGTCATCATCTGGATTCATGACATTGTAGAGCATCTTGAAATCTTCTCTTTGTACCGTACTTTTAGAGAACCATTTGGGAATCTCGGCCAGAAGAAACCCAAGGCTTGAGGGGAGTTTCTCGAAGGCATGCTTCACACATAGTGCTAAAGAGTGGCAGATGCATTTCATCTTGATACAGTTTGGACCAACAGCAACTATTCTTGACCAAACGGAATCGTGTTCACCCACCATAACTGAGGCACCATCACTACCAAAGCCGACGCAGTCCTCTATTCTGAGCTGAATTCTCACAAGACAATCTTTAATGGCATCGAACAGATCATCTGCACACGCTCGCGTCACAGAAATTAAGTTAACAAATGCTGTAACAATCTTCTTTTGGGAGTTACTGTAATATCGTACGATGACGCAAAGATGTTTCGTGGTTGCAACATCTGTTGACTCATCTACAATTAAGGCAAATTTCTTTCCTTTGACATCGGTTATCAATTCTTCTTTCGGGGCTGGAGCGACAACTTTGGTTAAAATTTGAGTCCACTTAAATCTGTGCAGTTTAATGTGTTCAAGTTTGCTTCCAGCTGCATTTCTAGAAATGATCTCGCCAAGGTGATCGATTGTCAGAACTGCGGAGTGGCAAGCCATGGTAACGGCCAGTTCAATTTCAGAGATCTTTACTGCGTCATGTACTCTTAGGACATGGGCAACTTGAAGAGGCTTCGTGCTAGCGGATAGTTGAACTCGCTGAAGGTGTTTCGCACTTTTTTCATGGTTGCATAAATTGGATGCTCTTGGCTGAATGGACACATTGCAAAGTTTACAAAACGCGCTTTCCGTGCTGTCTGATGCTTTGTAACCCCAGAATGTTTATTTTCCCACGCCTTATTGCATCTTCTTCCGCTATCGTATGATCCTTTTGATTTTGAACTCATTTCACCTAACGCATGTTTGGTTTTCCAAGGTGCAACTTGCAGTTTGTGAGTCACAACCCAAGGCAACGACAAAGCCAGGTAACTCGAATGCTCAAATTTATATGCCGGGCAACTGGCCGGACCTCTGCGAAGACAAGTATAGCCAAAAGGTTTTCATTCGTCGCATTCTCGACTTCGTGATTGGTTAAAAATTATGTATCCTGATTTGCCAGAAATAAAACTGGATGATCCTCTTTCTCATGCAAGCTCGTGTAACAATACTTAACTTCGTACACAAGTATTTTTAGAAACTTCCTTTAAATAATTTAAAAAGCCAAAAAAAAGGCCAAAATGCCAAAACTTTTTTCCCAAGCCAATCAAGAAAAAAAAAGCCAAATTCGAGAAATTTGGTTTCGAAAAAGCCAATATAGCAACCCTGGTACGAAGTGATTGTCTCATTGCAAAAACAATGGTGGTTCAGACACCGAGTTGTCAAAGATCAGGCAGACCTGGTCAACGAATTCTCCCGAAACGATGGAGGACACAATAAATTTTTGGAAGAAATGCTGTAAATGTGGGAGCTGGGAGGTATCTTAGAAGATCGATGTACGCTCTCAAGCCCTAGCCTCAGAAAAACAGGGCCCTGAAATCGATTTTTCTGAGGTTAGGGCTTGACGTAAGTTCATCAATCATCTAACATTTGTTCAAACTCCTACACTCAACATTTGTTGCGTTAATCTATGAGATAACTATCGTGGAAATTTTATCTATTGCAATAGTATTAGAGTTGATAAGCTATTGGGATAGTATTGTGATAGTGTTGCAACTATTGCGATAGTTTTCAGGGGTATTCAAGTCTCAAATTTTCTATAAATTACAACAAAAGACTTTGAATTGAGATGTAGACTCGAAATATCTGTTGTAAAGTCTGAAAATAGTCTATGGAGGGATATAGAAGAAATGCACAATTGACAACTAAATTTAGAGTTGTCTTGTTAGGAATATCAAAGCCCAGCATATAATTTTGAATAAACCCATATTAATATAGACATGAGTTATTGAATGATATTTTTAATTTAATATTTTTAATGCTGGGCTTTGATATTTCTAACAAGACTACGCTTTCCGCCTGGTTCATCCATTGCCACTAAATTTAGAGTTATATGGTAAATCTTAGGCTAGAATACAGACTGTAAACAAATCAGTGATTAAGACAAATTTAATTTTATTTTATGTCGAAGAAAAATTTACAGAAGCTATTGAAACTGTAGTTAGTTCACAAAATTATTGTGATAGTTATCGATAGTTCGATATATCGTTACATCACCAATTCATACCAGTATTGACATTTCGTGGCTTCCGTTTTGGCAGCACGTATGTCGAATTTGCACCTTAGCTTGCCATGTGAATCTTGGTAGCTCAATGGTTACAACATCTCACCGGTGATCGTAAGGATGCGGTTCGATCTCCGTCTGGGACTTCTGAGGTTAGGGCTTGATGAACGTTCATCGATCATATACCAATAAATTTTTGTTGCTAAACTTAGAGTATCCTCTTTTCAGAGAAATTCCTGATGAAATCTCGAAAAAGACATGGATGTTAGATCACGATCAGCCTCCGAATGATGAAAATACTTCAGGTTAGGATTTTAAGTTAGAAAACGTTACCGAAATGAAGTTGGTTAATCTCACTGATTTAGTCGCTGATGTTGACCTACATGTACAGTCTAGTTTACTTCAAAATTCAGGAATAATTTTGGACTGAGAATATTTCATTTAAGTTGTATTTGTCTGTGAAATTCTGGTAATGAGATATTAAAAACTGCAAGTTCGCTAAATGCTTTCAAACTTAAAATAAACTTATGAGTGACAATGTACTTCAGGAGCATTTTGACATTGTGAAAACATTGCAGTTTTTTCAATTCTAGGTTTTTGTTGTGAACTTCAGACATGTATTTGTACTAATTTTAATATCAGTTGGAGTATACTTTACTAGTGCTTCGCCGGTAATTGTGTTTTTACCTTAATAAGTTTGCCAATTTGCCAATGTATTGTTTTTGAATATAGAACCTTCATTGTTTGACATAACCAACTCAAGTGGTGAAAGGTAACCTTACTATGTTCACTAAAATGGAAACTATCTCTAGCTTTGGACATTTGTGGTTAGTTATGACGGTTAGAAGAAAGCGTAAGAGTCGCGCCTGAGGTGATAGCTGAAAGCATCTACTGCATGGCTTTTTGGGTGTCCCCGAATTTCTCAGCTGCATCCATAAACCCAATGAGCATGAAAAGCGTGAACCTTGTTGTTTATAACTTAGCTTAGGACTAAAGTAACGCCAAACAGGTTTTAACTTGCCGTTTGAAAACATTTTACTCCTTAAAATCATGTAGTGCTCATTCCCACACCTTGCGATTGTGGCTTGGCGTGGCGCGTCCAATTAACTACGAGCCTTGAATGTGTCTAATTCACCTTAAACAGTTGAGTAATTGATGTTTAATGTTACAAGAACAACGCACATGTATATTAACTACACTAATTCAAAGTTTCAATCACTTGGCATTTTGTTTCTTTCAGTCCATATTGACAGCCAGCATCGACTCTCGCAGGTACTTAATATTCTATATTTGTACGTTCAGACTATAGTCCTTCAAATCATTTGACAATCCTGAATGGCTCAAAATTCGTTTTGGACTTCAGTGGCACGTGTGCGGCCTGCTCCTAGTTTCGTGGCGGACAGCTTAAGATCTTACGCAAAAGCTTAAAACTTTGCGTACACCAAAGAGAATTCTTGGCCAATTTTCACACAGGAACTTTGACATGTGAAACAAATAATTAAAAGGTTTTCAGAGTTAACAAATAATTAAAAGGTTTTCAGAGTGAAGGCTTGCCTTTCCGTGCCTTATCTCACGCTTAAACGCTTTAGCTACCTGGGGAGACTGAAAAGAGTCGATCCCATGATACCCCGGTCCACTAGAAGTATGTCACGCTACTTTGTCTCGTCGGCTATGCGCTCACTCATAGTCACGTGTACAGTACACACTCAGTCAAGTACAGGTAATTTATTTACAATTTTTCGTGTTCATTTTTCCTCCAAAGTTTAGTTTACATACCATGTCAGAAACATCTTCACGTAAACGTCATCGTTCATTGTTGCCGAGACAAATGTCTAAACCGGACGACCTTGTTCAACGCCATAAATAGTGTGAGGCGGTTAATCAATAAACCGGAAAAAATCGATGTTTTTTGAAAACCGATAAAACCGATGTTGCTGTAGGTGAAAAGCCGGAAAAACCAAAAAACCGAAAAAAACCGGACAAAAATTGGTATTTCAGTAAAATCGGGTTCAAATGATGTTTTCGTGAACAAACTAAAAGAGAGTTTATACCATACTTACACGGGTTCGTTAAAAAGAATCAAGTGTTTGTGTTTACACACGTAAAAACTGAAGAAATTTTTTCTGAAATTCGATAACACCTTTGAAATACTGTGTGTTTATCGCCAGGTATGATCAGCGATGTGAGAACGGAAGGGCTTCGATTCGCACTAGCTTGAACGGCTAAGCTGATCAAATGAGGGTGGATTTTGATTGGCTTAAACGATGGCGGACCTCTGCGAAAACATTATTATTATTATTATTATTATTAAGACAATATTTTGTCAGGGTGCCCGACTCACAGAATAGTGATTTTCAGCGGGGCCCTGAATTAAAATACAAAATATGTACAACTAGTTAGATTAAAATATAGATAATATACTACGTCAAAAAGAACATGCAGCATGCAATATTAAAATTTAAAATTAAAACGAAAATTTAAACAATCAGTATTAAAATGTAAGTCAGACGAATAAGAGTTTTCTTAATTTCAGTTTAAAAATTCTAAAATCAGTAATACTATGCATCTCTGGAGGGAGCATGTTCCAATCCGTAGCTCCCTGATAGGTAAAAGTAAGTTTACCGTAATTTCTGTTCGCTTTGTGAAGATATAAGTTCTGTTTATTACGTGTATTATAGCTATGTACATCGGAGATATATTTAAAATTAAAGTCAAAATCTAATCCCCCATTCAAGCACTTGTGCATCATAATACATCGATGGAATTTTCTGCGGACAACCAAAGGATACCAATTCAGGGATCGCAAAGCTTCGGTAGCAGAGGATCTCGGCTGTAAGTCCAAAATGATTAGCCAGACAGTTATGTATTATTTGGATTTGGTTCATTAAAACTATATTGTTTTTGTCGCCCCAAACAAAATCAGCGTAGTCGAAGAGTGGAATTATCAAGCAATTTGCTAGGGTTATTCGAGCGTGAACAGGTAATAAATGTTTAATTCTCCTGATGAGGCCAATACGCTGGGCAATTTTATTTGATAGCGTTTCAATATGATCAGCCCATTTTAGTGATTGACTCAAAACAACGCCAAGATACTTGTAAGATGTTACACGATCCAGGGTATACTTGTTAATACAGAGTTCAACATCATTTAGCTTAGCCAACTTTGCAGGACTACCATAGATGATGAATTTACATTTAGATGGGTTGAGTGTTAATCGATTCCTGGTGAACCATTTCGATAGATAGAAAAGGTCTAAATTTAGATTGTCTTGAAGTTGTTGAGCTGATTTAGCAGAACAATATAGAACGGTATCATCGGCGTAGAGTTTAACATTGCACTTTTCACAGACCTTCGTTATATCATTTATATAAACAAGAAAAAGTAGAGGCCCCAAAATACTACCTTGGGGCCCTCCAACTTCTAATGGCTCAAAATTTGATTGACTTTCGTTCACAACGGTGGCTTGCATACGGTTCGAGAGATAAGACTTAAACCAATTAACAGACGAGTTAGATACACCCATTCCCACTAATTTACGAATAAGTATGTCATGACTTGCAGTGTCAAAGGCCTTTGAAATATCCAGGAAAACTGCTCCCGTTAGGTTTCCTTTATCCATGTTATCCAACACTGTATCTGTAAATTGAGCCAGGGCCGTACCTGTGGAAAGCTTAGGTCTAAATCCAAATTGTTTTGAAGTTAAGAGATTCTGTTCCGTAAGGAATTTATTTAGTTGACAATGTACAGCTTTCTCCAGTAGTTTGCTAACAACAGGTAGGATTGTGATTGGACGGTAGTTATTCGCGTCGCTACGATTTCCAGATTTAAAGATAGCTTTAACCTTCACAAATCTCCAAATCGAAGGAAATGTAGAAGTGGCCAGAGAAAGGTTGAAAATTCTCGTAAGGCTCTTCGAGAGAACATCGGCCGAGTCTTTAATAAGTCGGGCACTGATGCCATCTGAAAACCATGACCAGCCGACAACTTCAAAAAGTATGAAATAAAACATATTCCGAAGAATAAAGTCATCTTGAGAACTCAAGATATGAGTCAATGCAAGATATGAGTCAATGCAAGATAAAACTATTGTTGAAACTGTGATATTTCGACTTTATTCCAAAGTCATCTTCAGACAGAATGATAATTACAAAAACATGCCAGAGTCTATATACAGGAGGTGTGATGACATCATCGAGACAGAATTAGGAAACACTACCGGTAATCCCTAATTTACATGCTGAGATGTTGAGATGCTAAGTGCTAATTAGAAGTTCTCACCACCATTAATAAAGCGGTTGAGCGTGAATAGGACAATTGGGCTAACTGATAACAAGTGTGCATAATATCTAATTAAAAAGGTTGAGTTCTTTGCTAGCAAATAATTAAGTTTCAATGTTTATATCTCATATATATTCCAACTGGCGCACTTTCTGCTTTGCCTTTGATCTACAAGTAACCGTTCACAACATACATGTTTGTCGTTGGAATACTTTCTTAGACTGACCGAAACTGATTGTTACCTTCCTCTGCCAAAATGCGTCAGTGTGCTGTTTGGAATTTCTTCAAGAAACCTGAAAAAGCGGAGGATTCGGCATTTTGTAAAATTTGCATGCGGCCCGTGAAGAACAAGGGAGGCAATACATCAAACTTGATGCAGCATCTTCGAAGGATCCATCCCACCCAATACGCCACGATGACTCCACCAGGACGAAAGGCAGGAGCGAGTCGCCCGACCTACGATAGCAGCGCAGTTTCATCCGAAACGCAGCCTACAGTAAGGAACCTGTTCGCCAGTAACACACCATTGACACCTGGAAACAAGCGCCACGAAGACATTACAAACGCCATCACCTACTTCCTCTGCAAAGACACCGTTCTCTTTAACGCAGTTAGCCGGCCAGGATTTCAAAAACTGTTAAATGTGCTAGAACCACGTTACAAGAAACCAGACAAGACAACGTTTTCAAAAAACAAAGTTGTAAAACTGTACGACGCGACAAAAGAAGCAGTTGTGCAAGATCTTGACAGCGTAGATTTCTTTGCCCCGACAGCTGATATGTGGTCTTCCCGTGGCCTGACGCCCTATATGGGGTACACGTTGCATTGGACAGTCTGACTGGAATCTAGGATGGAGAAACCTTGGAACAAAATTTGTGCCTGAAGACCATACCGCTGAACAACTGGGCGAGACAATGAACGACATGCTGTGCATTGGAAGCTGAACGCTGAAAAACAAATCGCCATAACAACTGATAATGGAGCGAACATCAAGAAAGCTTGTAGAGACATCGGATGGACAAACATGCCGTGTTTTGGTCATAACCTCCACCTCGCAATCACGAATCCGTTATAAAAACAAATCGAGGATTGGTCGTGCATTAGATACAATCGCCGCCGCTTATATGCAAATCCTTTTTGCCAACTCAATTTTTGCATATAAGCGGATTTTGCATATAAACGGATTCGTTCCCAGGACGCGCATCCAGCAAAATCATTGGCATAATAGAAAAATGACCAAAGATTAAATACCAAAACCAGAAAAAAATTGTATTTATTAATAAACTAAAATATACAAGATAGCTGTTCTTAGGTTTGGAAATAACAATTAACGTTTGCTTTTTTGCAACATTTGAACACACGTCGGTGGAAATATTTGAAAGAGAGTTGAATGATTTCCAGTCTTTGAAGCCGTGCAAACAAAGAAAGTCTTTCATGTCGGCTAAATTAGAAATAAATTGAGCATGAGTTATTACGGGCTTTGGTTCAGGTTCGTCGTCACTCTCCTGGATGCTTTGTTACTCGTTGATTACTGAGTTCTCATCAATTGGTGGCGCTGTTTCGAGAAAGTTGTCTGCAGATATAATTTCATCGAAAGTTTGCTGATCCATACCACGTGGAGCCCCCAACAGTTGAGCCAACGGAATATCATCATCTTCCGCCCACGAATCTTCATCGCCATCATATTTGGACATAACACCTGCATGGCGGAAACAGTTTGCGATTGTTTTTGTGGTTATCTCAGACCAGCAGGCCACAATCGTATTCATAGCATCCAGCAAATCGAACGTCTTAGAAAATTCGCTCGCATCTTCGTACACGGTAAAGTTTTGCAACCGCGCAAGCATCTTGGTTTTCTACTGTTTCCAATCATTGAAACATTGAAATACTTTTGAAAGGAAAGAAGGATTTGCAGCAATGCATTGAAAATTTTTCTTTGCATATAAGCGATTTTAGCGCGAAATTTTCAATTTTTCTTTTGCATATAACCGACTTTTGCATATAAGCGATTTGCATATAAGCGGATTAAAAAAAGGAATTTTCTTAAGGTTTGGTTTTGGATTTCCAAAATCTTTGCATATAAACGGTTTTTGCATATAAGCGACTTGCTTATAAGCGGCGGCGACTGTATTTGCAAGAAGACCGTGGCAGCTTTCGGAACAAGCTGGAAGAGAAGAAGAGATCTTGCCACCGCTCAAGTTCCGGAGCAACCAGAACAAAAGTTTAAGAATTTGATGTCGGTGAGTAAACAGAATATGGCTTATATACCATAGACAGATATTTCAAACGATGTGATTACACTGTTGCAGTGTTATATATGTTTTTATTTTACTTTAAAATTAAATATGTATTTTTTTAAGTTAACACAATTCCATAATCCATAGATTAATTCTCTCTGTTGTGTCACTGTTTTTAGATGTGCTCAGTTCGCTGGGGTTCAACGCAGCACATGATAAGCCGAGTACTGGGCAACAAGAAGGCCATAAGGAAGGTTGTTGGCAACGACAAGGACACGTCGTAGTTGGCGCCAAAGTGGGAAGACTTGGAGGTTTTGGAGTTCAATGATAAAGAACTTGGTTCACTCAAGGAATTCACCGATATCATGTCAGCGAGCAAGTACGTCACCATCAGCGCGCTGAAACCAATCCTTCACCGCCTGTCAAAGACAGAGTTGGCCCGTCAGGATGATGATTTAACACTGACAGTGGAAATCAAGGAGGAGGTCCTGAGAAGGTTAAAATCTCGTTATGTCGATCCTTCCATGGAGCTTTTGATGAATGTCGCATCCTTTTTGGATCCAGGATATAAGACTGAATTTTTAGGAGCGTCGGTGGACACTGACCAAGATGAGAATGAACAATCACAACTTGATGAAGTTAAGGAAGAGCTCTTGAAAAATGCTGTTTTTCTAGAATTGCCTGTTGAAGAAGATATCCTGCCTATGCCTGTGCCGAAGAAAGCCAAACTCAGTCTTGGAGCGTTAACGAGCCTCAAGAAGTCAGAAAGGACGTAGCCAGCTGTCTCCCCGCGTGATCGTCTCTCCAAAGAAATCGAAAGCTACATCTCTGCATTTCCAGTTATTGACGGAGATGACGATGCTCTTCAATGGTGAAAGCTAAACGCGAAACGACTACCGTTGCTGTGCCAATTAGCAAGAAGATATCTTTCCATCCAAGCAAGCAGTTCGCCGTCGGAGAGACTTTTTAGTGAAGCATGACAAGTTAGTACTCCGGCACGAGCACAGCTGATGCCTGAGAGAGTCGATAAGCTTGTGTTCCTGGCCGAGAACTTATAAGACGCTTGTCGGCTTGTGTGTTATTTGTAAATAGTAAATGCGATACTTGTAAACAATAATGTGAAATGTGTAAATCTTATTGTAAATCTTATCTTACTGTATATACTGCACATTTCTTCGTAATGGGTGGCGACTAAAAAAGTGGACAAAGTTCACATGAATTTTTTTCCATACTAAAACGGTGGGATGTTGGTCAAATGGCCTGGAGGTGAAAGCCTTCTTACCCTAGTAAGCATTGCTCACACAACTTAAACCTGAAGTGCACTACATCGACGATGAATGAGTGGAGGTTTAAACAGAGAAGATATCTTGTTGTAAATTTTTTCCAAGTCCATAGCGATAGTGGTGTTTCTTGTACTGTAAACCATTTTAGCAAGCAAGGAATAGCTCGAAGCAGTTTATATAAAATCCTCAAAAGCTTTCAAGAAAGGAATACAACAGAAAGGAAGGTTGGAAGTGGACAAAAAGCTGAAAAGTTGACACCTTTTGCGGATAAAGGAATGTCTCCGTGAGCTCGATTGGAATGTGGTCCAGGATGTGATGTCACCAGTTAAGACAAAGTTAAGGAAAGCC
Organism: Heliopora coerulea; assembly: GCA_030142905.1. Lineage (NCBI taxonomy): Eukaryota > Metazoa > Cnidaria > Anthozoa > Scleralcyonacea > Helioporidae > Heliopora > Heliopora coerulea. The sequence continues at coordinate 451,471 of JASJOG010000143.1, forward strand.
GCTGACACATCACCCAGAATACTCCTGTGGATACATTTCGAGAAAATTGAAATAAATTGTTGAACATTACCAGCGTTTGTAGTGTAGTCGTCATATGCATCATTGCTTTGACTTCAAGCTTATCAATTTTGTCCACTTTTTTAGTCACCACCCGTTAGTTCGTACTTCGTAATCACGTTGTTTTTATAATTAATTAATATATTTGTTTTTGAAGCTAAAGTCTTGTACGAGTAGCGTCATCATCCATCATGCATGTTTTTAACTGTAGTTTCGAACGCGTTCTAAAAAAAATCGGTTCACTCGAGTTTTTTTTCGGACGATTTTCGGTTTTTTGTAAAAACCGCCTCACCGTAATAACAAACACAAACGAAGGTGCGAAAATTACCTCAACTCAAAAGAGGACCCGATGACCAAGATTTTGGAAAGTATCGATACTATGAACAAACAATTTGTGGTTTGGACCACTCGCGTTACGGACATTGATTCCAAATTAAATGAATTTTCGCACAAAAGCGGGCAAAGGTCCCGTACTTTCACAGAGGTTGAAGAAGACCAACTGTTAATTCACCTGACCGAAATCGATGATCTCACAACCAGAAATTCCATCGATACTGCCATTAAGGCAACTTTAGCTGGCTCTTTGCCACTTTTAGCCGACCCTCAGTCGATGACCGTTGAGAACAACGCTAAAAGCGTTATTCCCGGATAGGGCCACTCATCCATCTTCGACCTGGAGAAAACAGCATTTTGAAGATGGTCCCCTTCGGAGCCCTTCCGCCAGTTCCTTGAAAAGAACCTACGACGCCGCCTTAAATTTAAACAGGTAAATGAAATTATTGGTCAATATTCCCATCCTGAATCTGATGCATGTTTTGCACCATCACTTGACAAGCACATCTTGAATTACGTTTTCGCCAACCGGAAAAAATTTGTTGAACTACGAGACAGACTTAGTGCTCATTCAACGTTCTTTGTTCAACTTGGCCGCGCCCTTTTGTTGTTTACGTGATTGCCTCGATTTCTAACAGCGCCTTTAAAGTGACTGGATTGGCGTTCCTAAGACGACTTGATGGAAACGTCAGCATATCAACTTCTAACTTGTCCCACGTTAATGGTTTAGCATCAAGCAGAACTGGATGTTCTGTTCAGGAAGCCAAGGTATGAATTCCGGGATAATCGTTGGACGTTCGTCCAACTCACACCCCAGAAAAACGATGCCTGAGCTCCAGACGGACCGCAGATCGAACCCGCAACCTTCTGATGACCAATGAGACGCTCTAACCGTTAAGCTACCAAGACTCAGATGGGCAAGCATCATCATTAACATATCGCGCAGGCAACACGTTATGTTGTTAATGATGTTCAATTCGACATTCCAAAGCTTTGTGTAACTCTTCAAGCACAAGTTGAAGTTTCCCTTCGATGCTAACAAAACGAAGCTTTAAATGGATGCTGGAAATGTGTTTGGGTTTGAACACTTGATGTAATTAACAGTTCTTCGTGGAGACAGCTAGTTCTTGTTCAACATGTCTACAGCTGTTGTTGCAGCACAGGCTTGCCCTACCGTCAACAGTACCGCCCATCACTTGGGACAAACTAGTAAATTTTCTCCCGTTTTTCGATCTGCACTGTAGTAGGTTCCGACGGCGACATCTTCCTGAAAACAGTTAATATAATAAGTTCAATTATATCATCGTCAGCTCAGTTTCTTTTGTTCTCCGGGAGATGATAGATAACTTATTAACGTTATTAAGATATTCATGTACTTTCTGCCGAAATTTTGCCATTTCTGAATGTTTAGCGGGCAAATCAAATACTTCTTTTGAAATTTCACCAACAATGACATAAGTCGGTTATATACCTTTACCTCGGTGTTTAAGTAGTAAGTCAAACTTCGGGCTTCGCCTTCAGGTTTTTATATATGGCTTAAACACCTCGGTCACGGTATATGACCTTTACTTCTCTACTTGTTACTTACTTCCTTTTATTTCAACATGTACCTGTCAAATAATTGACACACTTGGTGCATACTTGTGCTGACAAATACTTATCTGTATTCCTTTGTTGTGAAAGAAGTGTAGCCTTTGCAAATATGGTTCTCGTTTCCTGCTTTATTCGTACAAAAGATGTTGGAATTTGTGGGCCACATGCAAAAGATTTTCAGTTGCTTAAAGTCTGGTGTTCTGCTGCAATTTAGCGGACTCACCTTGCCGCTGGTCTTTTGCCGTCGACTTAACAAACAAAGAAACGAGATTTTGGCGCGAAATTTAAACACCAAAGCTCAGTATTCTCTCAACGGTATCTAAAATACCGCTTGTTCCTAGAGATATCTACAAATTAAGAATTTTACTTCTCAAAAAAGTTTACTGTATGAACTATTGGCTAAAATCCCGCCAATATCACTGTTCATTGACGGCTAGCATTCCTAGACCCAAACCAACAAAAGCAAGGTGGGTCCTCTAAAGTGCAGTCTAGACGAATCTGGCTTTTAGCCTTGATGACATAAAATTTCGACTCTTGCGAGTGTGGCATACTCTTCGGCCACCCTCGAAGGCTTGTGCAACGGCAATCACCCTTCCTGGTATTAAACTATTAAGTCAAGTATATTTATACTGGATGACCCTATCATCTACTTGAGCTGTTCTTCCTAGAGGTCCACTAAGAGCCACCTCTCCTGGGTCCAGTATTACTTCAGGAGGAAACCGGAGAAGACGGGCGGTACTTGGTAGAGTCAAACTAGACAACATTCTTGTCGCACATGACTAAGGCGACTTTTATCAGATAACTGCACGGTGCCGGATTCGAACCATCGTTAGAGTGGTCAGGGACACATTTACCCCCACTGTGCCATAAGCACCTCCCCCTCCCCCATACTCGTACTATAGTTCATAAGTGTAGAGTCTATTAAAAAGCGAGATCCAAGGGAATCACTTCGACACTGTTCTCCCCTTAACGGCGGCCAAGCGTCGAACAAAATTTGATGACTAAACCAGATCATGGCTTGATAAAGTGAATGACGTCTAGTGCTTACAGGGGGTGTTTCATTAGAAGTCGGCTACAGCCGGAGCTCCGGTGGCTGTGAGTTACCGAAGTACAGGCTACTTTTGTTCATAAATACTCGTCTTTGACTTCACTAAATTTGATGACCACAATGTTGGAAATTGCATTTCCCAGTGTCTAGACTTCGAAAGTTTTGGTGTGCACCCCCCAGACATCCCCCTGCGGCAATATGCGGATGTAGCATACGTTTGCTGGAAATGTATCCTCATCCTCAACTGAGTATACTTTGAATTTATAGGTTAACCATAGAGTTTTCAAGTTTGAGAAACTTCATCAAGTTTGTACTTACCTTTGACCTGAGCAATGTCGTCACTGAAGGAGTCACGCAGTATACAAATGTCAAGAAAATTGGCGCAATAAGGTACGGTATTGACTTGTTGACTTAAGCTCAATACTTAGGCTAGATGTGACAAAAAGATAACAAAATGAGTACTTGTAAGCTGGTATGTCGTTTCAAAACTAACGAAATACAATCAACTCTCACTTTGGGGAAACCCCGTTATTGCGGACACTTCGCGATTACGAACAGAACCCAGCGCCCTGACGAAAACTATCCCGGTTTTTACTGAAATAGCCTTTGGTATGATGGTATAGTGGACATGTATTCAGTCCCAGCAAAACAATTTTGTTGTATTTCCCTCGATAAAGTGGACGTCTTGATTATTTTACTCGGCTTATCATTGTTTGTCAGATGTCGACTATTTGAGTTTTATAACAGGATTATTTTCGAAATGTCATTTTTCTCGTCAGTTTAGTGGGTTTTGCTTGTTTTCCGAAGTGTATTTTTGCTTTTTTCATCAAGGCTCAACAGAAGTGATAAATACTCGTCTTCTGTATTCTTAAACCTTGTTAAGCAATGTCGTTGCTTTTGATCACTTCGTCATGTCTGTCCGTAGCTGATTCACTTACAATATACAAACTGTGACGGAATCATTGCATTAAATACGATATTGCACTTTACGGATATACATACAGGGGTTGGACAAAAAAAAAGTAGCCATCCTCAAAAATATAGTCATTTTAGTATTTTAGTATATCTATCACAGGAAGAACAGAAAAATAGAAAAAGCCAAATATTTTTTGAATGCTTTCTTCGAGATCCAATTAAAAGCATCTGATATACTAATTTCAAGCGCTGGCTTAGAAATGGATCATTCCATAGTACTTTTTATCATAATATCTTACACAAAACGTGGTGCATTTTCTCCAATTTCTAGCAGACTGAATGATGTGAACTTGTCCATTAAGTCTTCAAAACGTCACACATCCCACAATATTTAGACGATAACTTAAGTACAAAACATTGTTAGCCAAGGAGGTAGTTTAATGCACAACTTTTGACGTTTTCGTTGCGGTTTTTATGTGAAAGTGACATGGCTAGTAAAACACTTCAAAAGTCGGCAACGAGAGGGCCGAGAGGAAAATTAGAAGGAATCACGAGATTCTTGGCATGCTTAAAGCTGGAGTTAGTGCACATGCCATTTCGAAAAAATTCAACGTGAGCTATTCTAGACAAAAAAACCAACAAAAAAAACCCCCAAAAAACAAAAAAAAAGAACAACAACTTTGTGCTAAGCTAAAATCGAGTGGAGATTGCATTCGTATTCTTGGTTCAGAATGGAAAGGTAAGATAGAAGAGACATTTTATCGTTAAGAGTTCCAAATCAGGCACCCCAGCCAAACAATAGCTAGTTCATTAATTAGAAGCTCAGAGACTGGGGTCAAAGTTTCCGCCAAAACCACTCAACGCCGCTTATAAGAGAGAGACATCAAATGGGACATCAGAGATGTACCAGGAATTTGTAAACTATTGTTATTTAAACTGCTAAACGTTTGTGTATTTTCAAAGTTGTACAACACCTTTTACATTAAGGTTTGAGATACTTGACACTATTTCAACGCAAACGTTTTAAACGATCAGTTTTTAACCTCGTCTGTTCTTTCTGTGTTGTTTACATCACATGAACCACAATTTCTGAGGATGGCCACTTTGTTTTTGTCCACCCCCTGTACATATCTTACATAGCTAAATCACGACTCTGTGACCGTTCGTCGCTATTGCAAACTCTTGCTATTCCGGACACCAAACTGAGGTCTCGAAGGTGTCCGCTATGACGAGAGTTTACTGTTCGCTATAATTGCTGCAATTGGTTAAAAAGTCATTTGTCCCGGTATCCCAGTGTGGTTGTAATTCAAGAAAAAAAACCCCAAAAAACAAAAAACATCATCAAACAAATCAAGTTTATATGCTAATGTTTTACGTAAAAAAGTATCCCGACATTTCGGCCGTTACTCCAGCCTTCATCAGGGGTAAGAGTTACCAAATAATTTTAAAACCACGCGGTTTAAATTGAAAGTTAGTCAATTCAAAGTCTCTTGTCTTCTAACATTAACCATTTAAACTACTTCTACATGGCTTTCTTGCATTTGACTCTTGCAGGGATTTAAAAAAATAATAATTTGCAAAATAAATGTGGTTTTCATGAAAAAAGCTTTTCTTAATACCTGAAAATTTCATGTGTGCGTGTCCCTTTCAGACTATGCGATGTTTACGTCCATCATTTTTATTATGTTTTAATACGCAGCTGTACGTCTTTAAATTTCAAGGAAAAAATTTTTCAGATTTTCGTCACAGGGTTTGTAATGGGAGAAACAAACTGGAAAACGGGAAATGTTCATTGTTTTTGCCAGAGAAGATTGAGTTACTCTCAAAGATTTATCACTATTTTTCTGACAGAAGTTTAAAAATTGCGAATACGTAAATGTCAATAATTTTTGTAACCTATCTGTGAAATCGTATTCGAATTCCCGACCATGTCATTTCAGTGCTTTTCCTGCATTTGGGAGAAATGTATTCTTTGCTCGGGTACACAATGGACTTCCCTGTTCTTTTCTATACTTTTAAAACCAATCTTTTGCCCACTAAATTTGCAAACAAAATTTGCACCAGTGGTTGACTGTAATGCCGCAGTGACTGACTGTAAATCATCTCTTTCTGGGAAGAAGTGTTTCTTAACCCAAACCTTTTGATATCTGCCTGGTACCCCTTGCATCCTTCAGAAACTCTTTGTCTACCCCCATCTTCTGTCCCGATTTTAAATGTTAATTGGTGGTAGGTAAGCAGGTTGTGGCTATTACCTACCTGTTAGTCCTGCTGCCAGAGGCTCAGACTGGTGCTCTGATCAGGAGTTCTGTTCCAAAAGAGGAAAGTTTTGCTAAGTAACTCCAATGCTGATCACGGTCATTTTTTATTTATTTTATTTATTATTTTTTTAAATTTTATTTTTATTCAGCTTAAAGCAACATGCCTACTTTCGAAAAAGGTTTTCACTGACATTCTTAATTAAAATAGAGTATAAAACAAACCCGGAAAACTTACTACATGGCATCTTGCAGACCCAAGGTTTTAAGTCAACAAGACGTGCGAATGAGGACGATAATATTTCGACTTTATTACAAAGTCATCAAATCAAATCAAATTGAGTTCGACTTGATCATGACTTTGTAATATAGACGAATATTAACGCAATCATTCGCACATCTTGTTGACCAAAATGTTGGGTTTCCAAGATTTCATTACTTTTTTTTGTATTCGTTTTATACTGTATTTTATGACATTGTCTCCTGGCACTGGATTCTTTATTAACTGCGTCAATTACATGACAAAAAAAAACAAAACAAAAAGAAAACAGGCGAAACATTTAAAACCATCAAGTGTGGAAACAGTTTGACAGTTTTGCACGTCAAATCTTTTTTGATCGAGTCCCGGGGAAATTTTATCAGACATTACCGCAAAAGAACAAGATGACAACTGAAGAAAGAACGCTTAAAACTTGCTTTGAGTAAATTTCTAATCGTGTTTATTGACAACAGTTCTCTAGGATGTGGGACAAAAATTGCCTGCATAGCGGATTTCATGCATACCTCTGGGAGTGCGCGTACCCCATGTTATGAACCCCAGGCCATGAGTGATCTCGAACGTAATAGCGACTTTAAGATCTACAATGTCAACTTCAACAACGATGTCCTTTAAACAAAAAGAATTCTTCTTGCAAAACATAGAGAATGAATAATTTTATTCTGCAGAGCATGGTCAACACCGTCACCAAAACTATTTTCACGCCTTAAAGGTGGGTTTCCACTTGGAACAGAATGTCGTGCGCGTAAAGCTTTCCTTTTGCATTTAGCCGTAGCGTTTGTTAACGGGTCAAGGATGACGCATAAACGTCCTCAGCAATGCCTCAATCAAAATTCTCCCAAGACAATATTGATTGGCATTCGCATTTCAACATTCCCTTGTGGAATTAATATACTTTTTCCCTCGTCGCAGTGCTTTATGATGTATTAAAATTACCGCGTCAACTTTTCATCCACCAATCGTTTAAATCTGTGGGATTTGAGCACCGCATATTTTGATAAATTTGAAGGGGGAGCAACCCAAGCAAAACCCGGATGAAAAGTTCAAGTCATGGTCAAAGGCCACTTCACTTTTCTCATAAAGAATACGAAACATTAAAAGCAACAACAACAATAACCAACTAATAACCAGAAAAGCAGTTTTTCAGCTACACAGTTGATGAGAATAAACACGAAACAATTCACTAAAGCCCGCCGCACACGAGAGGAAACAGCTTAGCAAATTGCCTTGCATGGCAGTTTGCTAAGCTGTTTCCTCTCGTGTGCGGCGAGGTTTTCGTGAGAATTTCACCTCGCAAGGCCGTGAGGAAAATATCTGTCATGTTTGATATTTTTTGCTACGCGAGGCAGATTCCTCTCCGTCTGCGGTAGTCGCGTGAATCTGGCTGAGCCGGATTAATCAACTAGCCAATAAAATTGGGTTGCTTGCTCATGTGATTTCAACCAATGGAGTTCAAGATGGCGGACGGTAGTTTGCTGAACGAAATCATGCTTGAGGAGAAGCTTGTTGAGCTGTGGCCGGATTACAACTGTCTATACGACGTGAGATCGCCGGATTTCAAGAACAGGGACCGGAGGCAAGTGGCAATTGAAGAAATTGCCACAAGGCTGGGTCATAACGGTATGTAATTTCTGTCGTACTTTTAAAAGTTCTATCTGAGAACAGACTATGTATTATGTTGCAAATGGGAGAGATCGTATTTTGTCCACAAAAACGTCCGCCATCTTGAACTCCATAGGTTGAAATCACATGAGCAAGCAACCCAATTTTATTGGCTAGTTGATTAATCCGGCTCAGCCAGATTCACGCGACTACCGCAGACGGAGAGGAATCTGCCTCGCGTAGCAAAAAATATCAAACATGACAGATATTTTCCTCACGGTCTTGCGAGGTGAAATTCTCACGAAAACTTCGCCGCACACGAGAGGAAACAGCTTAGCAAACTGCCATGCAAGGCGATTTGCTAAGCTGTTTCCTCTCGTGTGCGGCGGGCTTAAACATCAATTCTTCCACCTCGAATCTTTCGACCTGACAGAAAAAGGCCTGGAATAACATTTTGTCCCCCATTCTACTCAAGATGGCGGGGTTTAATTTTACTCCAATTTCTGGCCCTCATGCTCCCCACGGTAGTTTTCCTGTCGGACGAGCTGTCTACATGATGTGAAACAATTTTGCAAAGTGTTTTGCTGTGTTGCTGGTCTAACTCATTGTTATGAACTCTTATTTCTAAATCCACCACGTCTGACTGGAATTTTGTAAAAAGTCAAATTCAGGTTTTTAAGATTTTTGGTCTGAATATCTCAGTGATAGATCTTTCGAAATATGAAATCCCAAAAAATAAAATTGTGCACTCCTAAGTTTTTTTCACCACTCAACGAAATACACCCAAATAGAACAATCATAATCCATTGCCATCCGATAATTTGAAAAAATATAAGTCAAGATATAAGTTTTCATTTTAAGTACCATGAATGTACCTCAACGGACCATGTGGTCCATTTTGGTGATTTTAAGTGTTAACTATAAGTTTTATGGCTTAAAAACTTAAATAATTAGGTCAAATGAAAATTCATCATAAAACTGTGACCCCGTTTACACTGTTAGTGTTTTGGGCACGACAGGGGTGATTTTCACAGTGAAAAATGGTGCGGATTTCTTAAAATTTTGTATCCTGTGCGAGCACCCCTGTATATATAGGTCTCACCACGGCTAATTAGCAGTGTCGTGTCCAAAATGTTTAGCCCAGGTCAAACGAATTCAACATTGTTGGATGGTGTTGGATTGCGTGGCCAAACGATTGCAACATGTTGTGCGGTGCAGACTCGAATTGTGGAGATTAGAGATCTGGGACGAATAACGATCCCGAATGTCAGGTCAATCTACCCGTTGCCCTTGCCTGAGAGGTGACTTTCGGCGTGTGGTTGAATGCAACAATGTTGAATTGCGAAGCCAAACAAGGGAATTTTGTTCACACATAAGAACAAAAGAAATGCTATACGATGTTGCATCCAGTGTTGGATGGAAATCAAATTTCGTTCAACATCGTACCACATCATACAACATGATGCAATGTCATGATGCAACATGGTGGCCAAACGAGTTCAACATGTTGCATTCAACATGTCGAACGATGTTGGACCGCGATGTTGCACTTGTTTGGCCACGGCTGTACAGTCTACACGGGGTTTGTAATTCTGCGATTTTAGTACAATTATACAATTACTGACACGCATCAAAACCTATTGTTTTCACTCGGCATTATATCAACTAATGCAGAGAGCAAAATTGTGCAAGTCGAGTTTGTAAAATTGTGCTCGCTGCATTCGCCGATATAATGCTGAGAAAACATGTTTCGATGAAGGTCAATAATTATAGCAGATAATTACTTCGGCGCCCAGCATTATTGGATATAAAATAGGCAGCTTCGGCGTGCGGCCTCAGGTGCCTCTATTATATCCTATAATGCTGCGTGCCTCAGTAATTATCTATTAAGGAGTAGACAGGTGAATTTTTAAGGATGCATAGTTCAAGCTGGTTATCTTTTACTGTGCTTACATTTGTCGGAATGGCCTTCCTAGAAAATGACATAGCGGTAATTGTTCCGGCTTCCTTGTATCCCTAGAAGAAGTCAAAGTTAAAATAAATGCTGTCAACAATTTTTAATATTAACCTCCGAATATTGAAGTCAAACCCTTTGTCAACCTTGTGAGGTTATTGACATACCAAACAATTGTGGATAATTCGAGAACCAAGAAAACTTTGAAGAGAAGAATGAAGGAACTGTAAACACAATACATCACTCCGAAAATTCTTCTGGCTAAAAGAAACTTAGGGGCTTATTTTGGTCATGAACAACATCGTACACTATTTATACGATTCTTCAAAATATATTTTAATCGGCATAGAACTGAGCTCGTCAACCGACCCCTGAACAAAACAAAGTACGCTGATTGGTTGCTGAGGGATCCGGGTATCTACGATATTGCGGTCCCTTACCGTACAATACGAACTTTTATTGGACGGGTAAGTTTCGGCGGGAAATCATTCGAGTTGATTTGGAATGAAACTAAAAGTGAACTGGATTATTTTCATTGTAAAATTCTGAACACTAAAGTGTGCTGGAACGTTAGTTTTACTTTTCTACGAATCTGTTAACCTAAAACCACGACTAACGACGCAAAAGCTCGTGAAAACTTACAAGCCATTATGGTTGATACAAACAAGTAAGCAGGTGAGGTAAAGACTACCGTAAAACAGCAAGCTCCGCGAACGAAAACCGCTGTTAAAAAAGAAAAAGAATGTAAACCACAGACATAGTGTGAGTTCCTCAATAACCTCGTTTTCTCAGTCTGAACGGAAAGTTTTTTTTCTCAGTTTTTTCGCATAGACCTCGTTCCTTCGACACTTACTCGGTCACCATGAAAATCTCCGACAAATACTTTTCCTCTGCAGAGCTCAGTCTCGATTAATATAGAGTCTATAATACTAAAATTGAATCATTATGTGAAAATGGAATGTTTATGGTTCTTGTCAAGCGGCTTAAAAGAAATCTAGTTGATTCATTGTTATCATTCCGACCACTTCACAAAATTAATTTGAAATGAGTACCCGCTTGGTAAAAGCTATAAACAGAAACCGAAAAGATCTTTGCTGGTCGCAACCTGGCTTTCATGGACGAAAAGAAAATGCTAGTTGACAGAATCTTTTGTTTTGTCAAAGAAATTGCACATTAACGGACAACCAAAAACTAGAAAATAACATGCAAATGAACGTCGAATCCCAGTTGGATTTTTCTTGTACGAGCAGATAGTGAACGAGAGCGAAGCCCGTTTTAGCATAAACGTGGCCAATGTGTATTTAGAGTTAAAAGTTTTTATTATAAATTTGCTAGTTACTATCAACAGAAAGTAAGAAGTCATACAGCGAATGAAACTCACGGATTGATGCTGTGTAGTATTTAAAAAATTCTCAGTACGTGCTGTATCGGATTTAGAATACGAGGCGATGGCCGAGTGTTTTAGATCTTCGAAAGTACGTACTGCGATTGTTTTAAATGACTTCTAAAGGAACCCCTTCACACGCGATTTCGCGAAGAAAGTTTGAAAATTAATGTTTCTTAAGCCACAATAATTTGAGAAGGAAAGTAAGCGCATTTTTATCACATTTAAAGACGCAACATGGTTGTGATTTTCCTTTGTATTTTCCGTATAAATTTTTAAGGAATTTTTGAAGAAACGGTAAATTAATACTAATTTGATGCATTCAGAGGCTTTTTTATATTGAAACTGGGACGGGACACTTTCATCACAGGTTCACATGGCAGATTTATTGCAAATACGCCTTAATTTCTATTTCATATGAAGGCGATAAAATTCACGGATTGATGTTATGAAATGGTAAATTTATACTAATTAGATATATTTAGAGGCTGTTTATTTTGAAGGTGAGGCAGGATATTTTCACTACGAGTTTATATGGCGGAATTGCTTCAAATGCGCCACAATATCTATATCATATGTAGATGTTGATGAAATTCACGGATTGATGTGATGAAACGATAAATTAATACTAACTTGATACATTTAGAGGCGGTTTATTTTTAAGGTGGGACGGGACACTTTCACCGCGGGTTTACATGGCAGAATTATTGCAATATCGCCCCAAGACGGAGTGTTTACAGGGCGAAAATTTTCTCGATAATGTTACAGAGAAAAGAAATATACTTACACGACGAGATCCCGCTTAACATACCGTCACGGCTTTCATATAATCAGTCTCTGAGCGCTAACAATTAGATTGGCTCATTTCCACCGAAAACGCTAAAGTATAATATCTCTTTGATTTGTTAAAAAGTGTCTATTTCATATTAAGACGTTGATGGTGCAATTTAATATACCTGGTTTTCACATTCACGACCATGCCTCTTGGAGAATCTTCTATTTTACACTGTAAAGAATACAACGCCGCTAGTTGAGAAAGCTATACAATCAAAAAGGAAGATAAATAAACAATCCAGATAAAATCACTAAATTACAGAAACACATCTTTATCGCACCTCCTTATCCTTTCTTTTGACGTGGGCGAGACGTAATCTTAAAAAAGAAACAATACTTTTTAATTGAAGCTTGACATTTATTCACTATCTTGCTGCTGAATATAAATGTCGGATATTAAGCAGAGAAAACTCGGAGAAGGACTGGCTTCTTAGGACGAAATTCGTTATAGAGGTAATTTCAACTAACTCCAGTGGAAGTCCCCATCCAGCAGCTTCGTAATGTCAGAGAATTTAACAAACCTGAATACTAACGGTATTTAACAAAGCAGTTTAAGTTGTAGGGCTTGAGTGGAACAACATATTGCTGGTATTGTAATAAACTGTGAATGTCGTCTTATCACCTCTCACCTATGAAGTTCTTAGCAGCTCTAATCAGTCTGTCAACATTTAAATACACATCTAGTATATTCGAAACTAACGGATACACATCAGTATTTGGACTTTAAATCTTGTCATCCGAAGTGTGTGAAAGAAGGTATCCTCTATGGACAGGCTCTTCGGTTAAGGCGGATTTGTAACTCGGAGGAAGTGTTAGATAATAGATTAAACGAACTACACGGTTACCTTCTAAAAAGAGGGTTTAGAGAAAGGAATGTATACTCCCAGTTTGTTCGAGCAAGAGGGAAGAGTCGAGAGAGCCTTCTTGTTCAAGGTAGAGGTCAGAAAAGAATGGATCTAGATAGGATCCCTTTAGTTATGAACTTTTATCCGGCGTTATCGTGGGTAGGGAAAATTGTTGACTCGTTATGGTATATCCTTCAAGCTTCGGACGACATAAGAGAGACTTTTCGTGATAAACCTATGGTGGCATTTAGGAGACCTCGTAACTTGAGGGATGACTTGGTGAAATCTAGATTTAAACGACATAGGGAAGAGAATAGGGGTACGAGGAAATGTCGTAAAACACGTCAAATTTTTAAATTGGTTAAGGAAGGGGATAAATTTTATGATAAAGGTCGGACTTATATAAATTATTCCTTTGACTGTGATAGCGGAGGAGTGGTTTATCTGATTAAATGTAAAAAATGTTTGAAGCTATATGTGGGAAGTACAATTACTACATTTCGGACGAGGTTTAACAATCATAAGAGTATGAAAAGAGAAGGAGGACAAAGGGGTATTCCTTAGGAGCATTTGTACGCCCATATTTTTGATGAGGGCCACGTTGGTTTGGCAGATGTAGAAGTGATGATTATTGATAGGACTAATGTAAATGATCCTACTCAAAGAGAAGGTTTTTGGGCGTACAAATTAGATTCTTTTGTCCCCAAGGGATTGAATATAAGAGACTTCATGTAAATTAGTGAGATTTTTGTAAATAATATGGTAATGAATTAGAACGAGAATATAAAAGACTCCAGTTGGCAGAACATTTGCTGTACCTTGACAAAGGGGCAGGATCCCCGAAACGTTGGCTTTTTAAGCAAATAAAGTTTTTAAACTGAGTTTTTGATTAATGAATATCAGTTGTTTGTGTGTGTGTTTGTGTGTGTTATCAGTGAAAATTACCCAAGAGTTGTTAATGTTTTCCGAAAGATGGGCTAAAGTTCCCCGACGGGGGACTCTAGCCCCCTCTGTCCCCCTGTGGCGCCACCCTGGGTCCAAGTTTGCCTTCTGCTGTACCGATGGACGTAAGCTTAAGGTCTGTCACGGGATAAAACTGTGCGAGAGTCTGCACTGTTAGGAACTCCACGTGCGCAGATTTGTCTGTGGTAAGGGCGTTCTTACATGTAAATATTGATGTTATTTTAGATGCATGATGCTCTAAATTTCCAAGAGACAAAGAAGGAACTAAAATTTATTGAAGGGTAAGCAAAAAGAAAAAACAAAATCCAGCGCCTGCAGACAGTCGCGAAGAGTAAGAGATGAAATAAACCCCGAAAAATTACTGACATTTGAGAACTCACTATTTCATTGTACACCAAGACAGTGTTCGTGCTACTCCTTGAACTCCTTAAATACTCCTTGAACCAAATTTTGACTTTCAGGGCGCTTGATAAGCCTATGAAATTTACAGTTTTCCTAAAACTCCTTGAATATTCCTGGAACATTATGTTCAGGTAAAAGTAAAATGATAAGTTGATAGACCATGCGGAAAAAGAGCAGAAGGTGATTCACCTCACTAAGACTAATAGCTACAGAACAGTTGAGAGCATGACATGATGGAGCAGTTGGCAAAGAAACTAAAGAAATAATTTTCAGTTCTCGTGACTTTTTAACTGCTGTTGTACAGTTTGAAGGAAATCGAGCGATAGGTGGTACTTCAAACAAACATTTTGTAAAATGCAATGTTTGAAGTTTATTGTCTTCTGTTATCAGAAAATTAACTAAATAATCCTTGACAATTGTCATTTTCCTCCCTGAGAACTCCTTGAATATTCCTGGAATTCAACTTTCCTAGAACAGTACGAACCCTGACAAGGCGCGCGAGTAATTACAATGATTTTGAACTTTATGTCGATTTGTCAGTGACTTCAAAATAAAGTCGAAATGTCAATATAGTTATTGTCACGTTTTGTTTCTTACTCAGACCTTCAGTTCCTAAGATGTCAGGTTCTTTCGGAATTTGTTTTATGTTTTGCAAAACAAACAGTTTTAACAGTTTAGGTCTGGGGAGTATTACTGACGTTTATCGTGCTTCTTGCGAAAAACAACACTTTGCAAGAATGGATGTTGGAGAAACATGACGCAACTTCCATGAAATTCACATTTCGTTGCCGAACATTTGACCTGGACGTCTCCTTTGAGGATTCGGAAGATATTTATACTATAACATTAAGCTGTAATTGTTATTCTGAGGGAGTTCTGTCTGATTTTAGGTCATATTTAAAAACTGACGAGCAGGGCTTTATCGGGTTTAAGACTCGAGACGATAGCCGAGTGTTTTAGATCCGATAAGCAGATATTGCGAGTTTTTTAAATGATTCGGAAACGAACTCCTTAATACGCTAATTCTCGAAGAAATTTTGAAAATTTATGTTTTCTAAGCCGAGGAAATTTGAGTAGAAAAGTAAACACGTTTTTCTCACATTTAAAATCATGATATGGTAACGATTTTCCTTACTGTTTTCCTCATGAATAATTACATTTGGGTTTTTTAAGAAACCTGTAAATAAGGAGGCAAAATTATCAAAATGCTCGCATAACCGTCCTGACATTTTCTCTTGTGACTTTTCCAACTATAACAGGACAAAGCTTCTAATGTAAATTTTTCTAATGACAAGCCACTTTTCATGTTAGTTCTTTGACTTTCTTTTTTGATTGCCATAGAATGCAGTTTGCAACCAAGCGCAAGAACCAAACACATTAGTCTCACTTCTTGTTTATCAGGTATTGTAATCGTACAGCTCGTAATGCGAAGGTGCATTCACATCTGCATGCCCTCTTCAGTCTTGGACTGGATTTCGACTGCAGATCCACTTGTGAACGCAAACGCACCACCCGTTTGAGGTGATCTGAGAGAAGACTGACTTTGTACTCACAGTGTACAGTCCAAATTCTGTTTAACTTTCCTTATGTGAACACAAGTAAAAAAGTTCCAGTCGATTTTACCAAGAAAAAAGACTATTTACTATTACCAGCTCACAATTTCAAAACTGACTAAATAATAGAACATAAACCGAAGAATGTCATCATCTTTGCTTGATTTTCACGTTATAAACAAGACAAGACTAAGACGACGGTGAACTTTTATAACTTGAATATCAAGCGAACAAAATGACGTTGTTTGGTTTGTGTTTTGCTCATTAGAAGACTACAATGAATAGAAAAACAACAATTCGTCAAAGTTTTATTGGCGTCGATCATGTGATATGTTTCATGGCATTTTGCATTTACTAAAGTTACCAGAGGGAAGTATTACAATTACAAATTTTGGGTCCCTTCTGGAAATTTTGGAATTTATGACTTTTGATGCAGAATTTTCTGCGTTTTGGGGAGATGCTGCATTCCTACAACGCGCCGAAAAAAATACTAATGACGCGGTCTCTGCAGAAGAGGATATGGGAATGCGTTCTTTCCAGTAGTTTCCTTTTTTTCTCGCGAAATATTCTAAGAATGTGCTGTTTGTTTGGCTGAAATCATCGTTTGTACGACTCAAATTGTGGGATTCACTGACGAATGCACGAAACTACAATCCTGTTCAGAAATATTGGGACAACAGACTTCTATCATTTTACTCTGGCTAACACTAGAAAATTTTGCTCGTCAAACGGGCACCTCCCTCCTCGAAAGAGTTAAAATAGATAGTACGATTACATTTTTCACTTTCCTTCTTCAGCGTTGCGAGATTTTGGTCAAGTTTTTGCTTTGCATGTGGCCCATGCAGCGAGCATCATCTGTCATGGTGGTATGAAGCAACATTGATGGAGGGGAGGAAGGGGAGGAAGGAAAGGGGAAGCGAACGATATTTCCTCTTTCGTCTTAAGTATGGTTAGCAGGGAGACATATGTCACGCTGTCTCAGGTATTTTGGCCAGGATAGCAGTCGTTAAAGGTACCGAGATCCTTAGGCTTCCGCTCAGGTTGCACTTATGACGAACGTGCATCTTAGCTCACCATCTGAATCTCGGTAGCTCAATGGTTTGAGCGTCTCACTGGTCCTCCGAAGCTTGCTGATTCGATCCCTGTCTGGTGCTCAGAAATCGTTTTTCTGAGGATAGACGTTGACCAACGTTCACCTATCATTCAAGATATCTGCAAGCTCCCACATTTCCAGAATATTTATCTTATCCATAGCAATATTAATAACATATAGTGACTTCCGTTCAGGTCGCATATATGTCGAACTTGCACGTTCGCTTACTATTTGAGTCTTGGTAGCTTAATGGTTAGAGCGTCTCACTGGTCATCAGAAGGTTGCTGGTTCGATCCCCATCTGGGGCTCAGAAATCGTTTTTCTGAGGATACAGCTTGACGAACGTTCATCTGTAATTCAAGATATCTGGAAGCACCCACATTTCCAAAATATATATATCTCAGTAGTTTTATATGTTTGATTATATATTTGTTTTTCTTACGTGTTTCGTGGCATACTATTTTAAATTGTTTGATTTCCCAAGTATTAACGTCTGAATCTGTCGAAAAATTCTACAATAGGGGCCATGATTAAAGTTTAACTTGGGGGGGCTGTACCTCGCAGATGTTGCTCGACTAATCACGTTATTACCTGAAATATTTCACAAAATATCTTAGAATGCGTCAGAATCAGTCTCAGGAGAGACTAAAATACAAAATTTTACTACTTGGGTTACCCTAAAGGCCAACATTCTCCTTTGTGGTACTTGGCGTTCCAAGATCCAGGTCTTTTCTCGCTTAAGAGTGACTTTATTTCCGCTTGATGAACCCTAACAGCTCCCTAAGCTGTTCTCCCTAGAGGTCTAGTAAGGACCACCCCTAATGCTTCTAGTGTTACCACATGAACAAACCAAAGTCCCCGGAGAAAACCTGCGATTCTTGGTAGAGTAAAACCAGACAACATTCTTCTTACATGTGACCAAGAAAATGTTAATGAGATAACTGCATGAGGCCGGAATGGAACCCTAGTCACAGTAGTGAAAGATATGCACTAACATTATGTCATCAACCTCCAAGCTGCTAGTGCCAATAACTAATGTCGGCATTGATCTTGAGTTGTGTAAACTTTTTCAATAATAGCAAGCATTGACCCCACTCTTTCTGGAAACATTCGATTGCCACGTTCACTCATCCCGTCTGTCGCAGTAAATTTAAGTAAATTTGACTCGTTCAGTGAATTTATACCCTTACATACACCGTAGTATTTATCCATAGTCCCTTTGAAAGCTTGAAAGGTCTTAATAACATGCTTACTGCGGTCATCTTGATCATCTGCAATTCTTTCCATTGTGCTATCGCTGGTGTTGCGTTCTAAACTGAAACTAATGTACGTAATCATTTTAGACAGTAATAGCCTCATCGTAAAACTTGGTCATCAGCTCATTGAAGAGACATTTTCACGCTGTAATTTCTTGGAAATGTTTCCCTCTCGTGAGAGTTTGCCACAGGTAAGCGCGTTATTTATTCCGTAACAAAACGAGAATTTAAGTCATTAAAAATCAACTCGAATTGACTCGTGGTAACTTGAATTAATGCTGGGGCCATATGAGAACTTCAGTGAAAGCAAATCAGTGAAAATCTTTTACATTTGCATATGAATTTGAACGATTGAACTCAATCCATCAGCGTTCTGCCCAGGACCATCTGGATGCCGGACACCTGTGGGACCGAGTTCATACCCCCCAGACAACTTTTGCAATTTTGGTTTAGAATAAATGAATATAAGAGAAAGCAAATTCCGAAAAAGAAGGCCATCTTTTAACTTAAGATTTAAGTTAACGAAAGATGAAAACTGTGAATTGGTGACATTTCGATTTTATTGCAAAATCATCTTCAGACCAAGTGAACTAACATTAGGTCCGCTTATGTTAGTTCACTTGGTCTGAAGATGATTTTGCAATAAAATCGAAATATCACCAATTCACAGTTTTCATCTTTCATTAACTTAAATCTTAAGTTAAAAGATGGCCTTCTTTTTCGAAGTTTGCTTTCTCTTATATTTTTTGAAGTTGTCGGCTGGTCAAGGTTTTTGGATAAATGAATATCATATTTCACCGAATCACCGGTCGTTGATAGTGTGCACATTACGATTCTAGATTTTGCCTAAGGATTGCCAATACTGCTTAAGTAAAAAAAAAAAAAATCACTTGAAGTTTTCTTATCACATATTTGATACTTTTCGAGTATCGAGCGGAAGGGTCCGCTTTGGTGTGAATCCCGGGCGACACTGCTGAGGACCGGGAACTAGCGCCAAGCACTGCCAACCATGGGCAGAACCCTGATCAACGGAGTAGTCTTAAGAAAGAGTTCATCAGATTCTGAAGATTTCCACTGGGGACGTTGAAACGTAAGTCACTACAAGCACCGCAGTCTCTCACAAGACTACTTTAACTTGGACGACCAACTTTCATCAACAATGCTGATTCTCGCGGGCTCAAATCATTTACTTTATAGAGACTTTACTAAATGAAAGTAAAGTTACGAGCGTCGGAATCATACACCGTAAAGGACCGTTTACACGTACGATTTTGTCCCTTACGATTGACATCTTGGAGTATGTGTTTGACTGACGAGAGCGTCGAGGACAAACTGCAGCGAATCATAAGCGGATATCTTGCTTTATAGACTATCATGAGTTTATTACATACTCCAAGATGACAATCGCAACGTGCAAAATCGCACGTGTAAACGGCTCTTAAAAGCCAACTTGGACTAGCTGCAAATTTAGTGTAGCGCTCTGCAAACTGAGCCACGCAAGCCGTCGACGAGAAAATGTATTGTGTATTGATGTAGGACTTGATGACGGTTAGTTTAAGGTTATATTTAATGCCTTGCGATTTGCATCTTGGAGTGCGTGCTTCCTTTATATTGGAACATGTTGCATGTGTCTTATAAGGATCAACAAAATTACAAACCTGTCTTCTCACTGTCGTTTTTTAACAGTTACTACTTCTTGTATCGGATACTATAGCAAACGTACGAGTGCTCATTGAGGACGTTGAGTTCATTTCTATCAATCACATAGTATCTCTCAAAGATAAACTGTAAGTGAAAATACTTTGCACTTATATCTCGTGTTTTTTAAAGATAACTCGGCTCTACGAACAGCGAAATATTGAAACGAAAACCAACAGGATCATCAATTTTGAAGTGTTTTAATACCACTGCTAGGTGTGGTCGTTACACCTGTAACTGGTTGCAGTGAGTTCATCACATTTACTGTAATTTAACGCGGATTTTGATTCCTTTTTCCAGGAAGAAACGAAAACTGGAACAATTTCATATCCAGGAAACGCGTTACTATTGCAACGAAGCGAATTTCATGAAATGCAGACTTGTACAAAACATCACGCTGATTTAAATTGACTCAACAAATTATTACACTGTTTTTTTGTTTGGATCTTAAGTGATAGCGTTACAAGTTGAAAGCATTTTTTCTTTCGATGTTTGCGCAAGGTCAACCTCATAATTAGGAGTTAGTAATTTGCAGTGAACTCAATTTCCATGTCTGGAATGCTAACTGGCCAATGAAATGTTTATTCCGACAGGCCGTACAGAGTTTAGTTCAAATGTACAACAATGTCATAAATGCCAACGTCTCGGACACTGGGCTAAATACTGCAGATTACCGTTGCCAGTTAATTACCAACCAAGCCGCAGTGGACTGGCCTTTTCAAACTCCACCTGTTACAATAGACCAGGAGGAGGAGCAGGAGGATATACTAGCGAAGGAGGATCTACTCGAAAGTGAAGAACCCAACGACAGCCTACTCCAGTACATTTCTGAGGTATATGAAAATTATGACCGTGAATTACAGCCTGTATCAGCTAAAGTAAATGGCAGTCTTAAAAGTAACATTGGATTTTGAAAACGTATCGGGGCGTCTAAATTTGTCCTTTCAGTAATTCAGGGGGGATACAAGATCACCTTCTTACAAACCCCTCCATCGAATACGCAAAGAAACAATAAATCAGCCTTACTTCACATCTAATTCGTCTAATAGGCCATTTCCAAACTATTAGACTCAGACAGGGTTCTAGAAATCAACACACCACCTACCTCACCAATCCTCAGTCAGTGTCAGTACAACCGAACGGGGGAAATGAGGCTGACTGCAAACCTCAGACACATCCACAAATACGTAAGAAGAGGTAAAATCAAATACGAGGACTAGGAAATAGCACTGTCCTATTTCCAAAAAGGTTCATACATGATCTCCTTCGTTTTGAAAGGCGGTTATAACCACATTGATATTCACACCGATTACCAAACGTTTCTAAGATTTGCTTGGAAATGGAACCACGAGCCAAGCTTTAGCTATTATGTCGTAGACAATGTCTATTATGTCTATGTCGTAGACAATGAAACAATTACGAGCGCAGGCAGAGGCACTTGGAGATAGTTGTCCGCAGTCGAATACGCACTGAAGTCATTCTTGCCTATACTCTAACAATAATACGTTAAGTGGTTTACCGACCGTCAAGCCGCACGCAGCATCGCCAAAGTCGGTAGTATGAAGAAAGATTTACACCGTATTGCCTTAAGAATTTACCAGTTATATTTGTAACACAGAATTGGGCTCGAAGTCGAGTGGGTCCCATGTACTGAAATCAAAAGAGCCGATTTCATAAGTAGCCTTATCGACCTAGAAGTCGAATAAATCACTTCCGTATATTTCAACACTTTGCAACGCGCATGGGGCGCACCCACCGTAGATTGCTTCGCGAATTATATCATCACAAAAACGGCACGATTCATAGCATAGGAAACCGGGGTGCGCGGAGGTTGACTTTTTCGTACAATACTTGACGGAAGAAAGTTGCCTCGTGGTTCCCCCCGTCACCCTTGTCACCAGAGCCTTACACTACCTCCATAAACAAAAGGCACTTGCTGTAGTAGTAGTTTCGTATTGGCCCTCATGATCTTTCTGGCCATTTATCTCCAAGCGTTTGGCTTATTTCATTATCGACTACCAAGTATTCCAAAGCGCGGAAGCGTTAACACACGGAAGGACCACTGATGTACTTCTAGGTTCAAACAGGTTCCTTGGCTAAATATTGGCACTCAGGATGAAATTCTACCAGACAATTTACATATTAGCGACCACACAGCAAAAACGGAAGGTGTTCGGGCAATTAACGACTAATCGATTGGAGCCTGTTCAGGAGCACTGCCATTAACGTAAAGGGTGCCGGACGCAACGAGAAAGGCACTGGCCGCAACACTAATTTGCGCTGAACTCAACGAAAAGACGCTGGACAACGGCCCAAGCACACTGCATAAAACTTAACCTTATTACGTAAAGTAGAACGTCTACACGGAGTAACGTGCATTACATCGTAAGCGTCCACCAATGTTTATTTCTTCTTTTCAGTCGTTTCGTACCTGCGAGGAGTAGAGAAAAGTTCTTGAAAATATTAGGCGAAGCCCAACTTCCAACCTTTTAAGGTGAGTTTAAATGTGCTACTGCAAGAGTGAAATCTGATTATTGTTTTATTGTTAGATTAGAGCTTATCTATTTCAGCATTCAAGGCTGTTTCATCCGCAACCAACCAAGGTCAGGGGCATCAGCCTGCTGTACAGATTGCCTTCTGGTCCTTGGGCTAACATGGCGGGTATGCCCACACCTCTTCGAGCTGCCAGCCAATTCAGGCAGGCTGAGGCTTTTGGCTACCTGTCTACCCATCTGGCAAGGCAGGGACACCATTCCCTCGGTCATCTCATCAAAGCCTGCTCGTTTTATAGAGACCACTGGCTTCGATATCAATGTCCTGCCTACCTATGTCTGGCTTATTTTCGGAGTTTCTTTCTCTTAGATAAGCTGTCATCCGAAGCTGAAGAGTCTTATCCACCCTTGGCTTAGTGGTTGCTGGCACATGCCAAAGGTGCCACCCCAGACTCTGGTGGGGGGAGCGTTCACATTCCCGTAGTAGGCTGAAGATGTGCTAGTTCTACTCCAGTTTATTATTATTTTTATTATTATTATTTAATATCATTATTGTTATTAATAATCATTATTGTTATTAAATAATGTTATTAAATAATCATTATTGTTATTATCATTATTAATAAGTTAATACCGACCTGGTGAAACGTCCTTATAGAACATCAGTGGATAACTCAAGGCATGAGATATTCCAGCATAAGGTCTGCAACCATTTACCAGAGCAAGGAGCACACTTCCCAAAGCCCACGTAGTTTCTTTACGTGGATCAAACTTTTTCTGTGTAAGATACTCTGGAGGCCAGTTTATCGGTGTTCCTAAATTATCAAACATGTTCACGTGAATATAAATATTTGGCTTTTTTATCATTAACTCCTTCCCGACGAGATGTCTCCCCTTAACGAGTAAAATCATCTTGCGTTAGCCAGAGTTAAATCATAGAAGTCGTATTCTGCTGGGAAAAAGTTGATTGAGAAAGTTCTAATTCAGATTGTTAACTCTTTCCCAGTTGGAGGTCTACCCTTGATGAGTGAAATAGTCTGGCATTAGAGAGAGCGAAATAAGGCAAGACTAATCCTCTCAGAAAAGAGCAATAATTCATGAGGAAAATACAAAAGAAAATCATAACCCTGTTGGGTCTTTATAAGTGATAAAGACACGTGTGATTTCATACGTGAAGAAGAAGTTCATTTTTTCGGCTTACAAAAGATAAATTTCCAAACTTTCTTCGCAAATTAGCGTATTAGAAGGTTCATTTTTGAAGACATCTAAAAAAGTCGCAGTTCGTGCTTTATCGGATCTAAAACACTCGGCTATCTCCTCGTGTTTTAAATCCCGATAAAGCACTCCTGCTCGGTTTTTAGATATTATATTATTGTATGTATATATATATATATATATATATATATATATATATATAAATAAATGATAGATTTTTCAATTGACAACAGAGTGCTCAGTACCACAGAGGTAGAGCGATGTTAATATTGTTAATGATAAGGCTTTGTGCTGCTACTCTGAGTTTCACGCTCTTCAGCGATCTTCAGGCAACTAATGAAGTTCCGCTTCGGTTGGCGTATGTGGGATGACTTGTTGGTGGAATGAATACCCTCTGAAAGGAAAATTCCCTCTGAAAAATGCCCTCTGAAAGGAAATTGCTTAGCAGAAGGAATCATTTACCAGGCCAACGTGACAACTACCGACGGAACGAACACGAAACAATATATAGGAATGACAGCCAACAACTTCAAACAACGATACAACAACCATTTGAAATCTTTTCGGAACGAGAAATACGCAAACGAGAAGGAACTTTCTAAACACATTTGGGACTTAAAAAGGAAAAATATGCCATTTTCATCTATTTGGTCAGTTTTGAAACGTGCGGAGACGTACTCAGCTGGAGGAAAACGATGTAACCTTTGCCTAGAAGAAAAACTGATGATATCGAAGGCCGACAAAAGAAATTTATTAAACAAACGGACAAAAATAATCTCTAAATGCCGCCACGAAAATAAATTTTATGTCAAGAACTTTTGCCGACGAAAGAATACTGTGACATCACTGTCTACCCACCAACAAGTCATCCCACGTATGCCGGAAATTATAAACGCCAACCGAAGCAGAACTTCATTAGTTACCTGAAGATCGCTGAAGAGCGTGAAACTCAGAGTAGCAGCACGAAGACTTATCATTAAAAATATGTATTTATATATATATATGTATATATATATATATATATAAACATACATAAATATACATATAAATGTTTTTAATATACATATATATATATATATATATATATATATAAATATATATATATGAATATATAACTGAGATGATAATGTTTACGATGATTCCAAGAGTGCTCGATACCATATGGGGCAGAGCTTAAATGTAGTAAGATTTAGCAACCATATACTCTTAAGCAAAATCTTACTACTATATATAAATATATATATATATATATATATATATATATATAATACACACATATATGTATATATATGTCTTTATATACAATAATATATATGTTATGCAGTTATATATATATTTAAAAACATATACATATATATATATGTTTTTAAAATTCATTAATAATCCATGAGGAAATTACAAAAGAAAACAATCGTTTTGCGTATTTAAATGTGATACATTAACAAATACAATTTTTAAAAACGTGATAATATATAGAAAAACAATAAAAGATAAGCTAAATCTGTTTAAAAACTTTTCGAGATAAATTATAGTTAAAATAAATCAAGAAAGAAATTCCAAGTACTAAACTTTTATTCCAAGGATAAAAATTACAAAAGCTTGGATGTTTCTATCAGCACTTTACCACTTGTATTCCTTTTCATAAAATTTTTGTATCATTTTAAACAGAAATCTTAGCGTGTTTCGAATTTTAAAAATTGAGTTGCAGGCTCAAAATATTTAGACGAGGTTTCGTATTTCCAAATGAAATTATTAAAATATAAATCACGATACGAACTTGCACCTAGCTCACCATCTGAGTCTTGGTAGCTCAATGGTTAGAGCGTCTCACCGGTCATCAGAAGGTTGTGTGTTCGATCCCCGTCTGGGGCTCACAAATCATTTACCGAATATACAGCTTGACGATCTATCATCTCTCTTATGATGGAATATATCTCTTATGGAATATGACAGAATGCATATTATAATAAAACGCTTTGAAGCCATCATAACTATTTTAAGATTACTTTTTTAAATAACATTCACAGCTAAGCAAAACTAGAGGCTATTTACGTGCTTAAGCGCTGCATATATAGTAATCTTTTCTGTAAATGGAGGAAATATGTTATAAAATTTTTTTCTAAGGTATTGAAATAAGAGATGAAAATTTTACCAAGGAAGGTAAAGTGTAGATTATTTTCCAATGCCGTATTTTTCATGAAAATATATGCAAAATGATAAGTTTGTACTGTAAAATATCAATTTGCAGCTCACCAAACAGTTTCCACCACGTGCGTCAAGCACTCTAAATTTTTGAAAGATTTGAGTTTCTGCCATTAAGATATCACTGTGAACAGCCACTTTTAAAATTTATCAAACATACTTACCAACTTTTTCGTGGAATCATTGCAAAGGTTTGTATTTCCTTGCCATCCCAAAGTCAATCAGTTTGACATCATGGCTGTCATAATTGTACAAAATGTTACCTAATTTAACATCTCGGTGTACAAATCCTTTCTTTTCCATGGCTTTAAGTACGCTCGTTACTCGACGTACAATTCCTCTTGCTAGCTCTTCTGAAAGTGGCAACAGGTCGTCACAAGCTAGCTCAAGCAGATGCTTAGAGTTCACTGGTCTTTCAGTTATTATAATAAAGTTATCCTCTGACAATTTATGGTAGTGCAAAACTTGATAGCTGCTGGATGATCCTGGATCTTACGCATGAAATAAACTTCAGCAGGAACCAGGCCAAACTGTTTATCCTAAATAAAAAACGAGCTGTCTGTAAATGGTTTACTCTGTATAGTCGGTGAAGCCTCCTCTGGACGATGTGAATCGTCTAACGTTAGCCAGAGCAAAATTATAAACGTTCGATTCAAGCCAATGCGCATGCTATAAAATATCCGGCTATAAAACGCATGCGCGTACATTAAAACGCAGATTTAGTCAGACTACTGGGCTAAACTTGACGTGTAACCAATCATTTAACCATGAATAACTAGTGATAAAAGGATACCGTTTTTACAATAATTAGTCGGAAACTACGTTATGTGTTCTACCTTTGAGTCAGCAACTTTGTTGGAACATTGATTACATGACTTTTAAAAAAACAAGAATACTTCATTATTAGTTTCCTGGAAGCTTTGGAAATATTACAACTTCACAACTTTCAGTTCTAAAGGAATATAAGCACAAAAGGTGGAACTCAATTGTCTGACCGCGTCTTTAGTGTTTATTCTTTGGTTAAGTTAACTCTTTCCTGGCCCAATAAGACTTGTGTTATTTTACTCTGGCTAACGTCAGACAATTTTACACGTCATGGGAAGAGCTTTCGCATTGAAAGACTTTAAGCAGAAAGTTAGAAACTCTTTGGAGAAAATTTGGTCAAATCGTAAAGGAGCTTTGCAAATGTTCTTGAAAACATTAGGAAAGCGTCAAGCAAATATGGAATAAAGTTTTACATTTTTGCAGTTTGGTCAATTAACATTCTATCAGGGGTGGCGCCTGAGGTGGGCATAGGGAGCTACAGTCCCCGTCGGGGAATATTATCTCCACAATTAGGAAAAATTCAACAATTTGTTGGAAAGTTGTCATTGGTGATACCACATTTTGATATTGTTCAAACTATAAGTACTTGTGTTTAATTTAGTAAAGAAAGATAGTAGACTCTTCTCTTCATGTCAAACCTAAAAGTAAACTGTTTCTAGTCAGTTGTTGTGATTATTTCTTTCGAAAGATAACATGATGTTTTTAATCTTGAAATATTTCTTCTAAAATACTTCAAATAAGTTTTATTGGAGGAAGAGAGTAACGAGTGGCGATGAATTATTAGATCTTCAAAGCGTTACCTTCAGATACGTCTGCACGTCCTTGAACTTCAACACCTTTATTGCAACCTATTGGCAGAAAAATAGAATTTATTAAATATTACATGTACAAATGTATATGTATGTATATATATATATATATATATATATATATATATATATATATATATGTAGTATTTAAAAATTTAGCAGGAGTGCAAATTAGGATTTAGAACAGGAGGTGATAGCTGAGTGTTTTAGATCCAATAAAGCATGTAACGCGTGTTTTTTGAAAGGCTTCTAAAATGAACCTCTTAATACGCTAATTTGCAAAGGATGTTTGGATATTTATGTTTTCTAAGTTCAAAAAATTAACTTTTTCAAATATAAAGTCACATGTGTCTTTCTCACATATAAAGGCCCTACACGGTTATAATTTTCCTTCCGATTTTCCTCATGAATTATTAATAAATTTATATATATATGGGTATATGTCTATGACTATGTCCACGTCCATGTCTATTTCCATGTCTATGTCCATGTCCATGTTCATGTCCATGTTTTTGTCTATCACTATGTCTGTCTATGCATATGTCTACGTATATGTATATGTATATGTGTACGGATATGTATGTGCATGCTGAAATATATATGAGCATATTTACACACACATATATATATATATATATACAGCAATGATGAGTACCACGAAGGTTACAGCGTTGATATGAAAATATAGAGCGCTCAATACCGTTGCTGGTAGAGCGAATAAATAAATACGAAAGACAAAAATTTTGCTGTCACTACTACAAATTTGTCTTTCGTATTTATATATATATATATATATATATATAGTAGGCCGAAACGGTTCCTTCTGTAGTTAGATAACCCTCTATGGCCTTTTGGTTCATATTGAGCACTCTACAGGATGAGTCATGTCGCAAGCGAATTTGCGCACGCTCAATAGTCTCTAGTTAGAGCACTCTGACATGGCTTAGATGTGCCACATGTGTGGGACATTTGAGTTGCCTCTATAATATAAGCTTCTCCATCCTGCTCGTCAGCACTACACTGATGAGGCCCAGTAGGCCGAAACGGTTCCGTCTGTAGTTATATATATATATATATATATATATATATATATATATAAGGTTAAAACTTTTAGTAGTCTCTTAGAGTTTCAAGCTTATTTATTTACTATCTGGTCTATCTTATAAGATATTGAGCACTCTACATAAAGTCAATTGAGAATCTCTCATGCTGTAATGTATTATATATATGTAAATATTTGCATATATATATATATATATATATATATACCTTTATGTACATAAGTATGTAATTATATGGCATTATTTGACAAATAGCTACTTATTGGTTACGTTGCACTTACTGGTAACTTTTCGTTATTGTTGATAGAGTAGCCTTTGTAAACAGTGGCATAACTTCCTTTACCAATTTTACCATTCTTGCAGCAGTAATATATTGGACCTAGAAAAACAGAAATAAAAATATCTCTTAAAGATGTCCAATCTAGCAGATCATGATGACCACAAATCATCAAAGACTGCAGCTCGACCTAAAACGTGAAATAGAATTACTCATGGCACCATGTTTGATCGTGTTCGGGGAACTTCCTGAACTTAATGGAACATGGAGAGTATAAATATTCTTTAAACATACTTTCTAATGGATAGACTTGAAGAATTATATGTGAGCAGAAATCTTGTGAAATATCTCTAAGGTGGTTTTGGCTCATTCAGCTTGGTATGTCTTGATTTAGGATAAGAAGGAAGAAGCTGGATACCAGTTCATTTTGGTAAAATATTGAGTTGAGAACTATCCGTTTTCAGTATTGTACTCTGCAGTATTATCGCGTATTTCACTTTTTAAGTTCGAGTTAACACTCAGGGAGGTAAGTAATGGAGCCAGAGGGGTCAGAAATGAGGGTGGTGGGACACCTTGATCCCCTCTTTCTTGGTGAGAGGGCTGGAGTATGTTAGGTCCTTCCCACTTTTTAACTGGCTACAAATAAAACTTCAAACTTTTGGGTGCCTCATGAGATCGTTGTTGAATTAAAGATTGTTTTTTCTAAGAGCCTTTAGTAAATCACAAACTCGATTTCCAACAAAATTCAGGCTAACGTTTCTGACACTTTTGTAATGATCGTGGCCAGAAGGTATAGCTGAGAAGGAGGAGTAGCATTAGGATCAGGGTTAGGATAGGTTAGGATTAGGGTTAGGTTTGGGTTTAAGTTTAGGGTTAGTTCTAGCCCAAGCGCTAACACTAGCTCTTACACTAACCCTAACCCTTACCCTAATCCTAACCGTTACCTTTACCGTAAACGTAAACCTACCCCTACCCTCAACCCTAACCCTTACCCTAATCCTAAACCTTCTCAGGTATATCTTCTAGCCACGACCCTTGCATAATGAGGGCAATTGGCCATTGGGGTTTTTAAATTTGAAGCACACTGTCACTCATATCCATGCAAAGATTGGGATCTCACAGGGGTCCCCAGTTTTACTGTCGTTCCGACGTCTTTGAATGGAGCCTGTTATCCATGAAAAGATCTTGAGGTTGCAATATTGCTAATTTGCTAAGAGCGAAAAAAGTGTAGATTTTATACTCCTTCTCTGGCATCTTGTAAAACACTGCTGTAAGATGGATTCCATGCTCGGGGTAGGTATTTAGCCCACGATATTGAGGATGACTGTATAGTTATACAAAAGTAGGGCTTTACAATATACAAGTAATATTACACCCAAAATAACCTCTTGCAAACGAAGATATCTGATTCCCTCGACTAGATATCAGGTCAGATTCTCTATCACAAATATACCCGGTCGTTTATTGAGTTACTCGGAATTAGGCCTTCGTTTTCGTGGAAACATCTTAGTCGGGCATATCATATCACCTCACCAGCTAATCACTAATGAGTCTTGTAGGAAGCGTTTTGATTGGTTAACATATTAGTCGGATTGACCATTGATCTCGCCGATGAGTGAGTGAAAATAACTTGGTTCACACAATGGTTGGAATCGAACGTAGATGTTTATGAAGATCTTACCATTTGGCCTCAAATCAACCACTTCAATCAGCTCTTCGCCATTCATAAGGAACTGTGCGGAATGATGGCTGTTTGTGCAGATACTAGTTTTGTTGAACCTAACGAAGGTTGTTCTTCATTACCAAACGATAGTTTAAAACTTTCGTGGACAGGAGATTTTGATTCTTTGAAGAATTTCATCGCTAGTTGCACCGACATCGATGGAACCTGGTGTTCCCCCGGTGGCGAGAAGAAAACTCTTAGCGATGGCTCTACAACATTGACATGGTGGAGAAACAAGAAGTACCTTAAATTTGATGGGACTAAAGCGAACTCTATCAAGAATAAATTGTGTTCAATAATATGTAGAGACGGGATCAACGAGCCTGCCGGGAAAACAAAACCAACTGGAGTTCAAGGCATCGATATGTCATCTTGCCCTCCAAATTATAGTGAAGTGTGTGCTGATGTTGAAGGTTTAAAGCTCGACTTGGCTATTTTGGAAACGAAGTACAACAAGGATATGCAGATAAGTTTACAATATGTGGTTAAACTTAATGATGAAATAGTCAGATTGCAAGAAAATCTACATGAGATGAACGAGCGTTTCGAAGACATATTAAATGCAAATCTTCAAACCAATAGCAAAAATTTGCATGTGGAGGAAGAAACAATGAGTAGGCAAATCGCAGAAAACAATGACATGAGCAATCCCTCTGTCCCAAGAGATAACGAACACACAAAGGGTATTGAAGACCAAGCTGAACGGAAAACACTTAATGAAAGGAACAATACTAATCAACGAGATGTCATCTCTAGGAAGTTGGAAACAATAAGTAGTCAAAACAGTGGAAACAATATGAGTAATATTATTGTCCCAAATAATACCAGCACAAAATGTAGTCAAGAGCAAATACGACGCGATCCTAATATTCCCAAGCATACTATTCCATGCCCATTTTTACGTAAACGTGGCTGGTGTGTTAAAGAAATTCCCTGTGACTTCTCCCACCATATTAAAAATTTTCAATATCCAAAGACATTTCATAACATACTAAAGTGCAACATTCCTTGTCCTTTTTTACAAAGGAGAGGCTACTGTCTGAAAAAGGAACGATGTGATTTTCTGCATGATAGGTCTTCGTACAGAAATGCGATGAACAGTCCTTTGCCTCTTGCCCCTTTTTTATCCCGCGATCGAGTGCCAATGCCACCAAATATTTATATCAACCCTCCTTTACAGTTCCCAGACTCCCACCAGTATCCACGGCGACCTCCATTTTCTCCAAGACAAGTGAGGAAAACTCTAGTGCCTCTTCCTCCTTCCTTAGTGCCCCCTCCCCCCTTTCCAAGACCATTGATGGAAATTCCAGTGCCTCCTCCCAACGTTCCCTTTTGAAGAGTCCGCCATACCCAGTCAACGTAGTTTCACCTGTTCCAGTCGCAGAAGAAGTAAGTGGCGTTGTAACAACTATGACTATCCCTACAAGAATTACTGTACGTAAAACCTTACCATCAACTAAATCTGTTGGAAGTAATCGTAGTTTAAAGCATAATGCTTTAAACTGTATTAAAGTAGCAAGAACAAAACCACCGTACGAGGTACGCTCTCCAACCTTATTTGTACCGTCTATTATGTTATCCAATGTCATGT
Organism: Heliopora coerulea; assembly: GCA_030142905.1. Classification (NCBI taxonomy): domain Eukaryota; kingdom Metazoa; phylum Cnidaria; class Anthozoa; order Scleralcyonacea; family Helioporidae; genus Heliopora; species Heliopora coerulea. Next base: position 483,728 of record JASJOG010000143.1, read on the forward strand.
CCCTTGCCCCCAAGATAGACGAGCTGCGCGAATCAATTACCCTTAGAAACGTTGACCTCATTTGCATCACTGAAACATGGTTACAAAATCATATCCATGATAACATCGTCTCCGTTTCTGGTTACAACATTGAACGCCGCGATAGATCCAATGGCCAACATGGCGGTGTGTGTGTCTATATAAGAAACTCAGTAGGATACGAAGTATTGTACGACATGATGAACACAAATATTGAAGCTCTTTGGGTAAAACTAAGACCTTTACGCCTTCCTAGGGGAATTCCCTGTATTATGTTATGCAACATGTACCATCCTCCCGGTGGAAACGACCAGGAAGCGATCAATTATCTATATGAATCATTATCAACAATTGAAACCAAATTCCCTAATAGCAGAATAATTCTACTTGGTGATTTTAATAAATTAACCACATCTCGAATAACCAATGGTTTTAAACTCCGACAGATTGTAAAATTTCCAACACGAGGTCCGAATCGGCTAGATTTAATTTTCACCAATATGAACGATTTTTATAATGAGCCAATTAAACACCCGGCTTTCGGCCTTTCTGACCATGACACGTGTGGAAGTCCATCCTTTAGAAAGACAGAAAATCCCAAAACCAAAAATTAGTGTGAAATCCAGAGACATGAGACCATCAAAACGTCTTGCGATGAGTACCCTTTTAAAAGAAGTTGATTTCAAGTCGTTGATCGCTATGGAGAATACTTGTGATGGAAAAACACGGATGTTAGGGTCAATTATTAAATTTGGATTGGACTCGTTACTTCCCATTACGACGAAAATTAAGTATTGTAACGAACCGCCTTGGATGTCTCGATCTCTGAAAGAAGCAATTCATCGTCGTCAAACGGCCCTAGCCCAAGGAAATACATGTCTGTTCAAAACTCTAAGAAATCGAGTAAACCGCGAGCGTAAATCGTGTCGATCGAAGTTTTATAAGTCAAAAGTAGAACACCTAAAAGAATGCTCGCCGTCTATTTGGTGGAAGGAAGTCAAAAAGCTTAGTGGTTTGGCGTCGCAGGTCACCTATCGCGAAGATTCGATGTCTTTATTGCAAACTTAGAGTGTGGGACTGGCCAAACACCCAACACTCCATACCACCTTGCCAATCTAATAAATCAAACCTTCCTCAAGCCAATGAAATTTTTCGACCCATTGCCATCTTGTTTTACGAATCGAGACGCTATTGAGAATTCCCAACTAACCAACCAATCCTTTTGTACGTCCGAGTTCTCGGTCTTCAGACAACTGGTAAGCTTAAACCCAAACAAAGCTAGTGGCCCAGACGGCATTCCAGCTTGGGTATTGAAGGAAAACGCTGATATCTTAGCCTCACCTATTTCAGACATATTGAATCTATCCTATAAAGAAGCGCGTCTCCCTTCGATATGGAAACTCGCGGATATCGTTCCATATCCGAAACAAAAACCCGTTCGAGAGGTAAATAAACATCTACGACCAATATCCTTAACACCCATCATCTCCAAAATAGCAGAGGATTATATAGTAGAAGAATACATTAAACCAACTGTACTCCAAATTGATCCTAATCAATTTGGCACAATTCCAAAATCTAGCCCGACGTTTTCTCTTTTAAGTATGTTACACTCTTGGAATGGTTCTACCGATGGAACTGGTGCTACGGTCAGAGTCATCTTATTTGACTTTAAAAAGGCTTTTGACCTGATAGATCATGGCTTATTGGTTACCAAACTCCAAACATATAATTTACCGCATTGGGTTGTCAACTGGATTACAGATTTTCTTACATGCAGAAAACAAAGGGTAAAGCTAAACCAAGAGGATTACTCGGATTGGGCTGAAGTTCCCGCCGGAGTTCCACAGGGTACAAAATTAGGCCCATGGCTATATTTAATAATGATCGATAAACTAACAGTCTCTTGTGGTGACATGTGGAAGTTCGTAGATGACACAACTGTAGATGAATTAGTCGGCAAATGCAGCGAAAGCAGAATCCAGACCACAGTTAATGATCTACTAACCCAAATCTCTGAATTAAATTTTCAATTGAATGAAAAGAAATGTAAAGAATTACGTATTGGCTTTGGTGAACCAAGTGCTACTTTCGATTCAGTTATTGTGAACGATACCCCATTGGAGGTGGTTCCGTGTGCAAAAATCCTCGGATTAACCGTTTCGAACAATTTAAAATGGAACGATCACATTTCCCAAACCATCGTGAAAGCAAGAAAGCGATTGTACTTTTTGTCACAACTCAAACGAGCCAAAGTTGGGACTAAGGAATTAATTGTATTTTACAGCACATGTATTAGACCAATCTTGGAATATGCATGCCCGGTCTTTAATTTTCAAGGTCATTTAGGGCTACTGGGGAGAAGAGCCTCAAGGTTGTTCCCCTAAAGTGCGCCTCAATACAACCTCAAGGTCACGTAAAGGTCACCAAGATTGCATTCTAAAAAAAATTTAGACAAAATATAACCAAAATAATATTTCAAAAAATCAATATTTTGAGTATAAGACCACCTTAAATCCTGAATTATTGGTAATTGTAAAGCCTAAAAAAGCCCAGATCATGACATCCAAACTAATCCCTGTCTATCAGATTTGGGAGCCTACGACACATTGTTCCAAGTAGTGAATGGTCATTTTCTATCACAGCACTAGACCACTGTTTATAATGTTCACTCTAGGTCCACGAACTTGGTACTGCTACATCTACCTTAAAATCAACATGCTATTAATTTAACCTCCTTTGGAATTAACTAAATATTTTCTTAGCTCATTGTCCACCTGCACAGTTACACATTTGCAAAACACGTACTGCAAATACTGCTTTTCAGAGCAACAAATGTTCATCCAAACTGGACCATAAACTGGATAATATCTCTTAATACAAAAACTTAGCCACTAGAGTACAGATTATAAAACATGCACAATCATTACATTGCTACCTAATAAAATGCTCATCTGGTCTTTGCTGTTCATTTGCTCTTGGTGCAACTGGTGGTGGAGGCAAATAATCTAGAAATAACAAATGGAATATACTGCAGTATTTCACAGCTTGAGTGAATTTTTAAGAAACAAATTATATGACAGCGGATACATGTAACTTTGGTAAATACAAACACTGTATACTGTAATAGATGCTATTTGAGAATCATCCTCAGAGATATACATGAAGAGAAACTTTTTGTGATAACCTGACAGTGCCAAAATGAACTAAAAAAAGTTGACTCGAGCAAGACTTGAACTCTCACCTTCGCAATACCGGTCCACTGCTCTACCTGTTGAACTATTGTGTCTACAAAGATTTGAGGTGAGTTTTATCCAATTTAAGTGCACGAGATATTCTCACAACAACTTAACACTATCCATGAGAAGATGTGCAGTGTTTCAATTCTATTTCAGAATCATACTTGTGATTGATACAGAATAAAAGGGCATGTCCACTTCATATTTTATACAGAGATATTAGGACAACAAATTGAATTATTAAGTATCCATGATCTATTAAAGGACACTCCCAGATACCCAGATGATGTGATAAACTTTAAACAAATTGTGGCCACACCCTTCAAAGGTGCTCTCCATGCAAAAGCATAAATCAATTATGCTCCTCTGTTTTTCACAGATCAAAGATCAACATGTAAGATGAATGTTTTCAACCTCTCATATGTAGCTGTCAACGAACCTTTTCAAATATCTTTTTCCCATTGAATTGTTCATTACACATGCATAAAACAAATAGGTTCCACTTTAGTTTGATCTGTGCAGTTACAGGTGTTAACACATCAGATGACTTGATCTGGTGAGAAAGTCATTATCAGAGGCCCACTATGACTAGAAAGATTTTTATTCTAAGAGGTATATCATGAAGCCAAAAGTAATGTGAAAAATGGAGTGTGGTTTAGGCTGTTTGGGATGCAATATTACTCTACCAAAAAACAAGAACATGAGATACGTACTGACATTTTGTGTGAAAGTTCACCATAAGAGTGAAAAGGCCCTTTCAAACATTTGACATTATGTTGCCATTTGTTTAGCAAAATGTAATCGACAATAGAAAAAATGTAAGTCTGTTCATTAAGGACTACAAATTGTGGTGAAAGATATTTACAGTGGCCAGTATTTAGTGGCATTTTAGTAATCAACAAAGCAACATAAAGCTAAATATAACTATATCTTTAGACAAATATTAGTGCCCAGCAAAAAACACAAAACAAAGCCATTGAATAAGATAAAAGATTTGATTTGCTTTGTTTTATGCTAGCCATTAATACTGTACCACTGTTTAACCACTAGCATTCCAGTCTGACAGACACTCAAATCAACCTCCTTCTTAAAGTTCTTCTTTTTGCAGTCAGCCGACTGAAGACAAGAATTAAAACTGTAGTGAATACAAATCTTGTGATAAAGTAAACTTAAATTGTGTAGTCTCTGCCAGGTAATAACGGACAGGTATTTCACAAGTTTCAAATACTTTTTGCAAGCCCTGAAAGGATGAGGAAAATGTGACAAATGACCTATATCTATATTATACATATAATATACTGTTATATATATATATATATATATATTATATATATATTTTAAAATATATATTATATATTTTATATATAATATCTGTGCATCAGATATACATACAATATGTGGGTGTATAAAGTAGAAAACATACTCCGAAAAATAGTTCCATTCGGGAATTTGGGACTTTGAAAACTGGCCGCTTAAGAGAGGGTGGCCGCTTAATACAGGGCCGTTATATACAGGTTCCACTGTACATAAGATTTTTATTATTTGACTATTCCATAGAACTGGTTCTACCCAGTAATGGAAGATTTATTTTATTCAATAATGTGTAATTTACATATGTTCAAATTTAACCAATCATTATTTCCCAGTAGCAACAACACAATATGCAAGAGGCCAGCAAATTGCTTTAATTTGATTGGATAAAATACAATGCAGCAGATTATACTATTTCTAAACCAAAAAAGCTTGTAAAGGACAGTGCAACAAGAGAAATTTAGCCTGAAATCTGTTCTGACATTTTTTCTGTTTTCTAACCAACAGGGAAAATTCATATAAATAAAATAAATAAATAAATAAATAGAGTAAATAAATAATTAAAAAGATGAATAAATGACCGAATGAATTAGATAAAAATAAGTCACATCATAAATGAGCTCACTTGATATGGACTACCTCCCATGGCTTGAGCAGTTACCTGTTGTTTTGAAGCACAGCATCATACATTGGTATTTGAAGTTTACTATCCCTCACTCTTATGTCAGTACTCTGTTAAGAAATAAAAAAAAATAAATAAATTAGGCTATTTATTTATTTTTTACCTTCTGCTCTATCAAATATTTAACAAGTTCTCTATGACTATGTTTTACTGTACTGCTATGTGCAAGGCTATTCTTTATGTAAAAAGTTAAAATCAGTTAATAACTACCACAAGCAGTTTAAACTGAGCTGCCTAAATGATTTGGCAAGGGAACATTGAAAAAAAAAAAATTTTTTAAAATTCAATATGACCAAGTGAATATTACCCTCAGTGAGCTATGCACAGTTGGACTGTTGGATTCAAATTAAATTTTATGCAATGCACCCCAAAAAGATAGCATATCCTCTTTCCCACAGATTGATCAGTAAAATGGATAGCCAGCAAAGAAAATATTAACTTTGTGTATTTCTAATCTGTCAGAAAGATTATTCTATTGTAGAGTAAAACAGTAAGAGATTGGACAGTAAAAGAGATTACAGGTGGAGACACAATCTCCACTTAAAATGGTCACAACATGACATTCAGCCATGGACATTGTGTTCAGGTACATATTAAAGAGACCCTCTTCTATGAGGCCAAGGAGAACTGAGACAAGGGAGGAATGGAGTAAAGAGGATAAAAGGGGCTTATAAGACTGCAAAGAAACTCACATGCAAAATCATCACCCCTAAATTTACATCATGCATTAAACAACTGTTGGCAAATCATGTAAAGGTTCAGCTCAAACAAAATCAATTTACAAACTTCACCCTATTCCCATGACATCAAAACAAAAAAAAACTGGTCAAAAAAAATCAAATCACTTGTACAGAATTAACTTTTTATCTCATTAGCACATCATAAACAATGACTTTATCATATGCTGCAATTATGTCTTACCTTTTATCTCATTGCAAGAAATTGATGCAAAGAAACTCAAGATATTGCACAGTAAGTCTGAAAAGAAAAACATACTACAAGTTCTTTACATATTACTATCAAAATGATAGACTAACAGATTCTATACTCTACTGAATGTAACTGTCTTAAACTACAGTAGCCAGAACAAATTACAAAATCCCTTCTCAGGCATCATAAAAGCTTTTCATAAATTTTTGTCCATTTGGCTGGTTAGAATAAAATCACCTGGTGTTAGCTGAATAATAGAAAAGGTTACCTTACATTAGTTTATTATTTAGATGACAGAATCATGATATTATGAGTGAATTAGGCACTTCTGACTGCAGAAAAACATGTTTTTTTCTCCCTTCTATATTATCATTTCATAACAGTATTTTCAATAAGCCAATTAGAACACATTTATGTACAGATGTGCAGTACATTTGTATGTATACTAAAGAGTTTGGACAATCTTAGCACCTTTCATATAAATATAGCTAGAAAAATTGGAAATTAGCCTCAAAGCAGGCCATACAAATTATGTACAACATCAGGTGACATATACATCTCACTGGTACAGTAATTGTTGGGAAGCAATAAAAGTTATTAAGTAAACTTATTTGCTGATTTTTATCATGTAGTGAAAGCATTGTTAATTATAGACAAACTCCTCATAGTTTCTTCCCCAGTTCAGTAAAAAGGCCATCATTTGACAAATTTTTCACTAAAGGGGCTATTATACCATGCAAGTCATCTCACAAGTGGTGTCACTACAGCTGAATCCATCATGTTGCAGTTGTAGTATAAAGAGGTGTTAAGTTAAAGTAGGAAATATTCAGTGTAACTTAAGTTATCATGGAAACATATCCAGTAACGACTAAGACTGATCATGACTACCATTAACTGATTCATTAACTGATCATGACTACCATTGCAAGACAAGTTGCATGAAAAATTTCACACTGTAAAACACCTCAAAATTTTGTTGCAGTATTGCTACAAGCATTGCAAAAAATACAACTTGGTTCAACTTTATGCAACAATTGCACAATGTTGTGAGATTTGGTGATTGCTGACTGTGTTTCATGATGCAATTTCTTCTGCAACTTCTCTCACAACAAAAGTACAAGAAAAGTTGTGAGAAAAGTTGCAAGACACTTGCATAGTGCAAGTACGTAATGCCTGACCATGAATTTTGCTTTATGACATGTCAGTCATCAACAACTGTCTCTCTTTCTATCTCAGCGCTACTCTAATACACACGTGGACAATATTTCATTTTTGTATTGAATGTTCTAAGTTTTTGTAGGAAAGAAAAAAATTAACATTAATTTTACTAGCACGAAGTAAGTAGAAGTAAATGGGCAAATGACACAAGATAGACTGAGATCTTACAGGCAACCACTCCTTGCTGCATGGTGCACACACATTCTTCTACTATTATCAACGTCATGAAGGATTTGCTCCAAACGAAAGGAGTTGGAAAATTCCACCCCAGTTACCAGATTGACAAGCATGATGTAGAGCAGTTTCGCCGTAATTATTTCGGACGTCTACATCTGTCCCATTTAAAAAAAATGTCCTCACTTTATCTAGGCTACCCAGGGCAGCGCTATGAAGGTCTGAGAGTCCGTGCCGTGCAGAGCTTTCATTAACATTATTCCGACCTGGTTTTGGCTCATCAATAATCAGTTCTGAGGACATTGCTTTGTAATACAGCCACAAATCATGTCCGGGAAACACGAACCTAGAACGAGAGCCTGCAGTACAGCGCGGTTGCTTGCATCAAATATATGCGCACATAAATCTCTATCTTTAAAAAAATAGCGGTTAGTTCAAAACTCTAAAAGCGGTATTCAACAATTCTACTCTTTTAGAGACGTGATTTCAACCATTTTTCGCCCCGTCCTTTGGTTTTGTGGCAGCAATAAATATAAAAAATTAAAATAGGTATGTTTTTGCGTAATACATGTAAAACCAGTGTTTGTTTTAGTGCTTAAAAATGGCAACTGAAAACAGGTTGCTTCAACGTACTGACATTCATTTTGATACTGTGCACTACAACTCACTCCTGCTTTCACAGCCATTTAGAATTTTAGTCAAATTAACGCAAAATAATTCACTGTAGCTGATTGTGTTTGACTGTGCCCTTGTAAGGGAGGCTAGTCATTGGCAGCTAACCATTACAGAGTACACGTAAATGTCGCCTATGGAAGAATATTTTTGAAAGAAGGATCCACTTCTTTTGCTGAATCAATAGGTGACGAATTTACACGCTAAATGTATGTGTACTCGTTTGATGTAAGTGCATTTAAGTTATCTGGATACCATCTTTAAATGGTCATCAATAAACGGAAGTTTTGAAATGGATACCAGGCATTTTGAAGTTTTACCATTATGATTATTAAGATAATAGACGATTTCGGCGTAATCCGAGGAGATGTGTAAGTTGTAACTGTAACCTTGCTTTTATTTAAGTGACACTATTAGTATTACGTTATTTTTATACATTTAAATTAATTTTATTGATTAAATTTTAATTTTAACCTTTTTTCATTAGTTTACATCTATATACATGTACCACAATTTTACATCTCAAATTATTTTTGCTATTATATACATTCTTCCTTGATGATAATTTACTTAATATTTAAGCAAGCTGGCCCAGAATACCAGGATGCATTTCATTTACATACACTGACGTGGTGAGTTTTGCCTGGAGTGACATATCCCAGGATCTCTGAATTGCACACAGGTCAAAGTAAGAAGTTTAAAAGGGTGGCAATGCCGACACAGTAAATAAAGTACTTCAATTTTTACAACCATGAAGCAAACTACACTTATTGAATTTTTAATTAAATGGTTTATAAACATTTTTCTTTGCAAATACTGTCAGAAGTGCTGATGCTGCTGTGAAAATTTGGAAATGTTCTTTGCTACATCTCATGTGGAGGCAAGATGGCACAAATTTAGGGATGACAAGAAGTTGTTTTGAGAGAGAATTCTTCTTGTAAGTCCACATTTTCAATAAGGTTCATGCTGATAAAAGATAACATAGCAAAGAACAGTTGGTGCTATTCCTGCTTGTCCTGTCAAACATGTGTATTAACACTACATTTAGTGTTGTGATTAACAAACAGGAAATTGTGTGAGTGTCTCTGTGCTATGATATGATCATGAATGGTGTTACTGTATTTCAGCTGGAAGAATGCTTGATGGAAACATAAGGCATAGCTGAGTATTATCAGGTGTTTTTCAAGTTGAAATGGCTTTATGAATGTTTCTGTCAAAAAATATTTTCTGTTTATTTTATAAAATAACCACAGTTTTTTGAGTTTTTGTGACATCATTCATGTCCAATTCAAAATGAGAATAATAGCATGGATCTGTACCCTGAAATGAAATGAAGCTCATCCAATTAAAGCATGTGTTGGATGTCTGTTATTTTATAATTATTGCTGATCATGTCGCTATTGATATGTCTACCCTTAGTTTACAGTAAACAAACCTTTCTGTGCTTAATAATAAAACAATCACAGTAACAGTGTGTTGTTACTTTGTAAATGTAACAACAAGCCTGGATATTAGCGTCCGGTCACGGACATTGTCCGGTACAAATTTGTCATTTATAGAGTTTTGACAGTCACAAATTTTACTATGTCTGTCACTTTGTCCGGAACGGTTTTTGTAACATTGATTTCCAGTTTCATTACAAAACCAATTATTAATATTTGTCTTTAATCAATCGCTCTCTTCGTTTGTATGTTAAATTAGTGAATGCGCGCGAGTTGCTGCGAGTAGTTTTGCGAGTTACCTGCGAGATCGTGTGCGGGTGAATATAAAATGGCGAAGTGCGACTGTCTTGGATATTGATTGTTTGTAATCACTCTAGCGTTAAATTATATACAACATATCGAAGAAAATAACTTTATTTTTCACGTCTGCTGACATAAGTACAGTCGTGTTAGCAATGATAGCGATATTGATCAAGACTTGACCACTGACAATGACTTACATGAGAAACATTTGTCTGATTCGGATGATAGTGATTCTAGTTTTGCAGGTTTCATTCCTGGGGATTTACTGTGACTTTGAGGATTTAAATTGATCAAAGAGACATGTGATGGTTCAAGAATAGATTAATTGTTGATGATTATGATCTTTTTGCAGTTGTATACTACATGGATAAATTTACATGTATAATACTTTTAAATAAAATTGTGTGCAGTGCACGTATCATTCATACTTTTAAGTTTTAATATCCCATACCAATGCTTGTATACAATAACAATTATTAATATATGGCGAATGTACGAATATCAATCAAATTATGCTCTTGTTGAGTGACAGGTACATTTTGTTTTGTGACAGGCACAATCTCATTGATGCTGGTCATTTTGACAGCCAGAGCAAAAAAAAATATATCCAGGCTTGAGCAACAACAATGTTCTAGGTAGGCCAGAATGAAAGGGCACTCTGCCCTTCAATTTTCAAGAGCAACCTTTCTTTCTGAGTGTCCTGTGATTTTCTATCTCACCCTCTCATTTTCCTCGTCATTATCCTAGTGTCGGTGATGTAGTAAATATACTGTTTTATAGTTATGCATCAGAAGGAGTCAATCAAATCTCTTGTTTAGGTTGCTGAAGCATGTATGTTTATTAGAGGTACTCCAATAAAAACATCAATTGTAAACTACTATTTCATATTTGGTACTTCTGAGGTCTTTTTTGACAGAGACAATGCCTTTGAAAATAAAATTCGATAAGTTGGCTAAATGGTGTGTCTTTGTTGAAGCTCCTTCAACTAAGAAATTATCACAACAATTGGCATTGCCTTGCAGTGCAAGCTCTATATGCAAATTTTCCATCCTGTCATTTTTTCAACCTCACTAGAACACTGGACAAGAAAAATTCCTGAGTAGTAAAATATCATTTTTCTCCGTTACTTTTTATTTCAATATAGGTATGTGATAAATCATCCAAAAGACCAGCTTGAAGGGAATCCTGATGGAACGTGGAAGAAAAAGGAAAAGAGGTCTTTGGTGAGAAAAATTTCATGTCCTTTTCACTGATATCATTTCAATGACAATAGTACAGTACAGTACATTCATTGTAAAGGGATGAAAGTTTCTCAAGTCAAGGATAGCTGTGTGAAAATAACTAAAAATAAATCAATATATAAAATAATGTAATTTTATCACTTCCTTTGTTTCCTGAGAGTTTATTTTGTTGTTAGGTTTGAAAATTGCACACTAAAAATCAATTTTTATGGTGCATGCACAGTATGGATTTGTATATTATTTACAATGATTTGTTTAAATTTTTTAACTAAGACATCATTTAATTACTTAAATATAGATTTTAAAGATGACAAAATCTTCTGTATGTGGATTAGCTTGAGATAATATTGATCCAAACACACAGGTATGGAGTTTTTATTCCATGTTGTGGCAGCTACTAAGTATAGAAGTGTTCTTCTGATTAAGTTAAAAGCAGTTACTGCATATTATTTTTAAGTGCATTGTGGACATTACACCAAAAAAACCCAAGTGTTCAAGTCATCTACTTCATAATACCCCTACTCCCAAGCTATTCTGTCAGAAAAACTTTTCTGAGTCCCTGATGGGAATCCAACCTGTAACCTTCTGATTGCCAGTGAGATGCTCAAACCATTGAGCTACACAGACTCAGATGGTGAGCGAAGGTTACATTTATGTACTAGTTAGTACAGATGCTATCTATACCAGCTTTCTATCTATATAAGCTATATATCTATACCTGATTCCCATCTGGGACTCAGAAAAGTTTTTCTGACAGAATAGCTTGAGAGCGTGTGTATTAAGAACATAACTACCAAGCTACCAAAATTACATCATTCATCTACTTCAATTCTAATTTCCTGTGAAATGGAAAAATTTTCAGAGGTCACTAGTCTTTTCAAACTTGTTAATGATGAAAGTTTACTACTACTATTTTTAAAAAATGATAAACAATCCACTTTTGTAGATTCTGTAATCCAAAACATGTGTTGTGGACATTACATAAAAACTGTTGTGGACATTACAGTTTTGGGACATCCAAGCCAAAGTTATTCCAGACTTTTATTAACAGGCAGTGATGACATTAGTCTGTATTCAGTGTACAGTGAACTCTCTCTAAGGCAGACACTCTCGAGACCAAATTTAGTGTCCGCCTTAGAAAAAGCTGAATAACCTGACACCCAAACCTCAAAACTAAAACCAGAATTTTATACTTGTGCAGAGTACAAGGATATGGGTTAACCTTAACAAAACCCCTTTGTATCGCTTGTTATTGGGGAACTTAATCTCTATGACGCAGGCCTAAAAACAAAAGATTGTTTTATACAATACAAAAAAAAAATGAATAATCTGAAGTTCTAGAATGAATTAATCATAAAACTCTCTTAAAGTCATTTACGATAGAAACTGTATAATCAGAGATCGTTTTTGCTTCGCGAGTCTGGCATCTTGTAGGCGCTGTGATATCTTCATTAAATCTAAGACCGTATCCTCATCTTTTAGCAGCGAGGATGCGAAGCGCTGTAAGTCGTCCATAATCGTTATGGCTTCTGCAGTCGACTTGATGATACTCTCGACAGGTTTGATGTCTACTTCTTCCTGGTCACTCAACGTGCCACTGTCTTCTACTAGTACTTCTTTAGAAGCTGGCTCATCTGCATCGGCTGTGCAAAAAGAAAGAGCTTCGTCGCCCAGAGCTTCCTGCCAATCCACTGTGGAAGCGTTTACTGGGGTTGCTGATGTCGGAACCTCTTAGGTCATTTAGCGCTAGTACTGCCCTTTGGTAAAATTTCGTAAACATCTCCTGTCCGCTTTGAGAGGTATTTTGAACCAAAACGCTGGGAAAAAAGTGTCCGCGTCCGCCTTAGACAGAGTTGATTCACAGAGAAACAAGCGTGATACTGCAGGGACCAAATTTTGTGTCCGCCTTAGAGGGGTGTCCGCTTAGAGAGAGTTCACTGTATTCAGAAATACAAAGGTTTTGATAGCTTTTGAAGGAGGTCAGCTTATAGGACCTGAGTAGCTAAAAAGTTTGGCAAACAGTTCTGCTGTTAAATCACAAGACAAGTGGCTGACAAATTTTTTTGTTGATGAGTACATAAAGCTGATTCTTCAGTCTACCAGTCATGAGAAGAATATTAAAGTGAGTACTGTTTCATGGCAGATCTTCGAAAAGAACAAAAGCTGTCAAATTGGATTTCCGGACCTGTGTGCTTAATTGACCAGTACACTTAAGTATTTGAAAGAGCGCAATTGGTCGTACATCTTACGTGTGAGATTAAAATTTCAAAAACGATAGAAAACAAGATTATCAAAACAAGACTCACGACCACATTTTACTTGTGGTTAGAGCAACCAACTGACGTGGAAGTGATGGCCCTCTTAGGGAAGGACGAAAACAGTGCCTTCAGCGCGAACTGAACTATTTCCCGTGTATTTCCCCAACCATACGGGCTCTTATAATGTACTGCTATTTCAGGTGGTCGACATAAAAAAATAAACTCGAGAAGTCGGGGTAGTGCCCTGGGTATGGATTCCTGAATATGACAGACCGTTTCGTGGCGTACAATGACTTTCTTTTTGATTTGCCAAAACCCTTAGTTAGAACAATTGGTATGTTCTACTGTCATAAGGAAAATTGAAATTAAACAACGTCGAGAATATTGAGGTTGTAGTTGCCATATGTGACGTATGCGTGTGACATAGACCGAAAAGAGATGACATTAGGTAAAGGGTGACTACAGTTGCCTTAAAGATATCACGCTATCTGTGTTAACACCATACCAAATGAGGAAAGTAGATCTGAAACTTTGGCATGTTATACTCTGTTCTCACTGAAACTATTATAGTAATATATTTGGTCGCATAACATGACAAGACATAGCAATGCGTTATTGACTTTACTTTGTATTCTACATGCATCTCATATCAAGGCAAAGAACGTAGGCGATTCTCGAGTTTCTTATCTCTTAGCCGTCGCATGCACGTTTCTGGCGCCTGAAAAATCCTGGATGAATCAAAATGTTAATTATAAAATTAGAGTAATACAGCTTGTACAATGCGTGTTAAGGAATCAGAAGCGACAAGGTGTTTCACTTTCTGGGCTTATATGTCCTCCCTTGTTTTCTTGTTCAAGTGAGGCCTAACATTCAAAGTTCAAACACCGTGCTCATGTAGAGAAATACTTATTTTTAACCCGAAAAGGAAATGTAACCAAAAACTCTGTAACAGTAGTGTTCCATATCTTTATCGAACCGGTCTTATGCTATTACTTTATTTTTATGTCCATTTGAGTCGTGTAGCAGTCACCAGTGTCTTCATGAAAAGTAATATACCCTAAGATAGTTTGTCATCTTAGTCGCTGTTGGATTACGTCCATTATCCAGCTGTCAGATGATAAATACTTGAGATAAACAAGTTTAGATTTACGGGAGCACTGGGTGGATCTCTGCGAAGACAATCGAAAAACGCGTCTTATTGGACAGAATTTCATTATTCCTGATTGGCTGTCATTTATCCAGTGAAGTGCGTATAGTGAAATATATATCTTTAACCCGCAAGGGAAATTTAACCAAAAACTCTATAACATTACTGTTCCATATCTTTATCAAACCGGTATTATGCATGTTACTTTATTTTTATATCCAGCTGAGTCTTGGAGCAGTCATCGGTGTCTCCTAGTAATATACCCTAAGATAGTAGGTCATGTTAGTCGCAGTTGGATTAGGTCCATTATCCAGCTCCCAGATGATAAATACTTCAGATAAACAGGTTTAGAATTAAGGAAGCACTTAGTGGAACTCTGCGAAGACAGTCGAAAAATGTATCTGATTGGACAGAATTTTATTTACCCTGACTGGCTGTGGCTGAGCCAGTGAAGCAGCCCAAAGAGTTCGTATGCAAAGGATATTAAATTCCAGAACAACTTTAGAAAATGAAACTACATAAAGTATTAGGCAACGAAAATGATCGTCTTGTTGAAAGAGTAAATATTGCGAATGAAGTACTTCTATATATTACAAAAATTCGTAGTTTATGTCGACCATCTTTGCTAATCGGAAACCTCGTTTGATGGAAACTAAGTTTACCTTGACAGGTTGGGTTATATAAGGAAGCTCACTGTGGAGGGAAAGTTCAAATTCAAGACTTCGTTTGTCGAACGAATTCATCCTGAAGCATGCTTCGGTGGAACGGTTTTGGCGCTTTAATTGTGTATTTCCTCTTGGCGTACATACTCGTAATTGACTCATTGTTTTTGAATTCATGGGATGGAAACCCGGTAATAATTTCAAATTATCAGATATTTGTTTTGCATCTGATAGTCTGTGTTAGTTATACAATATAGACATTCTCCCTTGTCGTCGTGGTCTTAGCATTTTGTTTGATCTCATATTCTGTGTATAGAATGATAAAAGCGATCGGATTCCATTCGTCAAAAACAATTCCAAACGAAAATCCAAAGCGACTAAGACGAATGTAACTTTTTTCTTAATTAATTATTGTCCGAAAATTTTTCCCGCAATAATTACGTTATCTTTTGACCTTTAGGTTTGCAGCGGTGACGACTGGAATTGTACATGTTTAGAAAAGTGTTGTTGTTTGGAGACTGCCATAGAAGACGTTGAAAGGATTGAAATCGAAACAAAATCCGTAAGTGCAGAACAGTTAGAAGTTGCTAATGCGACAGTATTTAATTTAGCTCACAATGACACTGAAGTATCGTCTTGCTTCCACAGTTAAACAAGTCATGCTGTGAAATAGACGATGAAGAAAGAAACGATCCTTATGAATTTACCCATCCTTTCTCAAACATTTTGCAGCAGTTCTGGCATGATAAGCATGTAGATCACTTGAATGTCTTTCATTTATACTATTACCGTAAACTGTTTGAATATTCTGTTTGTGAACTGGATAGTTCGCCAAGAGCTGTGATATGCTAATGCTGCTATTTAATCACATTCAGGGGCGGACCCAAGGGGGTTAGGGGGTTTAACCTCCTCCCCCCCCCCCCTTCAGCCACAAAATAATGTGGGGATTTTTTGCCATAATCTCCATGTTTATATAATAAACATGACTTACATCTTTTTTCTTTAATTGTGCACCTTACGTAAGTGATAAAGGAACCACCTCCTTTAAAAAGCTAGAATAACTAGAAGCCTGGTTGACCACACCCCCTTCTCAAAAAACCTGGAACCCCAACTGGCCTGGCAAACCCCCCGTTTCAAAAATTCCTAGATCCGCCCCTGATATTACATCTTGTTTTACTTTTGCAGATAAGAGAAACACGAACGCACTCAAAAAGAAATGGTGAGTAACTTGTTGACTATCTTGAAAACATGTAGAGGAGTATCTTGATAACCAAGGACAAACTCTTTTATATATTGGTCTTTTTGTTTTTATCATGATTTTGCTAAAACATGTAATTGAAAACATAAGTTGTATCTGAAAACAGTTTTGTTTTCGTCCCGAGTTTCTTTGTGCAGATTCACAATCGTCAGCATTTATCGAAAGCAAAATGTCAGTGGATAAAATCCTATTTAACAATTAGATTATGAGCTCGAGATTTCTATGAGATGATAGTTAACGAGGATGAAGCCCTAGTCAACTATCACCTCATAGAAATCGAGAGCGAATAATCTAATTGTTTTAGAAGAAACACACTTTGCAAAAAGCATTTTTCATCTTCTCTGGGGTTGCACTTTCAGGTTAGCAATCTATTTCGTCTTTAGAAACTTCACAAAACCGAGAGGCGGAAGCCATTTTCGCTACTCGCTATCTATCGACGAATAGATGGCGAGTAGAGTGGCCAATCAGAATGCAGCATTTGCATTAGTACTCGACTAAGTTTCTACTAACAGGGACTAGAGTGCAATGTTGTCGTAATGGATGTCTGGACGATATATCTTTGTAGCCCATAAACGAACAACGGTCTTGTTTTTGGCGTAAGAGCTATGCTGAGCATACTTGCTACCTTGATGCCATAATAGAGCAATCCGAACTTGGACGGAAAGCACGTAAAGGTGGAAAGGGACCAAGTGAGAAAAGGTTGACGTTTAATGGTTTTGGAATATTCGTCAATGCCTGGTGCGCAATATGTGGAATATCAAGGTGATGGTGAGAATCTTTTCCAACTGGTACTTTTTTGCATTAGTTTTAGTTTGTCAGCGCTAATATAACGCATATACAGTTCATGTAAAATTAATTAAAGTAAAATATATGTTGTTTATGAGCGCGTGACGGGGTTCAAACCCTTAAACTTCAGTTTGTGGGTGAGACACTAACCATTGAGCCACTGATACACACGGTGGTGGCGGAGAGGATATATGTACTGGATTTTCTGAATGTCGTGTTAACATTATACAATTTCATTTATTCATAAAAATAATGCAAAACAACCATCACGTCCATTGGCAATCACTTAAACATTGATGCTACCGTTTAAGCCACGAACATATCCATCAATCAAATCAGCATTAATAAACATTGTTCTTCATCTCAGTTTCGGTAGGTCAATGGTTATAGTATCCCATCGTTAACCAGAAAGTGACGGGTTCGAACCATATTTGGAGCTCAGAAACATTTTATGGGGATTAAACCTTGAGGATGGTTCGCGTATTGCCTTTCATTCCTGCAAACTGTGAAGTATTAATGCACAGCTCTGACAACAAACGTAGCATGAAATGTACGTTATTTATATAATTATGCTTCCGAACATAAGACTAAACACTTGTCTGTGCCCGCTGTTCCTTTGCTAGTTAGCTGTGCTAGGCGCTATCCTTATATATGTATATTTAGTATCTTTGAGCGTCGTCAATCTCTCTTGGAAAACGGGACAGAAGGTGATATTCGTCGTCGCAGAAGGTCGCACAAGTACGAAATGGCGAAATTATGGTTCACTAGATTTTCAAGGTTTGCCGACTCAATACCGAACTCCGACGTCAAATGCCTGCCCTCTTGCCTGACAAAGCTCTTCATCTACAATATATACGTTGACCAAATGAAAGGACAAAAGAAGCTCTCCCGCACCCAATTTATTTATGACATGTGGAAAACCTGTTTCCCATACGTCTGTATACCAAAGGTGTAGTTATGTTTCACACGCCTACTGTATTCTTTTTTCAGCCTTTACTTGTACAGTGCAAGTTTTGAATCCTACTCTTCTAAAGATTTTACATCTGATACCCTTGTCCATTTGCAAATTTAAACGATATATTTTATTTTCCCTCTAGCAAAGTCGTTTTACCAAATGTACCATCTGCGTTCATCTGAAAGAAAAGCTGCAAAACACACGCATTTCCAATAATGACAGTAATCGATACACTTTGACGAGGAAAGTTCACATCATGCAACAGATGTAAGTGTTACTAGGTTTATATATTTCAAAAACTCATTTTAAATTGATCAGGAAAATCCAAGAGAAAATTCATGTGTCAACAGGTCCACAACGTTTTATGTGCACATAAAATTTGTCAATCCAAAAATCAATAATAAATAGCTATAATTTTCATAACGTGACTAGATTTTTTCCCCTTTTTATGTCATAAGGGGTGAAAGAGAGAAAGATTACAAGCACGGGTTAAAGGCCAAGCAAAATCCCTCAAAATATTTGTCTTTAATAATCGATAGCATGAATCAATCAAAGCATAATCTGCCCCATTTTAATATAACAACTAAGGTAAATCACAAGAGGAGATGACGGCCGGCTTAGACATGGGATGAAAGCGATACGAATGTTCTTTAATTATTATGCAAAAGAGCCATCCCTTAATGATAGCGCTGCTTCAGAACAGCTTGTAAATCGTATTAAATATCGCAGTTTATATCCCTCACTCCAATGGTAAACCATTCTCCTTCGAATAGCCATGTCACACTACTGTTTGTTTTCTTGTGTCAGAACTGCAAAAGGTTTGCCCGCATGCTTATAGCTAGTGCCAGCACAACTATGATCGAGGTAGATGAACGATCTTCAAGCTCGATACTCAGAAAATGATTTCTGAGCCCCAGACGGGGATCGAACCCGCAACCTTCTGATGACCGGTTAGACGCTCTAGCCATTGACGCTCTCGTAGGTATGTCTTACAGGATGTGAAGCAAAAGTGTAACCAAAAACCAATCAGATGCAGGTGCTGAAAAGACTATATGATATATTTTAAGTTTAATTTATACCTCGGTTTCCTCCGTTTGTTTTTCCACAGTCGGGAATAGCTGTGGGCAAACTGTGCATCAGCGATAGTTCAATAATAATGATTGAAACAGTTATTAATATATAGTGGCTTCCGCTTAGATCGCACATATATATCGAATTTGCACCGTAGCTCACCATCTGAGCCTCAATAGCTCAATAATTAGAGCGTCTAACCGGTCGTCAGAAGGTTGCGGGTTCAATCCCCGTCTGGGGCTCAGAAATCATTTTCTGAGTATCGAGCTTGAAGATCGTTCATCTACCTCAATATATCCAAGCTCTCACGTCTTCTCAAACATCAAACTACAATTATGATCATTGATCGTTTATCTTACGTTGGTTATAAAATGATTTCATACCTTATGAAACATGTTAGTACACCATTGTCTATGGTTTTAATTTTGAAATAGGTTGACAGCACGGCGTCTCGGCTGAAAACGCATGCCACCGGTGTTTTGGGAAATGCTCGTTCAATTGCTTGTGCGTTCATCGATACTTGTCAATGGCCTCATAATTCCAACTTGACTCTAAACATACTCTGGAGGACTCTGGTATATTTTCAGAACAAGGTAGGCCATAGGTACATTTCATGCCTGTTTAAGTGCACTTCATTAATGGGGAATGCATGTCGTAGTAAAGATATCGAAACAGTGTTTATGTGGTAAAGAAACACACTTTAGTCTGTAGATCTTCATGATTAGTAGTCTACATTTTCATAGCTGGGAAAACTTCCGCCTATATTGTAGCTCCAAATAGATAACTGCTATCGCGAATGCAAGAATAAGTATGAAGGTAGATGAACGGTCTTCAAGCTCGATACTCAGAAAATGATTTCTGAGCCCCAGACGGGGATTGAACCTGCAACCTTCTGACGACCGGTTAGACGCTCTAACCATTGAGCACCGAGACTCAGATGGTGAGCTACGGTGCAAATTCGATATATATGTGCGACCTAAGCGGAAGCCACTATATATTAATAACTGTTTCAATCATTATTATTGAACTATCGCTGATGCACAGTTTGCCCACAGCTATTCCCGACTGTGGAAAAACAAACGGAGGAAACTGAGGTATAAATTAAACTTAAAATATATCATATAGTCTTTTCAGCACCTGCATCTTGATTGGTTTTTGGTTACACTTTTGCTTCACATCCTGTAAGACATACCTATGAGATTTTTCACGGATCACAAATGAATCCGCAAAACCGCAAAGCGGACAAAGAAAGGGTGACTAATAGTATGCGTCTGTTGTAGCATTTACACGGGCCTTTAGCTGTTGGTTATCTCTTGAATGGAGTCTTACATGTTCGGAGTGAATCTTCATTGTCGTAAATATATATACGGAATCGAACGTATTCGACGCGGAGAAAATCGTGACTAAAGTATGTTTTCATTATTTCAAAATTCTGATAAGTCACTTTTCTGTTAAACTAGGTTACTGTGGATAAAAGGAAGGCAGGAAAAAGGAAGAGAAACGACGAAAGGAATAACGCTGGTCATACAACAAATCTGAACAATCGTGCGAGAAAAAACAATTTGTCATAGCAAATATCTCTTATAAATATTGTTGGAATAGAATAACACGACAACAATCCTGCCAATACTAAGCCTTGCTTACCTTCGACCTTCTCACGTGCACAATTAAATTTAAAACATTTTTTGCAACTCATTCTCAAATTCGGAAGATGAAAAGTTCGACGCTTGAACTGCAGGAATTGATTTGTCTGTTGACGTTTTTAGCTTACTGTGGTTTCGTAGTACTCAAATTACCTTCCAGTAGCCTCTCCCAAACATTTTTCATGTTCTTTGGCGCAATATTTTTGGCGCGAGTTTTCTCATCAGTTGGTTAATTGCCTTAAGATTTATGATCGGCAATTCAACAAACGAAGTAATGAAGTTGAATTACATGTTGACTTCACAAACAACTTGATTCTAGTATGCGACAGTGCCAAGATCACTTGTTTGGCTTCGACTTACTCAGTTTTAACCAAACTTCACTTTGTGGGAAGTCAAATTATATCTTAGCGACATTCAAGTTTGAAAGAGAAGCTCGTGAGTCAGCGAGGCAGGTAATATAACTTGTAAATCAGGTTAAGCTAGTGAAGCATCAGATATTATTTGATGCTAATCTGGTATTGAATTTAAGAAACGCGACCAAACAATAAACCAAATAGGATAAAATCGTCTGATACCATCCATTGTGAATAAGTGCACCATGTACTCGAGACCTCTAGAAAGGCCCCTGGGCATTTGAGAAAGTAAGAGGGAATTAATGTATAATTAAGAGTTCTATGTTTTTACAGGTAGTTTATTATATTATTTATAAAATATCAAAATCGACTAACTTTGTAAACTGCCAAGAAAGGTGAACGAAACACTGACGTTTCGAGTGAAGGCATTTTGGTCGCAGGATATGTGGACACTTTTCCCTCCGGGGAAAGTAGAATCTCGCATTTCACTCACTCGTTCAAAACCTCAGTGTTTCATAACTTCATCTTTTATGTCCTTAAGGCAAGGAACATACTTTCCTTTTTTACATTTATGATGTATGCTTAAAGTATCTAATATCTCCAATAAAGTTGTGTTCGTATAACAAAGCTTATAAACTCAACACCGGGGCTTGTGGCCTTAGGCTAGATGGTACATTTTGTCAGTTGACTGTTTTTGCACATGCCATCATTAATCAACTATCACAAAAATAGTCATATTGATATTGAAGTCGATAAACTCGTCCAATCTTAAACTATCTAGACGATTGGGAATTGAAAAAAGGCTAACGTAATACAGTAATCTTGAACCGCAACACCCATATACTAATAATCTTTTTAAATTTTAGCATAATATTGCGCTTAGTTTGACGGGGACAAATACAAAACCTGGATATCTATCCGTTTATTAGAACTTGCACTCATCTTTAAGATTGATCCTTGCTTGGCGAACAATTGCACTTACAAAACTTGTTTAATATTTTATCAGATATTACTGTAGTGATAATGCTTGATTACCAGGCGAAAACAAACTCCATGTGTTTAAAGCGACATCAAAACAAACCTAATATGTCCGTTCCTTACGTTCGAAAACGGTGGACATTTCACGCAAGCGCCTTTCACGAAAACTCTCAACAGCCTTAAAATTCTTGTCAAATCTATCTAATTGTATTCACAACCGTGTTACCATGCGTAGTGACTCATTACGCACAGAGAGTAAGCGTTTTCATGGCCTACACAAACCACAACGCTAGTGCAACATGTTCATTTTGACACTCCACAATTGTACTAACAAGAACGTTTAACGATACAGCTTTAGCGCTGGGATAGCATGTGCAATAATATCAGTTGAATTTAAATTTTGATATCCGTCAAACGTATTCCCCCAAGTGTGATGTGCTGCAGCAAATTTTCCATCGTTTTTAGCAGCTATTGCAACCTTACAGTTTTAGACGTTCTTCGGTACAACAGGCAGTCATGATAGATGTACTCTCAACGTCTTTAAATACAAACACGTTTTACATAAATTAACTTGCAAGGTTGACAGTCTTTTGTGAAATATGGTTTAAAGATCGTGAACAACTGAAAGTACGAGGCCTAGTAACTAAGAAACTAATGTTTAGAAAGTACACCCTTTTGTCTGAGTAAAAAAGTCAAATCTTTTTGATCAAATCTTCACTTAGGTGAAGAACCTTTTCCCTAAACGACAGCTAGAAGCGTAACAATTCTTTTTAAATCTATATAATCGTATTCACAATAGTTTTCCACGACATAATAAGTTCTAGGGAGTCATGATAGAGACAAACCACATTACCAAGCAGCTTATTTTGAGCATTGGTTTTGCGAGTAAATTCAAAAATGGAATGCAACGTCATTTTACACATTTTCTTTCGTGATCGCAGAGCTCTCAAGAATTACAAATATACGAACTTGTGTTACAGACGTTAGACATATAGGTAAGCAAAATTTTGAGAAATTGCAATGAAAGTTGGTGCATTACCAAAAATATGGTATTGTTTCTCATCTTCGTATTTTCGGCGGTACACCAGTCAACGATATACCATTAAACATGTTGAATCACACGCTGAGTATCTTCCTGCGGCGGCGTTTCAGAGGTGGAGTGCAACTTGGTTGCACCATAATTCTTTCTCATTTCAAATTCTGCCGATCTTGTATTGCTAATGACTACATTCGCGTACCGTTCGTCCTCTAATACTAGCCACTGTTAACAGTTGAAATTTTGGATGAAATACAAACTAGAGTGTGACTTGAGATCATCTGTCATCAGTCCAAATGAAAACACGTTTGGTATTTCCTGCCATGTTTTGTATTAAACCTCATATCGCTTCATCGAGAGGTTAAAACAAACATGTGTTAAATGCGACGTTGTAACAAACGTAATATGTCCGTTTGTCACGTGAAACAAACTTATTCTGTCCATGCCGAATTCCTTTGGACACAATATGTTTAAAGTACGGAAAACAAGCCGGAAACCAACTTATTGTGTTTATAACCACTACTTTTAAACATATTTATCTTAAAATTCTTGCAGTCCGGATTAAATCGACAATCCGGAAAAATTCCGACTCGTGTTTAGAATTAAATTGGCAGACATGAAAGGGCACATCAGACTGCAGTTTTGAAAAGTTTATTAACAATGCCAAATCAAAGTTCACAATTTAAGGCTGTAACTGTCAACATTTATCACATCTTACATTGCCTGTGTAGTTCCAAAGCCACTAGCATTAATAAAATCTCTAGTAAAATTCTCAAGATAGCATCACCTGTTATTTCAACATCTCTTACATAAATTTTCAATAAGTTTATTACCTTATGTTCTTTTCCCAATGAATAGAAAACAGCTAGGGTAATACCACTATATAAAAGTGGTCATAGAAATTTACCATGCAACTATAGGCCTATTTCTATTTTTTCAGCTATAAGCAAAATAATGGAATGAATTCTTTATGAGCAACTATACAGTTATCTGACAGAAAATGACCTTTTATCTGAAAAACAATTCGGTTTTCGAAAATTTCACTCTACTGCAACAGCACTGTTGGATTACACAAACAGCTGGTTTATAAATATGGACAGAAAAATGTTCAACCTAGTTGTTTCCATAGATCTCAAAAAAGCTTTTGATATTGTCCATCACAAAATTTTACAAAGGAAAGTAGAACTATACGGTATCAAAGGAAAAGCTTTTCCTCTACTAAAATCATACCTCACTGATCGTAGCCAGAAATGTCAGGTATATGGATTCGTATCATCAGAGCAATCTGTCAAGTGTGGTGTACCTCAGGGCTCTGTATTAGGGCCATTACTCTTTTTGCTTTAAATAAATGATTTACCTGAATACTTGAATAAGACAGAGCCACGATTGTTTGCTTGTGATGCAAACTTGACAGCTACTGGTGAAATGATAGATGATGTTGAAATTGCAATGAACTCTGATTTGCATAACCTCAGAGAATGGTTATTAGCTAACAAACCTAGTCTTAATGTGGCCAAAACTGAATTTATGCTTATTGGGTCAAAAACACCTGTAAAAAATGTTTCACACATGCAACCAAACATCAGTATTGAAAATCAACCTATTAAACGCGTATATGAATGCAAGACTCTTGGAGTCCTAACTGACCAGCATTTGTCTTGGAAAAAAAATACTGAAAATATTTGTAAAAAAATCTCTTCGGGAATATCTGCTATTCGGCGCTTAAGCGGATTTGTTGACAAAAATACGCTGTTTTCTGTGTATAATGCTATTGTCCACCTTTACTTCAACTACTGCTGTGAAGTTTGGGATGTGTTTGGCGACACACAGTTCAAGTATTTACAAAAACTTCATAACAGATCGGCTCGAATTATTACAGGTATGAGCAACGATATCGATCTTAAGGTTGCACAAAATACGCTAGGATGGGAACCACTCGAAACGCAAAGAAGAAAAGCCAAAGCAAAATTAATGTTTAAGGTGCTGAACAAAATGGGGCCGAAATCCCTCACAAATCTTTTCACTTACCAAAAGAAAATCACAAATCATAATCTGCGAGACATCTCTACCACCTTTTGCTTGCCACAACCACGCACAAATAACATGAAAAAGAGTTTACTGTTCGATGGGGCATCGACATGGCACTCGCTACCCTCAGAAATCAGGGAGAGCAAATCGCTCTCATCATTTGTGAGAAAAATTGCTACTCAAAATTATGTAAAGAAACGTACCTCTAAATAAACCGCTAAATATCTAAGATTTATCTGTAATAGTATGCTGACATTATCATTTGTCAGTTCGTTTAAAAGTTAGTCACTCCTGTATGTAAATCTAACACTCTACTTTCCGTATACACGCCTTTCGTGGAAACCAGCACATGCTGATGTTGTTAGCGTGTCAAAACAAAGATTATCTATCTATCTATCTGTCTGTCTAACTGTCTATCTATCTGCCTGTCTACCTGTCTATCTGTCTATCTGTCTCTTTATCTGTCTATCTGTTTATCTATCTATCCCCAACTCGACTTCAAACTTTAGCTTGAGACTGAGTTGCGAATATGGCTTCTAGAAATTTTATCTAACGTGTAGCGAGCGCACTAGAAAAGCACGATGATTGACTGTTGAGAATAATCTATCGTGATTTGTCCACGAAAATCCAGTCTTAAGCTGTTCTCACGAATCGAGAACTTCACGCACAGATTGGTAAAACTTTACCCAGGAATTTTGATGCGGAGGCGTATATTCCCAAGTATGCTCAAGTTGGAAAGAAGTCCTGTGTTTGATTTAGTTTTCTTATTCATTATCTACGGTGGCTGTGACAAGTAACCGTAAATTATGAAAATTCAATGGCATTGCCTCTACATAGTATTCTCAATACATGAATAATTCATTTTCAATTTTGGACTCGGCAGTACGACCCGCCATTATAGACATATCGTCTAATTTTACATGACCATGGCAATGTGCTCGTGTCATGTTTATTTTGACATTTTGGTTTCTTTATTCGGTTGAATTAAACTGATTTTATGTTGTGAATGTTCTCTGAAACAGTGTTTGTTATATTTGCCTTATATAGATCTGAAGCATCTGAACATTTTTTGTCTAGCTCCGTTTCTTTGGCGTTGGTAGGTAACAACTCCCTTGTAACAAATCTTCTAGTTTAACATCAGTTGATCTGTATCTTGAAGCTGATTTTTATTGTGAACATCCTTATTTCTTGTCTGCCCACGCTAAATCGAATGGTATCAGTAGCAACCTTTCAGAAGCAGTTTGATGTTTAGGAAACATGAGAGCTTGGATATATTGAAGTAGATGAACGATCTTCAAGCTCGATACTCAGAAAATGATATCTGAGCCCCAGACGGGGATCGAACCCGCAACCTTCTGATGACCGGTTAGACGCTCTAACCATTGAGCTACCGAGACTCAGATGGCGAGCTAAGTTGCAAATTCGATATATATATGTGCGACCTAAGCGGAAGCCACTATATATTCATAATGATTGAAGCAGTTTGATGTTTAGGAAACATGAGAGCTTGGATATATTGAAGTAGATGTTTCCTAAACATCAAACTGCTTCAATCATTATGAATATATAGTGGCTTCCGCTTAGGTCGCACATATATATATCGAATTTGCAACTTAGCTCGCCATCTGAGTCTCGGTAGCTCAATGGTTAGAGCGTCTAACCGGTCATCAGAAGGTTGCGGGTTCGATCCCCGTCTGGGGCTCAGATATCATTTTCTGAGTATCGAGCTTGAAGATCGTTCATCTACTTCAACCTTTCAGAAGTAGTAAAAACTGCAAGAGGAGGAATACAAAGCACTCTCATGGCTTCACTGTGACAAGCAACAAAATCATGTCACAAGCTTATGGTATCAGACATGCAGAAAATTTGAAAACAAGATTCGTGGGACCAAGAACTTTTCGGTTGCATGATCGTTGGGACTGCTAACCAAAAGATGAGTAATGTCATTGATCATGCGGGAAGTGATCAGCACAAGCTATCAATGTCCTTGCTACGTACTGAGTGAGCTAAAGCCACAAATACTCCTACCACATCATACGGTCCAATTGCACGAAGCCTGTTATCCATGAAAAAAACGCTGCAGGAAAAGATGTGCAAGAAGTTTGACATTTGCTATGTCCTTGGCAAAGAAAACCTGGTATTCCGCAAATATCCTGCAATTCACGAACTCAAGAGCCGCCATGGAGTTGATTTAGGGCAGTCGTACAAAACCAAAGATTCTGCCAAATCATTCACCCATTACATAGCAGAGAGAAAACGCAGTATTTTCATTAGGACGCTGTCAACCATGCACTTTTACAGCATCCTAATGGATGGCACAACTGATGCTGGTAACGTTGAAGACGAACTCATCGTCATCATGGGTTTTCGAAAAGATGATACAGCTTGTGAAGTGGGGTCTTTCGTTAGGTATTTCAGCCTTAAAGTACCAACGAAAGCCGACGCAGACGGTCTGATTGTATGCCTCCATCAAGCAGCAGGAGCTCTTGGTCCACCTGGGAAAAACACTTTATTGAGCAAGACCTGCGTTTTGGAGACTAAACCAATCCTGATTGGTGGTGGCACCGATGGAGCTTCAGTTAACGTCGCGAGTCAGAATGGGATCAGGGGGAAAATGCAGCGAGAACTCCCGTGGCTTTTCTGGAGTTGGTGCCATGCTCATAGATTAGAGCTTGCCTGCAAAGATTCTTTTACAAGCAACCTATTCAAGAGCATAACCGAAATGCTGCTTCGTTTTTACAGACTGTACTCCAAGTCGCCCAAAAACTCAGAGAGCTGACTGATCTTGTCAGCGATCTGAAGGAGGGGTTCGAGTTCCGGGGATGTGGAGATGCGCCGATTCGTTCTGAAGGTAGCCGCTGGATTTCGCACAAACGACAAGCGCTGCAGAGAATTATTGAACGCTATGGAGCATAGATCTCTCACCTAACGACGTTGATAGAAGATAGCTCAATCAGTTGCGCAGTTAGATCTCGATTAAAAGGGTACCTTTTGAAATGGTAGCAGGGAAAAGTACTCATAGGGTCCGCCTTGTACGTGGATGCTCTAAAAGCTCCATCCATACTCAGCAAGGCACTGCAAGCAGAGAAATCATACATCGTATAGGGTCTTCAGAATATCATGAAGTGCAAGAAGTTATTGAAGAGTCTAACAGATGCCAACCCACTCCAATGGCCGATTGTAAAGCTTTTTCGTCACAGGATTAGGAATGGCAATGAGTACCAAGGAGCCACTCTTAAGCGCTTTGATGAGGAAATGCACGAGTTTTGCAAGAACCAGGCATTAGCTGATGTACGTCGACTTGAAGAAAAGATGCGCGAAAGGCTAGAATGGTCAGATGTCCAGCTTCTGCGAGCAATCCTAGTTTTCCTGGACACCCAGACCTGGCACCCCATCATTCTAGCAACTCAGGAGAGCGAATCACGGGAACCTGATTCCAAGAACTCTCCTGAGGACAAGGTATTAAGTGAGGTTTTAGCTGCAGTAGAGGTGATCGCAACAACCTTCAAAGAGCCACTACGCGCTTCAGGCGTGAATCTTCTCGGTCTACAAGATGAAATGGAAGAAGCAGTCGAATACGCACGACAATACTCGTCAATTGAGAGAGAAAAGTGCCACAAAGTATGGTACAATCTCCATATTTGCGCAGATGCCAGCAGATGGGCAAATGTCCTCGTCCTTTGTCAATTGTGCTTTAGCCTTCCTTTTTCGAATGGCAGTATAGAAAGAATGTTCTCCATGAAACTTATCAAGACTGACCGCAGAACAAGGGTTAATTGTGACACGCTTGATGACCTCATGGAGATTCATGTTGAAGGTCCCTCCCTAGAACGTTTTTCTGCAGAACAAGCAGTGGAAGCCTGGTGGGAAGACTGCAAGAGTGAACGAAGGCACAACCAAAGTGCTCTGAAACCGTGTGCGCCACGGAAAACCGCTCAAAAAGATACAAATACGCCCGCAGATGGAGAGTAAGAAAGTGAACTGTCCCTTTCACTACGTGAATGGGACACGTAGTTTAATGACAGTGATAACTTAAACGGTGGTGAACTTTTCGATGACTGAATGTCTGAGTGTGGATGCTTTCACTGCAATCACTCCTCAATAATGTTGGAAAAAATCTTGTTTTTATGTTCAATACTTTACAGAAAGGTGTTTACGTTCCTATAAGCTATAAACA
Source organism: Heliopora coerulea (assembly GCA_030142905.1). Lineage (NCBI taxonomy): Eukaryota > Metazoa > Cnidaria > Anthozoa > Scleralcyonacea > Helioporidae > Heliopora > Heliopora coerulea. The sequence goes on from JASJOG010000143.1 coordinate 513,310, forward strand.
GTTAAGATTGTAGTTTTTACTTACACTTGTAAGTGTAACTTTCTAAGTAACTTTATAGAACATTTTCACGAAAATTGAGGTGTATGACTTGTGTGATTTCATATTTTGTATTTATTATCATAAAATAACTGACAAAAAAAAAATTATTGAAAAGTCCGGCCGACCATTTTTAGCCAATGTCCGAGCAACTGTCGAGTTGACCGGACATTTGTCAGACCCAAGCAAAATCGTTATAATCCACAATGAAGCGGAGAAAAGAGGAAGCTGCAAACTGTTTCCCCTGATATTTGTAGATGAAAGGTTCAGAGGCCTAAAAAAATTTGCAGTGTGAATACAGTGGTTTAGTATAAGATATCATTTCTTCTTTCCACAAGTGCACCTGGTCCTGCACACACTAAAGAGAAAGTTACGCATGCCCCTGATTCATTAGATAGCCAAACTGTTTATTCAGCACCTAATTTGCCATCTACATCCACAGCCATTACTTTTCCAACTCAGTTATGTGAGTATGATGTTGCTTATTACCGAGAGAAAGCCAGGACTACGAGCAATTTTCAAATTTACACTCTGATAAAAAATGTTTTTAGACCTGATAAATCCTACTCTTTTCCCAAAAGAAATGGAAGAAGTTTTCACTTTAACTGGTTTGAGTCCTATCCTTAGCTATGTTATTCACCTAGCCCTAGATGGTACTTTTTCCCTTCCCTGTGTGTTGTTTGGGGATAGGTATCCAGTGATACTTAAAGCCACTGGAATTAAAAATTTATTCTCTGAACCATTTAAACATTGGAATGATGCTAGTTGTTGTTTTAACAATCATACTGGTATTAAAAAATCTAGTTCAAAGTTATGCTTGCATGACAGCACATCAGCTGTTTTCACATTGGTTTTGAGTCAGTTGTCAGGAAAAACCCAACCAATTGATATTACGATCAGTGAAAACAGAAGGGAAAAAATTGCTGAGAACAGGGGGAAAGCTGGTTCCCATTGTGGATACCATTATAACTTGTGGTCGTCTATGTTTATCTTTTAGAGGGCATCATGACGATTTATGGTATCATCCTAAAGTTGGAAGTTATTCTCAGGGAGGTGTGGGTAATTTTGAGTTAATGAATATGAGGGTTCATGCGGGTGATGTTGGCCTTGGAGAGCATCTTAAGACATGTTCAAAGAATGCCTCATACATTTTGAAGACTGCTCAGAATGAAATTATTAAATGTTGTGGCCAGGTTATAACTGAAAAGATTGTAGAAGAAGTTAAGCATAACAAATTCTATTCTGTTATCGCTGATCAAGCAGCAGATTGTTCAAATAAGGAGCCGATGTCTTTAGTTTTGCGATTTGTTGATAGCAACTTGAATATAAGAGAAGACTTCACCAAATTCATTCATCGTAAGTGGGGGCTATCTGGTGAAGACCTAGCTACTGTGGTTTTGAAAGCATTAGCAGACCTTTCTCTGAATATTGAAGAATGTCGAGGTCAAGGGCATGATGGAGCTGGCGCTGTTTCTGGCCATATCAATGGACTTGATGCACACATTTTGCGGCTTAACATAAAAGCCATTTATATTCATTGTTATAGCTACAGACTAAATTTAATTATTTGTGCTACTTGTTCAGTGCCATTAGTAAGTAATGTAATGACACAGGTAAAGGAACTGTCACATTTTTTCAACAATTCTCAGAATCGCCAAATGCTATTTGTAAAAAAATATTTTACAGTATAGCCCAGATAGCAGGAAAATGAAGTTGAAAGATGTATGTAGAACAAGGTGGGTCGAGCGGGTAGATGGTTTGGATGTTTTTGAGGAGTTATTTGTTTCAATATTTTACACTTTAAGGGAAATGAGTTTCAATCGATAAAGACAGTGTAATCCCAGCACTTCTTCACAAGCTACCTCATATTTTGCATAGATTTCTTCTTTTCAGTTTATTGTAACTCTGGTCTCTACAAGAAATATTCTTGACATGACCCTTCCAGTTACTCAGTTATTACAGGCCAAGAATAAGGATATATTGGATGGTATTGAACTGATTCAGGCACTTAAAAATCTAGCTATGACTGCACGGAATCAAATTGATCATTACCATGGTAAGTGGTATAGGCAAGCTGTGTCTTTTGCAGCTGAAGTTGACATTGAAAAATCTATGCCCGGGATAGCTTCCAGACAAAGCACCGGGGATAATCCTCCGCCTCTAATGCTTCTGAGTACTTTAAACGTACAATTACAATTCCTGTTAACAATTACAATTCCTGTTAATTACAATTCTAACACCATGTTAGAAGATCGTTTAAATGGCTCGGCCTTGTTGAAAGTTCATCAGGACATAGAACCTGGTGTTCAGCAGGTTATTGATAAATTTTCAGCTGATAGTAGGAGAATTGAAATGATTTAGTTGATTTACTTTGGATGTCATGCTTCTAATAAGAAGCAAAGAGAAATGTTTTGTTTTATTAATTCATTTTTTCATGAAGGCATATATCAGCTTTTGTATCTTTATCTCAAACATTGTTTCCATTGTCTGGTTTTGAAGATATTTTTCAAAAAAGTTAGTGTGTAATTTTCGTTATGGTAAACTGTCAAATTGTGTCAAAGATAGTCTGTCTGATGTTTCAAGCCAAAGTACTTCCTCGAAGTGAAACCAATTTCCTTGGACTGCTCTTTTGAAATAAACATGTTACTAAGTTACATGTAAATTTAAGAACAAGTTTAGCCATTTTAAGTGCCAACTTCGTACAAATTTTCAAATTGCTGTGCTGTGTAAGGGATATATGTTACATTACTTACATCCAATATCTGTAATCATAATTTTTATCAAAATTACAAGCATTCTTGTTTCCCAAAATGTATGAAAACTTGTCATTCACGGCAATTTAAGACACCCATTTTCTTAAATTTTATAAAATTTTGACCATTTGGGATTAATTCTAAAAACATAATTTGCAAAGCCTTTTGGGGATTAAGATGAAAAGTTTGCATTTTGGGTTATTATGGGATAGGTGGGATACTTGAGTATGACCGGGATGTTGTAGAGGGATAAGCTCCTCTACGCATATGCAATGTCCCATATGGTCTGTATTAATAAAAGTTTCTAGTCAGACATCGTCTGGTCAGAAAAAAGCTTAAAAGACGAGTATCTGGTGTCTGAAAACCAGACAGCTCAGGAAACAGAGGTGGTGGTAGAGGACAGTTGCAGCAAAACAAAGTGACTACAGTTGTCTTGAAATGTAGAAACAACTTGGCAACCTTAGGGAAGTCTGTCCATGTCGGACTCACTATATAAGTGTCTCCTAGGCATGCTGATCAGCTCTGAAATGGAGCGAAATAGTTTCATCCACTTTCTGTGCCAAATTTTGATAAAATTTTTACGAGAAAATTAGAAAATGAGCCTTTTGAGATGCGACTTAAAGCTAGCAGAATTTGCCAAAACGTGTTGCGAAAACGCAGGAAATGCCATTTCGGAAACCCAATTTTCAAAAATTTTCCGAGGAAGCATACCCCGTAACTCCTAGACAGATAGCGCCAAAGGCGCAAATATTTGACTAACTTACGAAAATTCCTAAATCCGTCCCTGTCATGTACTCCACGAATGTCTCCGCCACTTCTTTCATCACTTTGTTTACGGTGTCTTCCCTTTCTGCTTCGGTCATGTACTCAACGAATGTCTCCACCACTTCTTTCATCACTTTACTTACGGCGTCTTCCCTTTCGGCTTCGATCATGTACTTCACGAATATCTCCATCACTTCTTTCATCACTGTTTACGGTGTCTTCCCTCTCGGCTTTGGTCATGTACTCCACGAATGTCTCCACCACTTCTTTCATCACTTTGTTTATGGTGTCTTCCCTCTCGGCTTTGGTCATACACTTCACGAATGTCTCCATCACTTCTTTCATCACTTTGTTTACGGTGTCTTCCCTCTCGGCTTTGATCGTGTTCTTCACGAATGTCTTCACCACTTCTTTCATCACTTTGTTTACGGCGTCTTCTCTTTCTGCTTTGGTCATCTACTTCACGAATGTCTTCACTACTTCTTTCATCACTTTGTTTACGATGTTTTCCCTTCCGACTTTGATCATGTACTTCACGAATGTCTTCACCACTTCTTTCATCACTTTCTTTACTGTGTCTTCCCTCTAGGCTTTGATCATGTACTTCATGAATGTCTTTACCACTTCTTTCATCACTTTGTTTACGGTGTCTTCCCTCTCGGCTTTGGTCATGTACTTCACGAATGTCTCCATCACTTCTTTTATCACTATGTTTACGGTGTCTTCCCTTTCGACTTTGATCATGTACTTCACGAATGTCTTCACCACTTCTTTCATCACTTTGTTTACGGTGTCTTCCCTCTCGGCTTTGGTCATGTACTTCACGAATGTCTCCATCATTTCTTTCATCACTTTGTTTACGGTGTCTTCCCTCTCGGCTTTGATCGTGTTCTTCACGAATGTCTTCACCACTTCTTTCATCACTTTGTTTACGGCGTCTTCTCTTTCTGCTTTGGTCATCTACTTCACGAATGTCTTCACTACTTCTTTCATCACTTTGTTTACGATGTTTTCCCTTCCGACTTTGATCATGTACTTCATGAATGTCTTTACCACTTCTTTCATCACTTTGTTTACGGTGTCTTCCCTCTCGGCTTTGGTCATGTGCTCCACGGATGTCTCCATCACTTCTTTCATCACTTTGTTTACGGTGTCTTCCCTCTCGGCTTTGGTCATCTACTTCACGAATGTCTCCATCACTTCTTTTATCACTATGTTTACGATGTCTTCCCTTTCGACTTTGATCATGTACTTCACGAATGTCTTCACCACTTCTTTCATCACTTTGTTTACGATGTCTTCCCTTCCGACTTTGATCATGTACTTCATGAATGTCTTTACCACTTCTTTCATCACTTTGTTTACGGTGTCTTCCCTCTCGGCTTTGGTCATCTACTTCACGAATGTCTCCATCACTTCTTTTATCACTATGTTTACGATGTCTTCCCTTTCGACTTTGATCATGTACTTCACGAATGTCTTCACCACTTCTTTCATCACTTTGTTTACGATGTCTTCCCTTCCGACTTTGATCATGTACTTCATGAATGTCTTTACCACTTCTTTCATCACTTTGTTTACGGTGTCTTTCCTCTCGGCTTTGGTCATGTACTTCACGAATGTCTCCATTACTTCTTTCATCACTTTGTTTACGGCGTCTTCTCTCTCGGCTTCGGTCATGTACTCCACGAATGTCTCCATCACTTCTTTCATCACTTTGTTTACGGCGTCTTCCCTCTCGGCTTTGGTCATGTACTTCACGAATGTCTCCACCACTTCTTTCATCACTTTGTTTACTGTGTCTTCTCTTTCGGCTTTGGTCATCTACTTCACGAATGTCTTCACCACTTGTTTCATCACTTTGTTTACGATGTCTTCCCCTCCAACTTTGATCATGTACTTGACTAATGTCTCCATCGCTCTTTTCATCACTTGGCTTACGGCGTCTTCGCTTTCCGCTTTGATCATGTGCTCCACGAATGTTTCCATCGCTACTTTCACCACTTTGTTTACGGCGTCTTCCCTTTCGGTTACCTTCATGTACTCCACGAATTTCTCTATCACTACTTTCATCACTTTGTTTATGGCATCTTTTCTTATATCCACCTTCACGTACTTCACGGATGTCTCTTGCACTACTTCCATTTGTTTGCTGACCGCGTCTCTTTCGATTTCGACAATGTTTCTTAGGGCTTTGACTTGTACTTTCATCATGGTACTCACGCTCTCTTTCGTTTCGATTTACACTTCGTTTTTCATCTAAAATTACATTGAAGTATAAACATTGTTCATTCAAAATGTTTGAAAAACAAAGAAAAAATCGATCTTATATATCTTTCTTTTGAAAGTAGGTTCAAAATAAAGAAGAAACCCGCACAGTTTTTTTCTTTATCAGTTTTCATTATGTAGATATAAGCATTTAAAATATTAGAATGGTGATTTCACAAGGTGGACAGATTTCGGCAGAACTACGTTGGCATTATTGTCTCGTAAATCACCACCTAAATGCTTTACGAATAAAACGTGGCCGCATTACAGTAATCTCAAGAATTGACGTGTTAAGAAATGAACTGGGGTGTTTTAGATTCGATAAACCATGTATTGCGAGATTTTTAAATAGCTACGAAAACGAATCGTTTAATACGCTAATTCACGAAGGTTTGAAAATTCACGTTTTCCAAGCCAAAAAAAATGAGAAAAGTAAGCCTGTTTTTATCACAGCTACAGAAAGGACGCGGTTATCATTTTCCCTTGTATTTTGCTTATAAATTATTAATGAGTTTTTGAAATTTATTGGTGTACCGTGGCAACATGTGAGGTTTCAAGCCGTAATAAGGTGTAAACGAGTACTAGCTCTATTTTCCAGTAAAACTTATACTTGGAATTCAGGATATCGTATCAAAATCATATTCTATGTAAACAAATCCAGCAAAGATTGTTTACGAAAAGTGAAAATTACAGAATAAAGGATTCTGGAACAAAGTATGTTTCCATGGTAACTATAAAAAGTTAACCACTAAAATGGTCACACTGCCCCTATATTTGTCATCATTCAGGCCATGTACTACAAAATATTCCCACTTTGACTTTTTTCTGGGAAAGCTTGTCTACCTTGTGACGTCATTGTGCTGAGATTTAAAATGTTTTTCTCGACAACGGCAATTGATGAAGAAATAATTTAAATGGCATTCTTCATTATTCAGAACCCACAAACATGAAGAATATAGAAGGTTGTTTTGTTCACTTAATGCTTACATGTTACCCTAAAGATGATTTTGAAATAGAGTCCAAACACTGCACATCTTCACAGATATCGAGTGTTAAGTTTTCGTGAGAATCTCTCGTGCACTTAAATTGGATAAAACAAGCATACTGTCACCAGTTGACTCGACAACTTAAATGGTAGAGCATCGGTCCGGAAAGCCGAAGATGGGAGTTCAAATCTCGCTCAAGTCAACTTTTAACAAAGTGACTTTAGCAGTGTACGTCAATTCATGAGATATTAAATCAGACAGCTGACTCCCAATTCGACTCAACCTCTTGAAATGGTGGTACAAGCAAAATCATGAAGGAGGAGATACGTTATTCGTTTAACTGAGCAATCGTGAAATTTGACGATTATTAAGGTCGCTAACGGTTTTTGGCTACCCTATTTAATGCTGCATCTGAAAAACTAAGAAATCTCTTAATTAATGACAGATCCCCAACAAGTGTTAATGCGTTAATATATCAGCAACTGTTAGCGGAAACTAGCAAAGGGAATGGCATCGTGCAAGGAAAAAAAATTGGTGAGGCCCAGGCTAATATTTATTCTATAACACCAAATGTTTCTAACACTTTGACGCCTGAAGACGGTACTTGTCATCTTTAATGATTTTACTCTGGCTAACGCCAGACGATTTTACTTGTCAAAGAAGAAACCCCGTCAGGCTTCATAGGGCTCAGCAGATCTAAATATAATTTAAAATGATCAAACGAGAAAAGAAATTGCTGACTACAAACCTATCAAGGTAAAGACAAGACCTTCTAAAATAAATTAAGCTTTTCATAATTCTAGAACGCCAATAATATAACTGAACCATATTATCATCAAAACACCTATCTAACATTCACAAATACTGCACAGGCAACGTTGCAACGCTCACTTCTAAACCTATATTTCGTGCACATGTAATATCACCAAAATTTACTAAATATTCCTAATTAAACTGAATTTGTCCAATCTTGTTTGAATATCCATCCGCCATTTTGATTTTAATCATAGAAGGTTGAAACTACTTTGCAAAATTGTTTGATTAAGGAAAGTTAGTGTGTGGGTTAATGGCAAATATTTTTGTAGAAAGTAGGAATTCTATTTTAAATTGGTTAGATGAAATAATTTTAAACATGTCCTAAATTTTCATCCTCAAAGTTTATGGACAGCTCAGCCTTCAGGGCGCTGAACATCATACTGAAGGTGGCGAGTTAGATTGCCCGATGAAGTCAAATTTGTAAAGTTGCTAGGTGATTTTTATACTGCGATTGATGCGCCGGAAAATACGTGAACTTATTTTGCCATAACTGAAGGTTGATTTAAATAGATAAAAATTACCCTCTGCTTCCAATGTTCCAACGAGGTCGTCTCTTCCCATCTTTTTAAGGAACACTATCAGTTCGTTGACGTCATTCTCAGATCTGGTTCCCCAGTCGGACAGGAGAGCATCGGAAGGATCTTTCTCTAATTGAAATATCTTTAATTGGCCAACGGTGTATCCAATGTGTCCCGCTAATGCTTTGTAATCTTTACCCGGAATTGACTTGTTCAATTCTGTACAGACTTCGTTGTATACCAATTGATTAAGGTCACGAATTGGAAACCTTTCTTTGTTGCTCCCTGTCGTAATAATGGGAATGATAACAATATGATTAAATGTACCATTAGTTATACAACAGGTCAATGGTAACTGGTTTTTAAACAACCGCACCGTATCACAGCCTTAATGATTTAGGAGTTGTAGTGCAAGACAATTATCAAATGTAATTGCTGACAGAATTAGAATTGCAGTTGTTCGAATTTAAAATTCTGGCGAAAAAAAAATTGTAAACTGAACAAGTTATCAAACGTCCGGCACTTATCAAGAATCAGTAAACCTCTGATGATTAATGAACCCATTTCAAGCGATATCTGACACTTTCTTATAATACTGGACTTCCTCTAAAAATTAATTGTTACTTCGCAGGTAATCACTTGTAATAAAGATCCGCGTTCCACTCTTCATCAGTGCTCCACTAAAAGTCGTTTGTAGGCTAGAGCAACACGCATGTGAGTTACCCGCCCTAACCCAACGTTAACAGATGGTTGGAAGAAGATGAACTCATCACCATGGAGAATTCCTTATTATCCTACCAACAATTTAAGTTAGCTCTTCATGGTATAGTTGAGGTAGAAATAACAGCTAAAGAAATCATCATCTTCTACGGTCAAAAGCAAGACATCCGTAGGGAGTTGGGTATACTTCCAAGATTTCTTAGGTATATCAGGATGTTTCAGTTTTGGAATTGCAACATTTACAGGAAGAGGATCATTAAAACAGTTTGTCTTTTCAATTGCTTATGTAATGTTATAGAAAAGTATTCCCGGAAAATTTCTTTGAATCGTTGAACTGGTATGACGAACATATATATATATTTTATATATTTTATATATATATATATATATATATATATATATATATATGTAGCTGTTGGGTTTCTGAAAAGGAGAGTGCTCAATACAAAGGTGTAGAGCTTTAATGGTCTATTTAGTTAATGTCTAAGCTTTGAGCAACTGCCGTTACACGGCGTTTTACCCTTACGCGATCATCAGACGACGCTTAGGACGATCATCAGAGTCGTCTGATGATCGCGTAAGCGTGAAACACCGTGTAACGGCAGTTGCTCAAAGCTTAGACATTAACCAAATAGACTATATATATATATATATATATATATATATATAAGTTGACTAATACTTGAAAGAAATATCGAGTTCCCATATATCTCGACTTTTTAAGACCCAACTGGGACCTGTTACGAAAATGCAACTTTTGGTGTTCCGGCTGGGAATCGAACCCGCGACCCCGCGAATCTAGTGCGATACTCTGGCAACTGAGCTACGGAGGCCGTTGCTAAGAGCATGGCCACACAGAGCATGGCCGTTGCCAAGAACATGGCCACAAAGTTGCATTTTAACAACAAGTCCCAATCGGGTCTTAAAATGTCGAGGTATAGGGGCACTCGATATTTCCTTCAAGTATTTGTCAACTTCTAATAAAGCATTTGAAGGAAAGGTGCTAATATGTTTCTGAATATTCTCTTCACTGAACCTGTGTGCCCTCCTCATAAATAATGAACTCGTGGCCATGCTCTTGGCAACGGCCTCCGTATCTCAGTTGGCAGAGCATTGCACTAGATTGGCGGGGTCGCTGGATCGATTCCCAGCCGGAAGGCCAAAAGTTGCATTTTTGCAACAGGTCCCAGTTGGGTCTTAAAAAACCGAGGCATATGGGCACTGGATATCTCCTTCAAGTATTTGTCAACTTACAACAAAGCATTCGAAGGAAAGGTGCTAATATGTTTATATATATAAATATATGTATATGTATATGTATATATATATATATATATATATATATATGATGAAAAGTTTGTTCTCAAGCTTTATCTCAGAAAATTTCTGAGTTCCCCCAGCATATGTTTATATATATACATATATATAAACATGGGTAATTTCCCGGTAAGCAGAGTGCTCAATGCAAAGCTGCAGAGCTTTATAGTAATAATTTATTGTTGCTTATCTAATATGTTTACAGCTTGTCGTTACACCGTGTTTCATGCTTTCGCAATCATGAAAAGCTGTAAACATATTAGATAAGCAACAATAAATTATTACTATATATATATATATATATGTACAAATGTTGACTGAAAATATCGCTACTTAAAGTTTCACGCTGGTATTGAGCACTCTACCTCGTCAATTTGGAATTAACCATATTCACATATATACAGGGTGAGCCAAAAGTGGGTAGACAGTAAATAATAGCGTTTATTTTGAGTAAATGATAATGTTTATTTTGAGATTATATAAACAAGTATAGAAAAGAAAAAAGAATAAATTTTATTTTATAATTTAAATTTAACATAATTTACATAAATCTAGCTGTAATATACAGTATAATATAACACAGACCCTATTCAACCTACTGTCCACCTACTTTTGGCTCACCCTGTATATATATATATATATATATATATATATATATATACACACACACACACACACACACACACACACACACACATATGTCAGCCAGGAAACGAACAAGTAACCTTTTAATGGCCAGAAAGACACACCAGCCATTGAACTCAGAGGGAGACACAACATTACAAATTTGTGCTTGTTGGATTGATGGACGTTTGTGCTACGAGAGCAGCTGCCTGAATGAGACAGTAATGGCCGATTCCCTCTTATTATCTGCTGAGTACAACTACCAGAAGGCTTTTCAAAATCTTCTTAGTTATGCTAATGTAAGCAACTGTCTTCCCATTTCCTGTCTGTGTTAAATATTTGCATGAAAAAGAAAACGTGGTAAGTTGTTCTGCTACTTGTATTCAGCTGACGTAATAAGGGGAACCGGTCATTGTGAATCAACGTTATGAATGTTGTACATCACAGTTATCCATGTGTAAACCTCCAAGCTTGCACTTGCATGTCACTGTACAACATTCCTAACGTCGAAAGCAATATCACTGTGTCGGGACAATTTCGTATCGGAAACCTTAGACTGAGAAAATTACCTGTAGTTTTCGTTCATTTGCCTTAAAAGCAGTTTAGAAATTTTCATGTCAAGACTTGTCAATGCACTCGAAAAGTGTACTGACTATTGTTGAAGTCATTGTTGTATTATAATATTGATATTTAAGATATCAAGGCCTAAAGTTCTTTAATTCACTTGCTGATGAAATTACTAACTTTGCCTCGTTAAAATTATTTACAGCTAAACTAAAGGTATTATTAACTAAATGAATATCTTTGTACTTCATTATTAATGTTTTTGTGTCCGCTGACCTTTCTATAGAAGGTCAAACGGCACTATCCAAGCGTCTTGGTTTGGGTGGCTGGCCAGGTTTGTGGCAATCACGTGATAACCAAATTAGTTACGGGTACGAGAAAAGAAGTTACTGAACGTGAAGGAAAGGTCGCGAATTTCGAGTGGAACACGTGGTCGTACGTTTGTAGTCAGAGAGAGAACGTTTTGTGTTAGGCCTAGTTCAGACGTCGAAGTTCCGTCGCATTTAATTCGTCACATTCGTTTGCTACAAAAACTCGACAGAGGTGACAAGTTTTAGTTCAGACGTTGAATTTAATGTGTCGCATTTAATTCGAAGCTTGAAATATGACACCAAACAGCGCTGTTGTTGATTACCTCACCAAGCGGAAAGACGTCATTCAGACTAAAGTTTTCAAAATAAGAAGAGAAACGTGGCTTTGATGACTTCAAATATTGAGCTATTAAGACGTTTGTGGAGTCGTTTAATTCGTCATCATCGTCATCATTTAATTACTTAAACCTATACCATACCAAAAGAATTATTTTTATTCAGTTCAGTGTGATTCACTTTGGCACCTGTATTTCTTAATATTATTTATGTCATCAACAACTCAGTAAGTGGACACATGCACACACTGTGTGCCTATTTTTTATATTGTAATTTCATTTCATTCCATTGGAGGAAGTCTAAATCCGTTTTATAGGCTTTATATGGTTTTTTTTAGACTTCCTCACCAAATGTCTGTATAAATATTGATATTTATTGTCTTTTGTAATATTTTGTGGTAAACTTAACAAACTCAAACTTAATAAGCTCAAGCTCAATCCGTTATGTTACGGGTAGGCATACGGCATTAGCAGGTTATAATCTGACATGTCTAATAAAAAACTATGTTTACCTGAACTTTCATTTGCAATCGTTTCTTTAATTAATGCTTTGACTACCTCTGTATAAGATAACAAAAGAGAATCTAAGAAAGACTTCTCAAACATTTATAATTAGTCTTAATAATTGTGTTTTCTAGTTTGAGCACTAAAATTGTTAACCTACTTGCTCTTCAACAATAGCATGTTGAAAATCTCCTTAATAAAAATGTTCAATTTGCCCATAGTCAGTTACTTGCGTTTCACTTTGGGATCATTAGGTGTTCTAAATAAATTTTATAACCAATAAGTTAAAATGAAATATACGAAATAGAAGTTCATGGATCGAGCGAATAAGTCCCCTGAAACCGAAGAGAAGCCAACCGTGCGAAGCTGCACTGTGCGTAACGGCTGTCTCAGAGACAGCTTGATGGAAATTTCAGTAAGTGAAATAACCAAAACAAACCCAAAGCTTCGACACCTAAATTTAGTGCCATCATCAGGGCTGAGTGGGTCCGTAGATCGACAAGAACTTCATTTATATTGCCATTTCGATGTTTACCTCACTCAAGGTTGATTGAGGGTCCGCATATTTGAAAGAATAGATGCACCTCTGTAGTTACGTCCTTAATTCTATTTAAGTGCCACGACTTCAAGCAAACTGTCGGTAAACAGCGAGAGTTACATGTAGACACGTGACACGCTTATTCTTTGACAATCTTAATTCAGAACACCTGATTATCTTGAAGTAAAGCCGGGGTGGCGAAAACTTTCATATTTCTCATCCATAGAACATTCAGTTGCAACTCAGGTTGAGTTTTCAGAACTATACCGTAAAATCCTGGTTGTAAACCCTAGGCTTATACAATTTCGTAAGGGGTTTTGGGTAGGCTTATATCCGGCGGGGCTTATTTTCGGGGGGGGCTTATAAGTGGAATAACTGTTGGACACTGAAAACTACTGTCAAACATTGAATGGTTTCTTTAACGGTATTTGACGAGATAATAAAAAAAATCATTGTTCCGTATTCTACTTGTTCTGTGAAAATGATTTTATAAAGGCAACTATGATTAAGGCAACAAGGTAAAGAAGGGGTGGGGGCTTCTTAGCAGGGGTACTTGTAAAGGAATAATTTTTTTTTTAAAGTTTACATAATCATGGGCCTATGAGCGGGGGTGCTTATAACCGGAATAAATTTTTTGTTTACAAATAGATGGGCCTATAATCGGGTGGGCTTATAATTGTGGGCCAAACGGTCCGCCACTTACATACACGAGCCTCTGATCATCTAGGAGTCTCTGCCCTGACAGGTAAAAAGCTTCTTAACCCATCACCTTCCAGCATTTTAACTCATCTCACTGAGACTGGCCACACTGCATCACTGAACGACTTCAAAATCCTATCCTCCTGTTCTTCTGCCTCTGAACTTTTGGTAAGAGAAAGTCTTATTACTTCTAAACTTAAACCTTCCTTGAATGCCAATCTAAGCTCTGTCCCTCTCTCTCTCTTTTAACAGCTCTATCCTTTTCCGTTTCCCATACATCTTGTAATATAACACCTACTTTATACCTCTAACCTTGTAAATACAATACCGTTTAATTTATTCATACTCTGATGATGTTGCGAGACGCAACGAAACGTTAGTCCTGTTAATAAACTTATTTCTTTTACAAATCATGGCCTTATTGCGTGTACTTTGCTGGGCATTAATATTTGTTCTGAAATTGAATATGGGACAGAGATATGGAGTAGTTGCAAAACTTCGAGCAGATATTCCTCACTTGATTGATTTCCACTGTATGGCACACAGACTTGAACTGGCCTTGCTGGAAATACAGAAAGTCTGCCCCATGGTGAAGATGTATCTGGCTGTCTCCATCTTGTGTGTAAGACATATCATTACAGCCCCAAAAGCAAGCGGGAGTTATACACTATTGGAATGGAGCTGGATGCGAGAATTTACAGCCCAGCACCAGTGAAAGGAACCAGATGTGTTCCCCATATTGACAGAGAACTACAAGTCTTCCTTCTAGGGAAGAAAAGTGGAGATCTACAATCAGGAGCAAAATGTATTGAGACGATCGATCTTACGGAAGGTGAACTATGTTATTAAGTCCAGAATGCTTTTCCTGATATTCCCTCCCTCCCGCTCCCTAGCAATGTTGATCAAGCGGATAAATTTGGTATGTCCGGCATTCAACCCTAACAAGAGATCAACATTGATATAATGGGGAGGGGAAGTGAGGGAGAAAGGTGGCCTTTTAGGATCATTTTCATGTCTGAAAGAAAATTAATACTAGGGAGTTCATAAATGTCTCAACCATTTTGCATCCGATTGTAGCCACAGATTATGGCCACTATGCAGCAGTTTGCATGCATATGGAAAGCCTTGCTACAAGCAGAAAGAATACTGATATCAAAAACAGAGCTGCCAAGCTACACAAGCTTATGATCACCAGGAACTTTGTTGAGTTTGCCTATTTCATGATCGATCGTTTTGGAGAAGTTGTATCACTGAGTTTAAAACTTCAGACAAAGGCACTAATCCTTCCTACTGCCATTTCATCCATTGACACACGCATTAATACTATTAAGAGCATGAAAGAGCAACCTATTGCCAGTAGGGGTTTGAAGCAGTTTCAACTCTGTGTTGAGGAGTAGAATGACACAACTAACTCTTATGATCCAGGGTATTGAGTTGAAGGGTGGCTCTGCAGCTGGACGATTTGGCGGCAATGTTACACTCAAACAGGGAATTGTAAAAACCATTTATGTGACAGTTAAGGAACTAAGAGAGAGATTTGATAACCTTCTTGGCAAACATGAAGATGAACAGGCAAAACAGGCAGTGAGCTGCTTCAAGATCTTTCATCATGACAGATGGCCTCGTTCTACCAGAGCTACTAGAGTTTGGCATCCAAGAAGTTGACGCGCTATGCCAATGGTTTCAGGCTCCTTTAGAGGAGGGCTGGATGTAACACTGAAGCCGTTCCAGCTGAATGGAGACAGTTGAAAGTCCTTGTATCTAACTCTTTTCACGACAAGAACTGTGCAGAACTCTGGCAGATCATGTTGACTAAAGAGCCCTACAAGTCAGACTTTGCTAATGTGCTGCTCCTGGTAGAACTTATGCTGGTGTTGCCAACAAGCTCTGCAGAGTGTAAACGAGCCTTCTCAGCTCAGAAGAGAATCAAATCCGATACAAGAAACAGCTTAACAGTGGAGAGGCTATTCGACCTGATACTCATCAATGTAGAAGGACCTGAACTTGAAGACTTCATTGCTGATGAGAGTATTGGTAGGTGGATGTCCAGCGAGAAGAGAAAGCATTCAGAAGGTCCAGGCCAAAGATAATGGTCTGAGGATATTGGGACAGTATAGTCATGTCATAAATATGATATTTGCTCTTAACAGTCAGAACAGTCTGATAATATTGTCACTGTGGGAACAGTGCTAGTACTTACTGTACCTGTGGATATTTAGAATAGGGCTGGTGTATTTTTTGAATAGATATTATAAACAGTAGGAAACTGAAAAAAGTTGTTTCTGAAGTAAATAAAAAGCATTTTTGCTGTCAGACGTTTACAGTATTATAATATTTTGCATGTTGAATGGGTAATGTATTGTAGCAAAAAAATCTACTAAATATGTGGTGACTAACCTAGGTATGACTGGCTAGTAACTTTTTTCTCTCAATAACAAAAAAATACTAAACTTTTTAAGCTGCGTAGAGCCCTGATATGTTTACAACGCTTAATTTGCCTTAAGTTAGAATTTTGCGTGCAGATGCGATGTTCTTTTTATTTTACAAAAACATTTCGAAAAAGATTTCAAAAGGGATACCTGCAGGAGGATAGATCGATCTCTCTTTATTTAAGCCAGCTTCAGCAGTTTTGTTGCAGACAACTGTTTCGCGATAGCTGTTTGGTGCCTTCAACAGCCTCTCGAAGTCCATTTCGTGATGGCACTCGTTGCATTGGTGACATTTATTGTAAATTTTGTAGCGAAGTTCAGGCCACAATTCCCTCACCATCTTTGCAAAGATGTGGTGAAGACGTAAGACAGCTTTCCATACGTTGTTCGTTTGGCAACTCTTTGCAATTCTGGCTGTAAATTCGATCGTGTCAGTTTGGAAACTACGCTTCGTTACGCAGAATTTCACCTCGTTTGCTTTCTCCACATCATAAACTCCAAAGAATCCTTCCTTCCAGTGAAACATGTAGTCCGAACCTTGATGGGAACGGACCATTTGGCGTTCAAATAGGCCAACAGGAACTCTACTGCAAAATTTATATACGCTTTTTGCTTCGAAATTGTCTTCAGGAGTATTTTCTGGCCATTTCTCATCAAGAACACCAGGACGAGCCTTTGGCATAAGTGCTGGGACTAATATGTACCTCTTGCCGATTTCTTTTCCTTCAATCTCTGCTTCCTTCTTCGTCATTTGATATCCCACGTCAAAATGATAAAGCAGATGATGAAGGTTCTCAAAGTCAGTTTCATCAGGGACTGCATTATACCAAATGCATCGTAAGAGGGACTCTGAGAGCAATCCACGATCAATCAGTTCCTTCTTCTCGTTTTCAAAGTGTATGGCGTCCATGTTGAAAACTTTGAATTCATCTTTGTGCTGAAGGTGAGAACATAAATCGTGGTGAACGACATCTTTGATCAACATTATAAGCCACTGGGGATCTGGAAACACGAAATCTTGCAGCTGTTCTATGCGTTGAAATCGTAAAACTTTTCCGATCCCTACGAGATAAAGGATTACAGAGTTCAGAGTATCTTTCCTGTCGGCAGCGCTCTTGAAAGTTGGATTACGTTCACAAAACCAGCTTTCCATCTCGTTAAATGTCAGGTACTGAGGGCCTTTCGTTTCTTTCATTTCTTTTATCAACGTCAGCAATAATTCTTCAATTTCGACCCATAATGGTGGAAGAGTGGTATTCAGATGAGGAAACAAAACTGTGTCACTTCCAATTCGAAGCACTTCCTTTTTCAAGAAAATTACACCATTTTCAACAGCCTCGCCTGTAGATTGAGCAGTGCTATGCCCTCCCTAAAAAATGCACATTAGGAAACGCAATCAGTTTCTGTCTCAAGAAAATTAAGCCATTTCCACCAGGTACTTTCTAACAAAAGGTATGATAGAAAACATACCAAGGTGTGACATTTTAACACAGCTTTTGGGGGGCATTTTATTAGCACACCCTATAGTGTCAATAAATAACACTTTAGTGTTAAAAAAACCCCCAGTACTGCAAAAGGGGAGGGCGGTAAGTGGGATCAAATTAACCCCAGGCCCGGAAGAAATCAACAGGCCCGGTTGGCCAGAAAGTACAACGTCGAATTCAGATTTTGTATCACTGAAATAAAAAAACTATTGCTCATGTACTGATGTGCCATCAGTGGTTCTTAGTAAAGTAAGTTATTATGACAATATAATCATTTTCGCATTCCAGTTTGGCAACTTCCGTGTTCCACATACGAAAAGATAATGTGTCATTAGTGTGCATGGTTCAACCTTCAAGTAGTACCTTAGAGTACAGATGGTTAAACTAATCATTTATGGAATACTGAATTAACGAGATATGAAGGAATGTTTGGAAAACCCGCCATACAATTTTGAGTTTGGTATTACCTGTATTTATTAATTTAAATTTAGAATTGTTTTACTGTTTTGTTCATTTCTTAAGTCCATATGGTGAGGTATTACTGCACTACCGTGAATTAGTTGGGCAATTTAAATGTCATGTAAAAAATCCCTAAAATTAAAAAATACAAAGGTTCATTCTGCCCAATAGTTAATGAGGTTAGTCAAATTAATTTTCGACTAGGAGGTCTACCAACTCCTCTACCTCTCCCCCTGGGGCTAGCAGTAGCTCTCGGCAGCACTGTGAAAAACAACACCTCGGCATGTTACAAAACACAACATGAAAAGTTAAGAAACGCACCTTGGTATATTTCAAAACACACCTTTAAATAGCACACCTTTACACAGCACACCTTGAGGGCACACTCTTTATCCAAAAACAAGGATTGTTAATTTAACACACCTTTGAAGTAAAATGCACCTTTGCACATGGCAAACCTGTTACATTAACGCTGCCTTTCAACAATGGCACACTTTTCAAACAACACACCTTTCATTGTTGGTTTGCCAAGCTACAGACCTTGTTGAACTGGAATCACAAGTCAAAGGCAAAGCATGCATGTTCTGTTTCATGTTCAAATTTTTTCCAAGCTCATGCTCGTTCTAATGGTTTTAAGATTAAAAATAATCCTGCCGTAACTATGCAAGCGAACGTGATTTATGATTTGTACAAATGTGAAGATCAAGTTGACTCATGGTCCAAGACAAAATTAAGAAGGTGGCCATGTCTTTGTCACCGACCTTTAGGTCAGCAGTGGTCTTTTTCTGTGAATTTCCTGAAAATTTAAGTTGCGCCAATTAGGAAGTAGATGAATCCAATACGCGATTCCGAACGAAATAAGTAACTTTATTACCAAAGCTATACGGTATAAAATAACAACAACTGAGGAAGCACTGTTAACCGCCCAGACAAGGGAAATGCGCGTACAACGATAGTACAGTACCGCTGATCGATACTGGCGTTGATATTTTGTTTTACTTTGGTTTTAGACTGACGATATTGAGTTCAATTATCAACATCATTTTAAAGTGCTTTTTGACTTTTCTTTATCATTCTTTGTCATCAACTCCTGGTAATGGCAAATCCTGCAACCTTCTCAGAGTTACATGACTCAGATGTAAACCATATTAACCAAGCTAGCTCTAATGAGCTTCATGTGGCCTGTGAAGCTGCTACTATCAAATCCAAACAAAACCAAAAATTAACACGTCAACTAACACGTCAATCACCACACACATTCCATTAAGTACATATCTGTTCAACAAAACATCTTAAGCTGTGCTATATAACACACCTTAAGTTGCAAAGAATATCTTAACTTATGATTTATTTATTTACACATAGCTTAGGGTGAGAAGAATAGCAATATTGAAGGTATGTCCAATTTCACACCTTAAAGTGTTTTAACTTAAACACCTTAGTCGGTTTGAAAAAGGGTTGCCAATGTATGCACAAAACCACATCACAGCATGTAGAAAACTCACCAAGACGTGTAGCAAAACACACCTTAAGATCTATTTCATAACACACTTTTTTACGGCGTGCGTAATTTTGGACAATAACTTTTGCTAAAATGTGCAGATAAGAAAACAAGACCGTGTCACTTACGCTTTTAAGCATGGATTCTCCAAGTCTTCGTTCCGCAGATGCAACGACAATTACTGTTTCCGAGTCAGAGGGATACGTTTTCTGATCTGATGCAGACACAAGGCTGTAGGGGAGTACTGGCCTCTCTCTTGTCGCCAACTCAAGCTTCTTAATTAGTTTGATGTTGTAAGGATCCGTATTTTCAATCTGCTGTTTATCTCTTTTTATTGCCGCTATATCAGCATTTTCTTGTTTGGAAAATTCTTTCAACATATGCTTACATCTATCTTCTACAATCCCTTTTTCAACTAGGTCAGATTTTGTAGCAGCCACCGTTATTACTGGCCGCAGTACAATGCTCTTTAACTCATCAATCCACTTGCCAGCATTTTCATGATACGATTTATCAGTCATTTCATATGCTAGCAAATCTACAACCAAAAGAAACAAGGAATGTTCTTCAACGAAGTAATGGCTTACACTTTGGTACTCCATTTGACCACCGAAGTCCCAGATTTCTAGTTCAAGATCTTCATTCGTAGGATCTGGAAACCACTTTCTAATCTCAACACCTTCAGTCCTCTCGTCTGGTTCTGTCAACTTTGACTTTCCCATCAATAAACTGTTAATCAAACTCGTCTTTCCAGCACCAGAATTTCCAATCACCTGCACTCTAAGCCGTTTAGAGTGAACTGTACCGAACTTGGCAATGTCTTTGAAATATTTCAGTATCGCACGAGGGTTGTCGCAGATGACTTGTGGAGGCTTACCTAGAACATTGCCTTGAAGGTCAAATTGCACATTGTTGTCGATTAAGGTAGTAAAACGTTCAGGTAATTCTTTTAGTTTGTTTGAGCGCATACCCAGGTAGGCGAGATTAGGAAGTTCAAATAATTCATTTGGTACAAGAGCGATCCTACAGTTGTTTAACCGTATTCTTCTCAGTTGTGATGTAGTTTGCATGGAAAATCCTTTGTCACCAAAATTATTGAAGGAAAGGTCCAGATCTTCTAAACTAATGCAATTTTCCAGTCCATCAGGGAACTGTTCAAGACCACACGCACTCATACCCAGCTTCTTCAAATTCTTCAGTTCAGTAAAAGAAAATGGCTGCTTGCCAAGGTCGTTGTTCCCCTCAAGGTTCAGATCTTCTAAACTAATGCAATCTTCCAGTCCATCCGGGAACTTTTCAAGACCACAGTACCTCATATCCAGCTTCTTCAAATTCTTCAGTCCAGTTATAGAAAATGGCTGTTTGCCAAGGTCATAGTTCCACTCAAGGATCAGATCTTCTAAACTAATGCAATTTTCCAGTCCATTTGGGAACTTTTCAAGACCACACTCACTCATATCCAGCTTCTTCAAATTCTTCAGTCCAGTTATAGAAAATGGCCGCTTGCCAAGGTGGTAGTTCTGCTGAAGGTCCAGATCTCCTAAACTAATGCAATTTTCCAGTCCATCCGGAAACTTTTCAAAACCACAGTACCTCATATTCAGCTTCTTCAAATTCTTCAGTCCAGTTATAGAAAATGGCTGCTTGCCAAGGTCATTGTTCACCCTAAGGTCCAGACCTCCTAAACTAATGCAATTTTCTAGTCCATCCGGGAACTTTTCAAGACCACAAGCACTCATATCCAGCTTCTTCAAATTCTTCAGTCCAGTTATAGAAAATGGCTGCTTGCCAAGGTGGTAGTTCTGCTGAAGGTCCAGATCTTCTAAACTAATGCAATTTTCCAGTCCATCTGGGAACTTTTCAAGACCACACCTACTCATATTCAGCTTCTTCAAATTCTTCAGTCCAGTAATAGAAAATGACTGTTTGCCAAGGTGGTAGTTCTGCTGAAGGTCCAGATCTTCTAAACTAATGCAATTTTCCAGTCCATCCGGGAACTTTTCAAGACCACACTCCCTCATATTCAGCTTCTTCAAATTCTTCAGTCCACTAATAGAAAATGGCTGCTTGCCAAGGTCGTTGTTCCCCTCAAGATCCAGATCTTCTAAACTAATGCAATTTTCCAGTCCATCTGGGAACTTTTCAAGACCACAGTACCTCATATTCAGCTTCTTCAAATTCTTCAGTCCAGTAATAGAATATGGCTGCTTGCCAAGGTTTTTGTTCCACTCAAAGTTCAGATCTTCTAAATTAACGCAACTTTCCAGTCCATCCGGGAACTTTTCAAGACCACACTTACTCATATCCAACTTCTTCAAATTCTTGGATCCAATAATGGAAAATGGCTGCTTGCCAAGGTGGTAGTTCTGCTGAAGGTCCAGATCTTCTAAACTAATGCAATTTTCCAGTCCATCCGGGAACTTTTCAAAACCACAGTACCTCATATTCAGCTTCTTCAAATTCTTCAGCCCAGTAAAAGAAAATGGCTGCTTGCCAAGGTTTTTGTTCCACTCAAAGTTTAGATCTTCTAAACTAATGCAGTTTTCCAGTCCATTCGGGAACTTTTTAAGACCGCAGTAACTCATATCTAGTTTCTTCAAATTCTTCAGTGCAGTAATAGAAAATGGCTGCTTACCAAGATTTTTGTTCCCCTCAAGGATCAGATCTTCTAAACTAATGCAATTTTCCAGTCCATCTGGGAACTTTTCAAGACCACATTCACCCATGTTCAATTTCTTGAAATTCTTCAGTGCAGTAATAGAAAATGGCTGCTTGCCAAGGTGTTTGTTTCCCTCAAGGTTCAGATTTTGTAAAGAAACGCAATTTTCCAGTCCATCGGGGAATTTCTCAAGGCCGCATTTACCCATGTACAGTTCCTTCAAGTTCGTCATTTTTGAAACAGAAAATGGCTGCGTCTGAAGGTTGGGATTTTTGCCAAGGTTCAAAGCATCTAAACTGATGAGATCTTCCAGTCCCTCTGGATAAGCACTTAAGTTACAACTGAAAATAGTAAGTTGCCTGAGTTTTACAAGCTCATGAACTGAAACTGATTGGTCCTGGAACTCATTGAAATATAGCCCAAGTACCTCCAGCTCTATCATCGTTGTTATGGCAGAAGGAAAGGTCGTCAATCCGCAGTTGTACAAGACAAGTTTTCGTAGATTTAAAAAATTGCAGGATAACTGAGAATGATCATCTATCGGATCATCAAAAATGAATAAATCTTGAAGATTGTGCAGTTGATCTATTTCTGTTGGTAAAATCTTCTTTCCATCGGCACATAACAAGAACTTTTGAAGCTTCGACATGTCCTTGAGAGAAATTTCCTGGCATTGTGATGAAACGTGAAGCTGAATTACTTCACTGTCTGACGTTTCTACAGCAATATCCTGTAAAGAAATTTCAGGGAAACATTTGATGGACTTTCTCGACGTTTTCCTATCCAAACCAACATTTACAGTTAACGTGTCTCCTGGTTCCCCACTCGCTATAATCAGTTCTTCTAAATCGTTAACAGTGCCCCTGTCAAGATGATCAATTACACCAGTTTCATAATCTCTCAGGGTCACTCGCCGCAACTTCTTCTTGCTTGATGGGAAAGTGGATTTTTGATCAATGCTTTGCATCGTATGTCGAGACGAACTAGACCATGTTGATCAGTCTCGAGCTGGTGGGTCTTTCACTAGTATTTGTTGTATTCAAATCTTTTGTATGCTGGGTTGTCATCCTTGCACTCATCAAAAGCGCTTATTGAAACATGGCGACCCAAATTGCCGATGCTGTTTTCCAGCAACTTGGGCACACTTCAATGGAGAAGCAGAATTTTCTTGACTTGTGGATTGTTTAAAATTCGGAAGGAATAGGCTCTTCCGAAACACCGATAGCTCTAAGGTCAACCACTTGTTCGCCACTCCGATCATTGTTTGAACACTTGAAAAGGTTTGGAGTCAAAGAACTGTCGCGCATTTTCAAGACTTCTCCTCTTTAAAAATCCTATGGTATCTTCTTGAATTTTAACGGTATCACCAATTTTTGCAAAACTCTACTAACACCGTGTAGGAAAAATGTCGATTTTCGATTTAATCCTGTAAATGCAAATGGAATGTGTTCTTATATTTTAACTGGAAAATATCGAATTGGGTATTGTTAAATGACATATGTGCGGTGGCCCATAAGGGACACGCTAGTTCCGTAGAATATGACCTTCGTTCGGTACAAAAATATAAAGACCATCCGTAGAAACTCGAAATGTTCGCTTCAAATTCCAGCCTGTTCCTTCGGGAAAAGGATTTCTGCCGCAAATATGTTATCGTGGCCAAGAAAGGGCACTTTTGTTATTTACAAAGAGAAGGTTGTTTCGTAGAAATCGAATTCCTTCGAAGAAATGTCAAGCTCTTTTGCGTAAACAGCGACTTTTTCCGTACAGGTACAGAGTTATTCCGTACAAACAGCGAGCTCGTCCGTTCTAAGGACAGGTTATCCCTGGAAAACAAATGTTGCATGGCCCGAAAGGGACATGGCACCTTCCGTAGAAACAGAGGTGCCTTCCGTCGAAAGTTCAAAACGCTGCGGGGGTAACTAGCCGAGAAAGCATGCGATTTGGAGAGCAAAAAAACAAGAAAACCTGAACTAGGAAAGTATTTCGAAGTTCTTGTGGAGGATAAGTAAACTCCTGAGTAAGGTCGTAACAAGGGGAGAACCAGAGGTGCCCACCCCCTTCGAAACATTCACGAGACCAGGTTTTTCCTTTGGTAAACCAACACCCGAACACTATATCTTGGTTGAACAGTTGTTCTTTTCAATACTAGTTCGTTTAAAATAGTTGCTTGTTACCTGTGAGGTTTGGCTTTTATACCATTCTTTACGATAAATAAGAAATAACTGGTTGTTGATATTCAAACGAATTTCTAGTAAGAGAAGAAATGAAAAAGAAATACAGACATAAGGAAGCAGTTGGGTGTAGTGTGTGTAAAAGAAAAGGTCAGGTAAGCACGATTGAGAAGGTTTGGGCACATACAGAGAGGAGGTGGTGTCACAAAGAGAGTGTTGAAATAAGAGTTGGAAGGGAAGAGAGGCGTTGGGAAACCAGAAGAGGTGGCTTGATTACATCAAGGCTGATATGGAAGAGAGAGGATTGGGTTGGGGCGATTGGAATAATAGAAAAATATGGCGACATAAAATCTAGGCAACAGAGCCTACTGGTTAAAACTGTTGAAAAGATGAAGAAGAAGAAGAAGGAGAAGAAGAAGGAGAAGAAGAAACGAATTACTTGAGATTAAAAAGTATGTAATTAAAGATGGTTTGATTCGCTGAGTTCAACAGCCAGAATAAGTACAGTCAACTCTCGTTATTGCGGACACCCTGGGGACTGTCATTTGGTGTCCGTAATAGCGAGAGTCCGCAATAGCGGAGTGCGAAAAAAATGACCCAAAGTCAGGTTTTTTTATTTTAAAATGTCCAGTTTCTTTCAATTTCTAGTTAACATTTACTGTGATATATCAATACAAAATACAAATTAAAATACAAATTAAAAATTTGTATTGAGAAAAAATATTATATACCCAAACCAAAAATCAAACTGTAACATGAATCAGTGTCAATTGCCTTTTCCTTCACTGTAAAGCTACAATAACGTAACAAAACTCAGTCGTCTTATGCGAAGTTAGTAATCATGTTTTAGACAAATACTGACAAATACTAACAAATTCATGGCAAGTCAAGAAAAGTGTGAAGAATACAAGTCTTATTATTCTTGGTTGAGAGGCCACCATGCTTACAAAGACGAACTTCAGTCTGAAATTAACAGCACTCTCGTGCTTCAACGTAAACCGGAAAATGGCAAAGATCCACATGCTGTGGCCATGACAGAAAATAACGGACGAGTTGTGGGGCATATTCCTTTAGGACTGTCCAAAATTGTTTCTTCATTTTTGAAAAAAGTACATCACAGAAGAAAGCTGTCATTTGTGGAAAGAGGGTAAACAGAGGAGCTGACCTGGGTTTAGAGATTCCCGTTCTTTACAAGTTTTATGGTGAACAAAGATATTTGACAAGACTTGAAAAACTCATTATTGGCAGTGATACAGCCAAGCAGTCATTGCGAGACAAACAAGGAATAGCCACTGCACAGTCTACACATATAAGAGAAAGCAAATTCCGAAAACCAAGGCCATCTTTCAACTTAAGATTTAAGTTAGCAAAAGATGAAAACTGTGAAATGGTGATATTTCGATTTTATAGCAAAATCATCTTCAGACCAAGTGAACTAACATAAGAGAACCTAAGGTTTATATATACACGAGAAAAGTGATTACATCATTGATGAAGAATTGAGGGAACGCCTACTCTATTTACAAATGATTGATGTGGCAGATTTACAAATGATTGATGTGTCATGGTTTTCGGAATTTGCTTTCTCTTATATTTTTTGAAGTTGTCGGCTGGTCAAGGTTTTTTTACAGTCTACACAAAAGCACAAGTCTGTCAAGAGCATTGAAATGGCAAAACAAACTAAAAAGCCTCGAAAGTAATGTAAACAGAGCGGAAGAACTTTAAATATCGGAACATAAGCCTTGGTTGTATTGAAAGACACGTTAATATTTTGTTTGTCATTTTTGTCGACAGAAGTAATGAAGAACAGAATATTCAAAGTACTTCCGCTGACAAACAGCAGGTGTCCGTTGTAACGAGAGTAAAACAATACAAATGTTAGTTTGGGACCGCATGAAGTGTCCGCAATTCCGTAATAGCGAGAGTTATTTCAATACATTTCATAGTAGTTTCGGCCGGGGATTTACCATCTGTCCGTAATAACGGGGTGTCCGTAATAGCGGGGTGTCCGCTAGGCGAGAGTTGACTGTACGTCGTTTTGTTTATCGGCTTGATAACACGCTGGGTAATTGCAAGGACTGGTACCTAATCAAGAAGTGACGTCCATTAGTCAGGACCAGGTTGTCCAAAACGCGATTAACTTAATCCAGGATTAGTGAAAATGTTGTAAACATCTGTCCGACCATGCAGCTGAGATGAGTTGGAACTTTCTTTTACAGATTTCGGGTGTGTACAAAAAGGTTTTAATCTGTGAAATCTGAACTATATTGTTCAACCAAAATAAAGGAAACCGAAACAACACATTAACTGGTAATCCTAGATTAGCGCTACTCATGTTTTGAACAACCGGTCCCAGGTCATGTTGGAAGATGTAATCACGAAATTTGGTATTTCAGCGACACTACGAAGTGACCAGTGGCGTAACTTTGAGTCAAAGCTGTTTGGACATAAAAAAGGGATGTTATATCAACAGGCTGGAATTTGTATGGAACATTTCGCTATTGGTACGGAAGAACTAGGTTTCTATGGGTCACTTTGATATTTGTACGGAACGAAGCTCGTATTGTACGGAACAAGCGTGTCACTTCTGGGCCACCGTACAAATGACATCTGTATACGAAGATTAAAACAGACAAAAGATAAATGTCACAGAAAGTAACTGTTTCACATTGTACGGAATGTAGATTTTATAAAAAGAAACATGCAGGGGATAAACGCATAAAAGATCTCCAGTAAAAGTATTTGTTTATTTATATGAATGTTCACTAAGAATAAATTGGAATACAGGACAAACATGACTTTAACACACTAGTTTATTCTCCACAAGACATGAACACTGGGAGTTTGGTGCATGCCCATTCACTATCTACCCTTCGTTGACCAAACATCGATGTACTGGCCCAGGGGTGCCCATGCCCCATGATGATCCTTGAGGTCAGTCAACAAGAAATAGATGAATGTTATAAAAATAATGGCACTTTTTTCCACAATCGGGCACAGTAGGTGATCCAGTACTCCGTGGGACCACTCCATGGATCTGTCATGCATGGCAAAGCCTGTCTACCATGGCACTGCTTTTGTTAAAATTAAATTTATTACACGTGGATTCTAATTTTTCTTATCGTACTTGTTATTCGGGAGTTTGGTACCACTGTTGAGCATCAGCAGACATCATTACTGTCGCTGCCATCGCCATATAATTTAACGTATTATGATTCCCATCAATGCACCTCGAGAGACGTCAAAATCAGCATGAGTGTTTTTAGTACTTTTGCCGCATTTTTGTCTTTTTAATGCCTTCTGGATTAAAAGAATACCTGTGCAAGCATAAATTCATCCTGTAGCCCATCTATTAACCAACTATCTATATCCTATGTAATATTTAAAAAACATTGCAGTGGAAAATTTTTAAATCTTGTAAAAATTTCAGGGCATCGAAAAGGTCGTAAAAACTCACCCTCCGTGATCCACGCTCATTACGATAAAAAAACCCCAAGCAATTACATTGGACAGTAGCCTCGCATTGTAAGGTCCGAGTAGTTTACATAAAATTAGACCACAGTTCGGTTGGTTCATGATACGATCACTACGTCTGTCCTTCGACACATCTAATCGAAGTGGTACGGTGGCCCACAACGGCAGTTGCAGATATGGGTATATGTCATATAAACATATGTTAGAAACATGAGTTGCTGCAAATATGTATGTCAGAACATGAGTTGTTTGAAATGTGTGTGTAATACGAGTTGCTGCAAATGTGTGCAAGATGAGTTGGTTCAAAATTGTCAGTGTGGCATGAGTTGCTGAATATGTGACAGCGCCCTGGTAAAATTCACAACAGTAGTCAAAGCAAAATGTTAATGCAACATGGCTGACCAACTGTTATAATCGGAACGAGCTATTATCATAAAGTATTTTAATTCTCGATTTACCTATGACGAAATATTACGTTTTTGTCTGAATTTCATTTTATAAACGTGAGTGAACGTACTCTTGGAAAACGGCTAAGAATTTGGGGGTTGAGACGACGAAACCTTACTTTGAGTAACGCGCTCGAGCAAGAACTAAGGTTGAAGACACAAGCTCTCATCTCTTGACCTGGTTTAATGGACTTCCGAAGGATATGGAGGCCTCTTAAGAACGACGGATATCAAGTGAAGTGAAGTGATGTTGCCCGAAAGAGTACCGAGTACAGGAAAGGAGGTGATGAAAATTGAGAAGGTGTTATTCAAATCTTAGTCCAAATTACAGCTGGCACGTCGATGGATATGAAAAGTTAAAGACTTATAGTCTTGTGGCTTGTGAATCTTACCGGCACACTGTCGCATATTCGGCAACGCATCGTACACACACATTTGCAGCAACTCCTGCTACCAACACATGTTTGTATGAATATACACATATCTACAGCTGCCGTTGTGGGCCACCGTATAATGGCTATGGTATTCCGCTTGTTGCATAACATTCTCCACTCTTTTTGATATAATGCGGCAAGCGTAGTCTTCTTTTAAATTACGGGTTTAAACGTGGGTTCACTTTGATACCAACGTGAATCCACAAACTGATAATTCCATTACAAGCGAAACTCGCGGATTGCTTTGAACTCTGAAATCTGAATCACTCGAGTCAGAGCGCATAATCCAATACGCGGTTCGAAAACACAGCTGAGGAAGTCAACGGACGCTACTTTAGTAAGCTTGGACAAAGGAAAGTTCGCCATCTACAACGGACGCGAGCGTCGTGAAAATGGTGAGCGATGCGAGTAAATTTGTTTATCTACACAAGACGCGAGCGACGGGTAATTTGATACATAGCTGTTGTTGTGGCCTCGCGTGAAATCGTAAAATACGGTACTCTTGAACGAAAGTCTCCATTACATAGATTCGTCAATTTAAGAAAATACAAAATGAAACCAACTCGGAATATAAACATCTTGTAAACCCAAGATTTGAGTTAAAAGGAGCAAGACGAGTAAGAAACGGTAACAGGGACGGCGGAGCCGGAGGGCTGCAGGGGCTGTAGCCCCTCCCCCCCACTTTTTTCCAAATGTAATGTTGAAACAACTACGCTTTAAAACACATGTTGTGAAATTTCCCAGAGAAGCATATAAAATGCTGTATTTTTATCTCAAGCCCCCCCACTCGTAATTCCGCTCCGCCTTCCCTGGGTAATATTTCGATTTTATTCCAAGATCATTATCAAACCTGTGATGATTTTGGAATAAAATCGAAATATTACCGTTTCTTACTAGTCTTGTTCCTTTGAACTCAAATCTTGGGTTTACAAGATGCTTATATTCCGAGTTGGTTTCATTTTGTATTTAGATTCGTCAAGTAGTGGCGCTTCTCTTTCTTCGTCAGACACGTCGAAGACAACAGAAACGGCCGTGGGTACACGACATAATTAAAGAAATGAAAAACTAGGAGCCGAACATACCGTAATCAAGTGTGTAGATTGGCTTTCATACGAAAAATTTGATCGTTTTTAGGATAATACCGAGCTTAATTTATAAGATTTTGTTTTTCTGGGTTTGCTTCTTACTTCATATTGCATGAGTTAATCGTCCATATTTCGGTTTTGTGATTTGGTCTTGGTTGTGGATACAATCTGTGTTGACAGCTCTTGCACAGGCTGAATTCAGTTCTCTTCTCCCATTGCTCTTTCTTCATTTCGTCGTGCAGATGGGGGGTGGAAAAATAAAACATGTTTCTCCATGGTTCACGTTGCTCGCTCGATTAAATTTGGACGCGAGCGACGAAAGCGTCCGGTGTAGATGATCACATATTATTTACTTGTTTCTGAAAAATTCGCTCGCGTTCGGTGTAGATGCACTTACAGCGTACTCGTTTAATGAATGATAGATGAACGTTCGTCAAGCTCTATCCTCAGAAAAAAAAAATTGAGCCCCAGACGGGAATCGAACCCACAACCTTCTGATGACCGGTAAGACGCTATGACCATTGAGCTACCAAGACTCAGACGGGCGAGCTAAGGTGCAAGTTCGACATACGAGCGACTTAAGCGGCATCCACGATATGTTAATAATGCCGTTGATGCGATATATTTAAGTTGGAGATGTGGGAGCTTGGGGATATCGTGAATGAATGGTAGATGAACGTTCGTTAAGCTCTTATCTCAGAAAAACGATTTCTGAGCCCGATTTCTGGACGAAGGTTCATCTATCACTCATTCAAGATAACTCCAAGTTCCCAAATTTCCAACATATATCTCGCGTTGGCGTTTAAGTTGAACTACTTATATAAAGATGGGATTTCGTTCTGCTAGTTTGAATAGGATACAAGTAGATTGGATTAGAACTATATCTCATTGTATCCTGGACGAGACCTGACCAAAAACTTCCCAATAACGATCACATTTTACTGTCGAAACATCACACACAAAGTGTCTTTGGACCATAGCTGATAAAATATCGCGAGATCAATGTTTCTTCGGTTAAAGCTCATCGTCCCACCTTGCTGTCTTTCCAGGAGTAAATAAAACATTTAAGTTGGCGTCACCAGATTTAAGGGGCACTTTCATACCGTTAAAACACCTTTGAACATGAACAGTGTGACCATATTTCCTAACTGTCAATGATATGTTTGTCAATTATACTTTTTTAAACGAAAGGTGGGGAGAGCATGCCCCTAATGCCTCTCGGTTTCGACGCTTTATTGCCTTTCCTTTCTTGATTTCCTTATTCATTGTGGTGGTATGCCATCAGTATTTAAGGCTGATGTCTGCAGATCACAGTTGTCTACCAACTGTAATCGGATCAGGGTCAGTTGAACCAGTTAAACGTAGGTCACATCAAACGGCAAGGCACTCCAAATCAACCTCCGTTGAGGTTCTTGAAGGCTTGGCCAAACGAGACTTTATAAGTTTAAATAGAACGTGGATGTACGAATTTCCTTCGAGATTAAAGTTTTTAAAGTCACTAACTTGAGCAGCTTACATTCACAACCAAACGCGAACAAAAAACAATGCTGGATGTCGGGAAAAGATGCACGAAAGTTTAAATCCGCTCATACCTTCTTCAAATCAATACAAGCAGATAACCTAGATGTATGTCAAAAATTCGGCGATTTACATACTGGTTTGTTCAAAGACTTACCTTGATGTAACTCCAGACATTTTTGCAGTTCCATCAATCCATTGGGCAGCTCAAATGTTGTTCAACCATCCACACCGCTTTTTAAAACTGTTCAATCAAGCAAAGCTCAAAACTAAAGCGGATAATATGGCGTAAGACTGACTGGCTTGAACTTCAAACTTACGATAGATTGCGAAACCTGCAGTTAAAGCGAGTAAAGATATCCAAATTGACCGTCTGCCAAAATGCCAACGATTGATAGCGCTGAGAGGCGAGCTATTCTTTTATATTATAGCAACGTATGATACGTAAATACTCGGGTCAAAGACAGTGTAAAACTCTCATTGACTCACCTTCCATGCAAGAGTTCCCCTTTTAACTAACCTCTCATACGTGCTAAGTATATTTTAACGGGATCAATGAATATTCCCAACTTGAAGACTGATCAATAGCTCAATTGATTGACGTCCAAAGCAAAACCTCGCTTCCAAAACTTTTGTTCCCTCGAGACGCTCAAATTAAACTGTCGGTTATGCTCAAATGGACGCCCATGAAAGGCTGGTAACTTAATACAAGAAATTCTCATAATCCTGTCATTTTATCATGCTAAAATCTGTTTATTCTACATTCCTTCACAGTAATAACAATCAACGTTGTTTCTATGTCCAGAACTGTTTTATAACAAGTCTACCTTGCACGACGTGATCTCTTGTTTTAACCATACAATCTTTTACTTAATCTGAAAATGGGTATATCCAAAATAATATTATCTGTTAAGGTCTCGAAATACTTGGAGTTTGATGTTTTGACGGTAAAAAAAGTGACAGCCACCCACAACTTGGGTCAAAAGTTCAACACTGAACAAAAGAAGCACGCCATCTGTCGACAAAATATAATTTAATGCAGTAAGAATTTTTCAACGAGTTTTATTTTTTGTATTGCAGGTGAAGAATATGCTTAGACCTTGTTTGTATCACAGGTTGTCGGTGCAAGCAGGGTCACCCTCTCTTGAGAGTCAACTTTAGAGAATTACCATCAACGCATACTCAGTGTATAATGGTTTCTCACTGGTAAAGCCGGAGACACACTGTCGCTGTCGCCGTGTCGCTGGAGCTCAGCGACACGTTTGCCCGGTTACCAAGGCTTGTCGCTGTGTCGCTGGGAACGTGTCGCTGAAATCGCTGGAGCACATGAGATCGCTGAGCTGTCGCTACAGTCGCCAGCCAAAAATCCAAAATGGCGTCGTTCGAGGAGGTACTGATAAACACTTACCGAATGTATCCTGTGCTTTATGATATGTCACTGAAGGACTACAAGAATGAAAAGATGAAACAGAATGTTTGGGAAAAAATTGCCGAAGAACTAGGTGTTTTGGGTCATTGTGTTCAAGGTAAGAAATATAATCTGAATCTATTTTCTTATTGATACAGGTGAATTAGACTCAAGCATCGTCTCGATAACAATATACTATGTTTCACTTAGTGGATGAAATAAAGACCAAAATGAAGAACCTGAGAGACACATATGGAAGATGTAAGAAAAAGAACGATGCGGCCATTAAATCTGGAGCTCCGGCGTCTTCGACGCCAACCTGGGAGTTCTGGAGCCAATTGACGTGGCTTGACGATTACAGAAAGAGAAGAAAGTGAGTAAATGATTCTCTTTTATTGGATTTTATACACTTCGCACTTCCATAATTAAACTGGAGTTTCATTATAATGTCTGACTTCTTGTAGAACAGTGACGAATATTTCAACCAGTTCTCTCGAAATCGAAGAGGAAAGTTCTCCATCGCCTGCAAGTGACAGGTCTGAAAGACTTGTAAGTTTGGAAGAAAATATTGATCTTGAAGCACACTCGTCAAATTGCGAGCTGTACAAGGGAAGCCCAGTTTCAACTGTAACTCCCACCACTCCAGCCAGATCAAACGAATTTTCCAAGAAGAGAAAAGTTCATGAAATAACCCCCTACCAATCAAAATTGCTTGGATGTTTAGAAGCACTACAAAAGTCTGCAACTGAAGGGCCCAGGCAGCAGGATGCTCATGATGAATATGACTATTTTGGGAAAAGTGTTGCTGAACAGATAAGGAAACTTCCCACTGCATTTGCACGGGCAAAGGCGAAAAAAGAAATTCAAGACATTTTATTCAACCTTGAATATGCTGACAGCAATCTTCAACACACATAGGAAGGTTGTTATTGAGCACCTGTCAATATTTTATTAAGTATTTTGACCTAAGTAGGCTATTAAATTGTTTTCCAGTTAAAATTGTTTTTTTTTATTCAATGAATGTTAAGAAAATGTATTGATGAAATTACAAAACAAATGTATGGGCTTCATTATGGTATACTACATACAGCAATTAATTAATCATTAATATGAATTTTTATTGCATACAGGATGTTTTGTCATCTTGTACGCAAAACATAGTCAGTTTGCCAGGGCAATTCACCTGCACTTGAACTGAAGAAACTAGCAAATTTATCTCTAATTTTGAAAGCTGCTTGGGTATGGTTTCTTGAATGTGATTGAATTGGTGTAAGAGCATGTCTGCCCGCTTCACTTCTCCAAGATCCATCAGTAACAGTTCCATTGGAGTCTACCGTGTCTACAAACCCTGGTGGTGTGTACACTGCATGATCAGTTTCCCTCAAGAAATTATGCAGAACACAAATAGCTTTTGTCATTTTTACTACATTGGTTGGCTCAGCTATTATTGCAGATTTTAAGATTCTCCACTTTGATACCATTATACCTTAATGTCAAAAAAAAAATTAAATTAGATAAAATTATTTTTATCTGTTTCAACAGTGAATTCAAATTACATAAATCTGATAAGGACTGATATTGGAACTGATATAGGTACAGCATATAATAAGTCTATAACTCAAAAACATTTTTTACCAAATGTATTTTCTATTGTCCTTCTGGCTCGAGACAGCCTATAATTGAATACTTTCTTTGGCAAAGTGTCCAGTGACTTTCCAGGATATGGTCTCATTATCCAGGTTTTCAATGGAAAGGCTTCATCTGCCACAATGCAATGTGGCATTGATTCACCACCAGGAGTCAACGGTTTGGATGGAGGAAGCAGTACTCTGCCTAACAAAGAAATAAATAAGATAAATCATTTATCATAACTATAATCAAAATGTTGCTGCTGTTGTGGTGGTGTTATTGTAATTGTTCATATACCCACCATTCAATAAGGCTGATCCAAATTGTGTATTTTCAAACATCCCAGAGTCACTCCATCTGCCTGCTTCCCCAATATCAACATAGATAAACTGGTAATGAGCATTGCACATAGCCATGAGTACAATTGAATGGAAATGCTTATAGTTATAAAATGTAGATCCAGAATTTCTTGGTGCCTGTATTCCGACATGTTTGCCATCCAATGCACCAATACAATTTGGGAAATTCCATACCAATGAAAAGCTGTAAAACACACAAAATTATAGGGAAACCTAATTAATTTAACAAAATAATATATAATATAATATAATATAATATAATATAATATAATATAATATATAGTAGTCAGTAAGATACTGAAAATACACAGTAAAATATTTAGACAATAATAAAGTATACAGAGGTTTACAATAATTAACAGCAATCATCTTACCCCTTTTCAATTTTTACCCAGTCATCCATATTACTGGGAGGTTTCATAAAGAGGGGCATAAGGACCTTCCATAAAATTTCACTTGTCTCGTACACAATATCACCAACGGTGCTCAGTCCACGTCGATAAGCAAAAGCAACAGACTGTGGGGTGTCCCCAGTCGCCAACCTTCGCAGTGTAATAGCTAATCTTTCACCTGGCGTCACTGATTTCCTTAAATGCGTATCTTGACGTCTCAAAGATGGACCAACAAGACTAAGAAGACGATCAAACGTGCTACGACTCATTCTGAAGTAAACGAAAAATTGCTCCTCGTCATTCCGTAACTCGTGGACGAGATTTGTGAAGTCACCTTGCTCTTGTCGACGTCGATTGATATCTCGGACCCACCATCGCCTTCGACGGGCTGTTTTCTCTCGTCTTTCATTCTCTTCTTCGTTGTTTAATTCGTTTACAATAACAGCAACTAATGCCGCACACAGCTTTGCGCTGGACGCCATTTTAATTAACGTTTAACTTGCATTTGTCGTTTCCAGTGCTTTTGCGATTAAATCACGCTAAAAAAACCCTGGGGCGAGCATGAAATTTGATCGAATTTTTGTCGCCTTGTCGCTATGGCTTTTGACAGTGTGTCTCACCATTTGTCGCCTGTCGCCGGTCGCCTTGTCGCTGAGCTCCAGCGACACGGCGACAGCGATAGTGTGTCTCCGGCTTAATGAGGGAGCCAAATAATTTGTAATGTAATATATTTAACACAAGATAGCATCGATTGTAAATGAAATTCCGCAAAGGGGGTGTTTTAGCTTTCTCCTCAAGAAATTTCAAAATTTAAAAACCTTTTAGTGTCCATTTTCAAAATTCTAATGATCACCCTGATGATCTCTTGCAGCAGAACCCCATGGAAACCATTGGATAATGTGAAGTTCACACTTTCCTATCATTTTCGTCTGTCCCAATATGGCACTTGTCTATTTGCCTCAAACTACAATTTTCGTTTAAAATGTCATTGGTTTTTATAGGTCTTTAGTGTGATAAGGTTTGTTCCTCATGTTACTTCTTATACTCAGTAACCACAATTTCCACTTTTCAGATTCAACATGGGTAGATGTCATACCTATTGACGTGGGGTTTGCTTCAAGGAACACTTTCATTACCCATTGTTGCGCCGTTTTCTATCATTAAATACCCACATTTTATGTCTGACAGCTCCAAGCTTGTAGTCAGTTTGAAACTTTCCTGGGGACTCCAGGATAACGTCAGACCCTCTTATTTCACGAGGAAAATTTTCAGTATTTTAAATCCACCTAAGCCCAAGGCCGCAGCGAAGGGGGGTATTGGATGTGCTCCACCCCCCCCAACTTTTTGAAATTTTGATATTCGGAAAACAACTTATCCATTGGGATAGCAACGGCTACATAGAATCAACACTATTTAAATGAAGTGAACTACGGAAATTCTATTAAATTAACAAATTGTATAGAAGTTCGTAAACACAGAGATAACAAAAGCCTATATATGCGAGTTCTTAGCTTATATGATACCTTTGACCATAACGAAGATACTTTTATTTTGATTTCTCATCCGGATTTTAAACAGGCTTCCTTGTTCAATTTTGTTACCTCTTTTGTTTTGTAAGATAGCAAATATTTTGATTTGAATCGGAAACATTCGGACAAAATTCTTTGTCATTTGGAAATTTTCGCTAGGCACTCCCCAGCTTTGACATGCTAGCTACGGCCCTGCCTAAGACACAGTTTCAAAACAAATCACTCGAGTTCTCGACAGAATATCACTTCCACAGACCACTTAAACATTGCGTTTCCTTTCAGAATAGACGTCATTATCATCACCAATATTTTCGGCAGTTAACAGTGAAAATTTCGAAGAACCGGCGTATTCTGTCTTTATCGCTTGACCCATTTCAGAGTACTTTATAAAACCTATTTGAATATACTATTGACGGAAGGACAGATCACTCTGCCTCCTAGTATTGAGACAAAAGGCAAAGCTTAAAGTCAATATTTCCCGATACAGAGCGAACACGAATTTTGTAAATTATTTCTAGAACTTGCACAATTCTGCTAAAAATCATCAACTATCAGTTATAGACAAGCTTAAGAAGACTAACCCCGTCAACAAAGGAAAGTCGTCAAGGCACTTCAACTTGGTGAAAAGAAAAACAAGAGATTTTTTTCTAAACAGACCAAAGTCATTCAACGTACAAAGTGTTTGAATGACAGTATTAACCAATCAGAGCTCGCGTGCGATACACTATATTTTATAATAGTTGTTCTTGTAAAATTTTTGTTTGTTTTCGAGGAGTATTTATGGTTCCTTTCAAGCCCCTTAAGTTCCTTTCAGGTTTCGTTCACCGCAAGGTGCACTCCCAGAAATCTTGTCCAGCTAAGGGACTGGATCTTAAATTCCTCAGATAAAATTGCAGTCAAAAGTCCACCGATATATAGAGAAAAAGTGGATAGTGCAACCACAGCAACAATGCTGGGATAATTGGGAGCGAAAACTTGACGAGGATTACTGACATAAACCAAGAAACGCAGGTTCTGGTCCTTCCATCCGTAGGCAACTTCAGCCACAGGGGCAGCTCGGAGCGTTTGACGCTGAACAAATCAATCATTATGAAGTCAGAGGAAGAAATAATGAAGTGTATATGATGTGAAAGCTGTACGATAAAACAAATGCCCAAAAAATACTGAATTGTTGAGAGGACATGATTTGAGTATGGTGGGTTGCTGCTGGCACAGTGGTAGTGCACGTATCTCTTACTTGTGATTGAGGTGTTGGTGGCACAGTGGTAGTGCACGTATCTCTTACTTGTGATTGAGGTGTTGGTGGCACAGTGGTAGTGCACGTATCTCTTACTTGTGATTGAGGTGTTGGTGGCACAGTGGTAGTGTACGTATCTCTCACTTGTGATTGAGGTGTTGGTGGCTCAGTGGTAGTGTACGTATCTCTCATTTGTGATTGAGGTGTTGGTGGCACAGTGGTAGTGTACGTATCTCTCACTTGTGATTGAGGTGTTGGTGGCACAGTGGTAGTGTACGTATCTCTTACTTGTGATTGAGGTGTTGGTGGCTCAGTGGTAGTGTACGTATCTCTCACTTGTGATTGAGGTGTTGGTGGCACAGTGGTAGTGTACGTATCTCTCACTTGTGATTGAGGTGTTGGTGGCACAGTGGTAGTGTACGTATCTCTCACTTGTGATTGAGGTGTTGGTGGCACAGTGGTAGTGTACGTATCTCTCACTTGTGATTGAGGTGTTGCTGGCTCAGTGGTAGTGTACGTATCTCTTACTTGTGATTGAGGTGTTGGTGGCTCAGTGGTAGTGTACGTATCTCTTACTTGTGATTGAGGGGTTGGTGGCTCAGTGGTAGTGTATGTGTCTTTCAACTTTGTGACTGAAGTGTTGGTGGCACATTGGTAGTGTACGTGTGTCGTACCCAGTGACTAGGGTTCGATTCCGGCACCATGCAGTTATCTGATTAAAGTTACTTTGGTCACATGTAAGAAGGGTGTTGTCCAGTTTGACTCTACCAAACATCCCAGGTTTTCTCCAAGTACTCCGGTTTCCTCCAGTACTAACATTGAATCCATGGGGGGTGGTCCTCACTGGACCTTACTGAACAGCTTAGATGGCTGATTGTGATATCCAATATAAAAAAATAAATAACAATGAGAAGACACGAGTTTAATGACGATGATATTTCGATTGCATTTCAAAGTCATTGTCACATTGAACTTAGAAAATTAAAATAAAGTCGAAGTATCATCGTAATTATTCTCGAGTCTTGTATTCTCAATGCTTAAGCTGTTTTGAGTCCGTATTTTTCGGTATTTATTTTATCTTTTACTTTTTGAAACTGTCTGCCGGAACAGGATTATGTTAAAATTAGTTTCAAAAGAAACTGATTAAGTTAAACTGACTGGCGTTTACAGGTGTTTTTAAATCTCACTTCGTTAAAATGTGTTTCATAAGCAAACGACGTAACTTTGACGTCAAACTACTGTACATAATGACTTCTTGGAAATTTCTCTACATCTTTAAGATTATCGAACGAAATCACTTGGAAATGCGCATGTACGCGTATGTATCCCATGACACTAACTAAACATATGAAAGTTTTGAGAAATGCCATTGAGCGATCTCCAAAGTTTCCAAAACAATACCAGCATCAAAATCTTTTCATGGGGACAAGCACTGCCGCGTTCGTGCACAAGCTTTTGTGATGCCATGTTGATGTCTTTGTCTAAGAAGGTTGATATGGGTCATGCCTGAAAAGAATTTATAATGTATTTAGTCATGATTATGAAGATATTTATAGGGAAGGAAGGAAGGAAGGAAGGAAGGAAGATTAAGAAATAAGGCTAAAATTAAACCACAATTTCAGAATCATCCTCAGGGTAACATGAAATGATAACTTCACAATTAACCAATTGGTTAATTGTGAAGTTATCATTTCATTAAACCACAACATATGTATCATTTGGTTTTACCATCCAATACTATGCATTCTTAATATCAAAACGTTCTGAGGTTTACAAGCGTAAAAATGGCAGAGCACGTGTCGCTACTCAACCAAAGTTCCTGTAATCTTTAACCGTAGGACAGTCTGCTCATCCGAGGTAATTCCTGATGAAACATGTCAATGCCTGCTGCTCCGGCAACCTTGTTATTCGGTCCGCCTTGAGATCGCTCAAAAACAAACTTCTTTTCATGGTTTTTGCTTAAAGGTCAACTAAAAACACCGTTAATTCTTGAAGCAAACAACTTCAGGTTGACCAGTGAATGTTTTGGGGGTTCATCGAAATATTTGAAAAGCTCAAACGTTATTATACAAACGTTTGAGCTCTTAATAAACATTATTATATCGAAGCACTTACTGTGCTCAGGGACCATCTTTTTTCTTGGGTTTCAAAATGATGATTTGGGGTAAATTTGGAAAATAAATCAAGAGATGAAAACGGAAATAATTTTAGTTTTCTTCATGGGGCAGCGAAAGATCGTATTCACACAACAGTGATCGTACAATTGGTTTTATTACCATGTGACAGTCAGTTGTATGAAGGTCTTCAACTTACCGTAAGTCCTGCAGGTATTGCAGCCGACTCTTCCATCGCCATTGCAAGAGCTGCACCTTTAAGAAACAAGAATAAGATATCTGCGGTTGAAATTAACATTCGTAGAATTAACTTGACGGACATTACTACAAGATTTACAACGTAAAAGTAATTCAGACTGTTGTATACTTTTCATACAAGTGTAAAATTCACGTTTGGGTCCACAGCACACTATATCGCTAGATAATAGCCCTCCGTACTTTCACTATCACGTTAATCACAAGATCGATACAGTCGCCTTTCTCATACTGAAGTATCGCTCGGTCAGTCATTTGAAAGGGACATTTCTTGGAGATTGGTTGGATCAACTTGTCTTGTTCCCAAGTGTATTCACCTTATAAGAACACTCACACTTTCATATAGACTAGACATTGTGAAGAAGTTGTTCATCTCCAGTCGCACTACCCTACAGTAACACTTAGTCTTTCACCAGGATGGGATCAGCACTCTTCCACGATAGGTTATCTTAACATATGTTGCTCCCTAAGGCCCAGGTCAAACGTCGCTCTTCTCATGTGCCGAACCTAATAGTTGTATTAAGTTCGGCAAAAGAGCGACGTTTGACTTGATTAAGTTCGGCAAAAGGAATTAAGTACGGCAGACTACATTTGGAGCGACAGGTCATGTCGCATTATGCGACACCGGAGCGACTGCTAGTCAAACGTCGCTCTTCTCATGTGCCGAACCTAATGCTTACATTTTTGTAATTTATTTTTACCCGAAAATTCAGGCTGAACATGCGTAGTGCGGTTCGTTATGGCGTTGTAAATATGGCGGCTATTAACGAGAAAATACAACGTGTATCATGCTATCGCGAAAGAAAAATATAGATGCATTGATTGTCACATGCGAGTTTGCAATTTATGTTCAATACCCGAACCAGACGAAGAGACAATAGGATGGGTTGTTGGAAGATGTATGAGCTACTGTCTGCCTTGCCGTACTAACAAAAATGATGAAAATTCAAGGTAGGCAATGTAGATGCCCGTACAATCTAAATACTTGTCATGAATAAAATAATAATTTCTCATGCAGTCTCCCTTAAAGTGTACCATATGTAAATTTTATTCGACTACTTTAGCTAGCACCCACATATTAAACAGTGCACACTACGTTAATAGATTTTGTATTCCAACTGATTACTGAAACACA
Organism: Heliopora coerulea; assembly: GCA_030142905.1. Classification (NCBI taxonomy): domain Eukaryota; kingdom Metazoa; phylum Cnidaria; class Anthozoa; order Scleralcyonacea; family Helioporidae; genus Heliopora; species Heliopora coerulea. The sequence continues at coordinate 554,782 of JASJOG010000143.1, forward strand.
GAACTGAGAATTGGTACCCTTCGTACTAGCTACATCACTTTGCAAGCAATACGTTTATATTTTTGGCACATTTAAGTTTCTGTTTTATATAGAACACCAAGTATTGCCTTAAGCAAAGATCAAGAAAACCTTGGTGCAGTAGATCAGTGGTTCCCAACCTTTTGTTTCCCGGGGACCCCTTCACTGATTCTAAAAATCTTAGTGGACCCCCCCCCCCCCAACTGAAACTGCGACTAACGTTGCTGCGAATATTGTTCATGATATCAAAACTCTCACTTAACACTAAAATAACTCAACACTAAAATAACAATCAGTAATTTGGCAGTTCACTAGTTGAAATAAATAACATAGTGGCTTAGTGACTTCGTTGCGCCTGTGCTTGTTCACACAAACATTTTATGTTTGGCTCAAGACTTGTCACCGCCAAACGCAAATCTTGTGGAGTTGGAGACGGTTTCTTGTCTTTGTTTTCAGCTGCGTGACAACACTGAAAGCATTCTCAGCCAGATACGTTGTGGCAAAAGGTAATATGGCATCAATAATAGCGACGTTCGCGAGAGTAGGTGCCAGCTTGGTCCCCTGTTTCAGCTAGAATTTCACATGGCCCTTTTTCTCAAAGAATCTTTGGGCTACTGTGTTTGTTTGCAAGTCAATCAGTTCCTCTTCTGCAGTGTTTCCGATATGGGCGACGTCATCTGTAGTTGCCGAGAAAGGATCTACAACAAAATTGAGTTAGCCCATGGTTTTCAATTCATGAAACCTTGTTTCAATTTCCTTCTGGAGGTTTTGCATGTGATCAACAAACTCATGAGTGAGATGCGTTGGTAGATTTGTTTCTACAATTTCACTCAGTTGGGGCAACATTCTAATTTCTCCGCGAGCTACTTTAGCACGCCAGAGCTTCAGACGACCACAGAATGTATTCATTACTTGTTTACAATGAATCGTGGTTATATCGGGGTCCTGCAGTTTAACATTGACGGTGTTGAAGTGGTCAAATATATCGGACAAATAAGCCAGACGAAGCAAGAATTCCAATGACCCAAAATTGCGAAGATAATCGCTCTGCAATTGCCTCAAAATATCTTGAATTTTGCCGCGAAGTTCAAACACTCTTCCTAGGACTCGACCCCGTGACAGCCATCGAACTTCGGTATGCAGGAGCAATGTCTGATGAGCTTCGTCAACGCAAAGCTCCCACGAACAATTTTTAGTTAGAAGGCCTTGAATTGAGAAGATTGACAATTTTCACGCACGTAAGGAGGACATCATTAAGATTCTTTGAGAGCGTTTTAGCTGCCAAGGCTTGACGATGAATACATGTAAAGCAGTGAATTATTCTACACTGGGGCGCTACAGCCTTTAATCGAGCGTTGAATCCTTGATTTACACCATCATGCATGCTGCTTCGTCAGTACAACAAGCGATGAGATTTTCGTAATCAAGCTGGTGTTTCTGGAACATTTCATCAACAGCGCTGAAGATATCTTCCCCCTTCGTCGTTGTTGTAAGGTTGACTGATTCAAGGAGATCATTCCGTAGTTCGTCGTCTTTAATGTACCTTACAAAGATAAGTAGAAGAGCTTCTTCTGCAACGGTCGTGGTCTCATCAAGCTGGATGGAAAATTTGCCAGAGGATTGTAGATCTTGAGTTAACTGTTGGTGAACGTTAGTGAACTTTTCCTGTACGAACAAAACTCGGAGTGAACAGGTGAAGGGTGGTTGCATGTAACATGAGATGAAGGTGTGACCTGTTAAAACCTCAAAATTACGAGTTATCATGTTACACTTGCATCCTTCTGAACTTGCGATATTGACTGGTGGTTTGCAAAAAAAATTGTTCGACCAATATTGCAAGTAATCGTTTGCCAAAAAATATAATAATTAATTTCTGCAGACCCCATCCCTTTCGCGCGGACCCCCGACGGACCCCTTAGTCTCGGCGGACCCCAAAAAATTGTTTGCGGACCCCAGGTTGGGAACCACTGCAGTAGATGATAAGGATGAAGAAAGTTTTGAGGATGCACAAATGTCACTGCCCCTCAGAAAGAAAGGCAAGCAGAAAAGGAAACCTGGCAGAAAAGCTCAGTGGTCCGACAGTCTTCTCAATGATTTTGTGGATATAGTTGTAAACACTGAATATTACAAAAAGCGATTAACATTCATGAATGTCAAGAATCAAAAAAATGCTGAAATATATGAAAAAATTTTAAAGGACCTAAAAGCACGAGCAAACAAGAGAGGAGAAAATGTACTAATTACTCCAGCACAGTTACGCACGAAGTTCAAGAAGGCTGTATCAGAATGCAAGAAAGTTGCATTCACTGTTAAAACTGCCACGGGGATTAAAAAGGTACAAGATGAGAAGGGTTATGGTTCATGGTTTAACCAATTGTACTCCTTGGTTAAGACTCGAGATTCTTGCCAGCCATGGCAAGCAATTGAACTATCAATTATTGATTCATCCAACACAGATGACCTGTCAGAAGGTTTTACACCATCAACCACATAGCAATGCCCATCTGAATGTGAAAATGAAGTCATTATTTGTTCCTGTAAAGAATGCATCCAGAAAAAGAAAAGCAGATGAAACCTTAAAAGATATTTTGGGAGCCATAAACAACCTGGCAGTAAAAAAATCCAATGAAAGATTATATCCAATTTGCACGTGAGGAGGCAGAAAAGTCAAGACAACATGAAGCAAGGATGATTGAGCTTATGATGAATTCAGCACAACCCAATCATTATCAACATGCTATGGCTATGCCATCACCTTTGTCCTATGGATTACAATTTCAACCAAGTGACCAAGAATACAATTTAAACAATAACAATGATAAAACTTTTTTTAAGCTATAACAACATTTCCAATACTATAGTTTGTTGCTGTTACACTTGTTTGAGTTAAGAACTAGTGAACAAAATTTTACTTTAGATTGATGTTGGTTCCTAATTGATTTAACTTAAAATCAAAGACTAAAGTTTGCCATTTGATTAATATTTACATACTAAACAGAAACATTTATTTTTCATACTAATTAATGAACTTTTGTTTTAACCCTTTGTTGCATGGGGTTCTCCCATTGACGAGTAAAATCCTCTGGCTTTAGCCAGAGTAAAATAAAAAAGTGGATGCTATGCAATAAAGGGTTAAGTAATAGCAAATATACCATTGTTGTCCATACAGAACCATTAGCTATTTCAGTAATTAGTGTGTTGTATTTTAGCAAACAAGTTGTACAACTGCACTGTTTAATTCCTTCTCTAACTTTTTGCTGATTGTTTCTCTCACTTTTTCTGCTTGTTTTGACTTGGGGTTGACGGAATTGCTGCGTGATTTCATCAGCAGAATATCTCGAATAGTACCTCGATCTCATTTTTCACTAGTCAATGGATCAATGGTCAAATCAAGTTTACCTGGAAGGGTATCCTCATGATTTAAACAGACATTATGAAGAACTATGTAGGCAAGGGTGGCCATTTTTACTTCAAAATGGTTTCCTTCCGATTTTCTAAGCAGAAATCGCCATCGTCCCTTCAGCTGGCCGTAAGCCCCTTCAACCACCATTCTAGCGCGACTCAATCTATAGTTAAAATATCTCTGTTGCTTCGTTAAAACTGCATTTGAATACGGTTTCATAAGCCACGTCTCCATGGGAAAGGCTGAGTCAGCAAGTAAGAGGGGAGGCACGAAAATACCTTGCTCAAATTGACTGAAATCCGGTAAAAACTTTCCTTCTTTAATGTCAGACCAGATTGATGTTGATTGAAAAATTACTGCGTCATGCGAATTTCCCGGGAAACCACAACTTGCCCACAAGAACCTGTATTTTGCGTCCACAATTGCCATTAGAACGACTGAATAAAATTTCTTGAAATTGTGGTACTCCTTCATCGACTCAGCTCCCCCAGGTGGGCATTTAATAAGGATGTGACAGCCACCAACTGCAGCCCAGGTAAATGGGAACTGCCAAAATTCCTCCATATCTAATATTTTGTTCTTGAAATCTTGTTCACCGACTGGCATATGGGCAGTAACACATTTTTTCCACATACAAGTTACAATGGCTTCGGTTACATCCCCAACAATTGTAGAAACTGTTGATCGACTGACGCCAATCATATCTGATGTAGTGTAAAAATAATCACCTCTTTCAAGACGATAGAGACATAATGCCAGATGGCACTCAGGCGAAATGGGTTCTTCAATACAAGAAAGAATGAAGTTAAACGTCTTTCCGGATACTCGGAAAGTTTTCTTGAAACGTTCATCACAGTATGTGCTCCATACCAAATCCCACCAACCGTTGTTTCGTATCAACCTTCTACAAGAACGCTGCCGAAATTTTGGGTAGTTATTTGAGTGTGAGATTCACTGCGAGATTCAAAAATGCTTCTAGTACCAATCGTCTTCGCGACGATGCCAATGCAATACCCACATCCAGTAGCTTTCTTCGTTTTTTACGTTCATTAGCGATTTTTTTTCGCAAAGCACTTTTTACAGCTGGTAACATCTTAAAAAGTTCTAATTTTCGCGCCAGTTTGTGTCAAACTATTTGAAAATACTTCATGTAAAAACACTAAATTGGATTAGGAGTGACATATTAAGTTCGACGTCTGACTTAACGCCGCTCCACTGTCGATCTAATGTCGAATCTAATTGTATTAGGTTCGGCACATGAGAAGAGCGACGTTTGACCTGAGCCTAAGTCTTCTCACATTACAGTAACAGTCAGTCTTTCATCTAGATAGGACACTCCTCAGAGGTTGGTTACCTCAACTTATGTTGTTCCCTCAGTCTTCTCACACGACAGTAACACGCAGTCTTTTATCTAGATAGGACGTTCCTCAGAGGTTGGATACTTCAACTTATTGTTACGAGCCGGTCCCTATTAAATTATGTGACTGCTTTTGGTTCAATTGGCTCGCAACAAAGAATACAAAACCAGCTATATTTTCAACTATTTGTTTTACTATATTTGAATTGTTAAAGATTAGCGTCTTTATTCTTTCTAACCTTGAAGTATGTATTATACTGCCGTGAGGCTGAGCACAACTCTGATCACTCTGTACGCTCTTTGGATTTTGGTTCTGTTGATTTCTTTTACGACTTTGACTTTTTGGTTCGGTTTCTTTGGTTCTGTTGATTTGTTTGGTTCTTGACTTTGATAATTTCTTTTAAGACTTCGGCTCGTAATGATGTTATTCAGGCTAACGCCTTATGAATAATACATGCACTGCTGAGTTGTGCTCTGCCTTTTATACGTTTAGCAAGGGGAAGAAACTATAGACTATTTCCTTTACGTTAAATGGTGCGTGAAAGCTTGTTCCAGCACAGGATGTCTGTTACGTTATCTTGTGGGCTAAGGCGTTTTCCTGTTGCGTTTTGAGGTTTAACTATTTCCTCACTCATGCACGAAAGCAAATTACTCATGCACGAAAGCAATATTCATGCACGAAAGCAATATATCCTAAAAATAATATCTACTATACTGCCAAGTATATCTCATACATGTAACATTATGTTGTTGCTTTAGTCTTCTCACACTACAGTAACACTCAGTTGTTCACCTAGATAAGACACTCCTCAGAGGTTGGTTATTATAACTGGAGTTGCTTCTTGAGTTTTAGAGCATTTGTCCTAAATATGTAATAAAAAGTCTCATCATAAACAACGGTAAACCCAATAATAAAAATTTTTTCAACTCTCAACAGCCTAATCGGACAAAGCGATGAATCAGGCAGAGCGCGAGCAAAGTATCAAGACGAAGGTTTCTCCGCTTCACGTACAGTAGAATCAGAAGGGAAAATAAAAAGTATGTTTGAACTGAGCATACACATGAACAAAAGAGATCACATAAATGAGGACGACAAGTAACTCGGCTGACTGCGATTGAGAAAATCAATGTTTAGCAAGATGAACTACCTGGAAAATTTAAAGACGGTTCACGACAAGCCATGATCCTTCTTTAACTAAAAACCGAAATCACTTAAAATCACAAAACAACTCCCATATACTCATTGTTACCTTCAGTGAAAACGTCCCGAATTCCTCCAGCCAGTTTGTCTTGTCCATAAAGGTATGGTCTTAATATCATTCCAGCCGGTCTAGAGCATAGGTACAGTATGAATAGGGACTTAGCAGAATAAAAAACTGAAAGAACTTCGCATTTCCTCAACACTTGCCCATCCTCTTCCCAAACGATGTTTGCACTGTTTATATCCTCCTCCATAACATTCATGACATTGCTTGACAAAAGAAAAAGACGACGAATAACTTTAGCTTAAGAACAACTAAGAATTCCGGTTCAGTTTCGACCCGCTAACTTTACGCCGACATTTTTCACTTGAGGTACTGTAGTAACATGGTCGACGTTGTTTTCTTTTTCAAACTGAATCACCGCTTCAACGTGGAAGGAAATTTCCTTACAATAGTAAATTTTGGAATGAGGAAAGGTAAAAGAGGAAAAACTGTAAGGGAAGACATTTTAAGATTTTAATTTTCTTCGGATTTAAAATGACGCAAGGGACTTTTACCGAAAAAAGGCCTCAAATAAGAGAATTTTGCGTTCAACGAGCGACATCACTGGTTGTGACGTCGCTCTTTGACCTAACTCGTGTGCTACTTTGAATAAACATTTGTGATGGTTGAACCATAATATCCCATGGACCAGGAGTAGGTCCGTTGAGTGGTCCGTCAACAATTTGTCTTGTATTCAGAAAAGGTCGTCAGACCACATTATATTAGGACTACTTTTAACCTCCTTTCAACAAGTCACTACATATACCCACAAATACAGTATCCTTTATGTTCTGTGACAGCGAGCACTTAAACTTGTGACAAGGAAAAGTTTCATGAGTTCCTGGAATTAAACCTTCAACCCTCAAATAACCAATAAGAAACTTTAACCAGTGAACTATGGATATGGTCTAAAACAATGAGTGATGGTAGCTTACGAGTATATAACTGTAAAAGCCATAAACTGCTGATCCCTTGTAACACGCTCCAACCACTGACATGCTCTCAAATTATGAGTGATGGTAACATGACTTATGAGCACAGTAACTGCTCCTGATTACTCTGAAAAACTACTACCCACCTGACCCACGACGGAACCGTTACCACCACTTAGCTTGAAAGTAATCTTCACCCACCAGTATATGGCTCAAGCTGCCAGGCTGTTGATCGACATTCAGTAAAGGTTGATAACTCGTACTGTCAAAAAAAATGTTAAGTTGCAAGGGATCAGTAATTATTTAGAGTAACAGCTGCTTTCCCTTGTTAAGTCAGCTGAATACAACTACCAGAATACTTCATGGCCGCAGTACTCGATAGGCGAACCGCAGTGCGGATGTGGGCCCAGACACAACTTTCTCCGGACCCATAGCTGGCATAGATTATACTTTTCGGTATTTTTATTATCCGCAGGACTTAATAGTTAGTAGTCTTAGGTACTAAGCCACTAAGGACTAAGTGATCGAAATACCCGTGCGGAATGTACCTTTTTTGTGTGCCGGACATGTGCGCCAATAATGAGGAATATATGATAAATGGACTTTTGTCTTACGGCAAACTTGCTCTGTGGACCTTTAAGGATTATATTTGAGTAGCACTGGTTTATAGTTTTTTCATTTTACTGTGAACACTGAATCCCCAAAGCAAACGGAAAGACAATTGCTCCAATTAATATTACTGCCGTAACAAGATTTCGAAAGACATTCTGATAGTTGTATTCAACAGATGTATAAAGGAAACCAGCCATTATCAGGATGGACAAAAAAATGTATGGGGCATTATGATTATCTACATCTACGATTTTAATAATGTTAATGATGTCAATAATTAATAATTAGTGATAATTAATATTAATAATAATAATGATAATAAAGAAATGAATTACAAAATAGCACATTTCTGCTACCTCATGAAAGTGAAACATCAGGGAACTATGTCACAATGTGCAGGTGAAGTGTTGTGAAATGAAGAATAAGTTCTTGACAAAGGATGAGATAAATCATTGATCTAAAGTTGAGAAGCTTTTCTTTTTTCTTGTTTTTGTTATACTTTACTCACATGATAAGCACTTGATAGTTTGATGTCATGTATTGTCACATCCTGGGCAGGGTCCTTGCCATAGCAACATTTAGTTGAGACATGTTCCAACATTGCTTCTCTTGCTTCCTAAGATGTGAATGCTGCTGCACTGAGAACAGAACATTTGAAATAAATTAATACAGTTTTAACTCTTTGGTGGCAGACACTCATAAAATCGATCATATTTGATTTAAGTAACTTTCATATTGACTTAAATAACCTACCCCAAAAAATTATTTAATATGGCACTTTGGAAATAGCATTTTTCTTGCTGCCACCAAAGAGTTAATCAATCAAAGGAGAGCTCAGTTTAACATCTTGAATGTTCTGTACATACTAAAACAGTGATCTTCAGCTGGTGGGTGATGATGATGACCAATTTTGTAGCTAACAAGAGTGTTCATAGATGTACCAGGTACTTCTGATTGAGAAATAAAGAATAATGGGATTATTGCTATGGAAAGGAGATATGGTAATCTGTTTCCATGACCCTACAAGAACTATGGAAATCATAATAGCTAAAAGCTGAGATGGGCCTGAAGTGAAATGTTTATGATAAAAGACTTCAATTATCCAAGCAGAATAATAATATGTGAAACACTTGCAGACTGTTGAGGTATTGCAGAGTGGGGATAACTCATCTTTAGTTATTAGGGTTTCTTTTAAAATCTGATGTCAACATACAGCAATTCTTAGTCATAGTTTAGTTGACTACTGTGATCCATTGCATTTGGGCACTGGCCCCCTAAGACAAATCCTGATAAGACCACTGTTTATAATGTTCACTGTAGGTCCAGGAACTTGGTACTGCTACATCTACCTCAAAATCAACATAGCACCAATTCAACCTTCTTTGGAATTAACTAAATGAATATTTTCTCAGCTTCTTGTCCACCTACAATTTTACACATTTTCAACATATCTACCATTACTACTTCCTTCCAGAGCAACAAATGTCTATCCAGACTGGACCATAAATGGATAACATTTCTTAATACAAAAACTTCGGTATTTGAGCACAGATTATAAAACACATACAATCATTACATTGCTACCTAATAAAATGCTCATGTGGTCTTTGCTGTTCATTGTCTGTGGGTGCAACTGGTGAAGGAGACAAGTAACCTAGACATAACAAATGGAATATTATATTGAAGCATTTCACAGCTTGAGTGAATTTCTCAGAAACAAATTATATGACAGTGGATACATGTACTAGTAATCATGGTAAATACAAAGACTGTATACTGTAATTAATGCAATGGCTATTGACTGATAGAGAATTAAGGCAACATGTGCACACCATATATTTTAATAGAGAGAGGGAGAGATATCATGACAACAAATTGAATTCTGTGTCCATTTTCATTGGTTACTATCTCAGTATCCATGATCTATTAAAGTACACTCCCAGATACAAAGATGATGCAGCAAAGTTCCAACAAACTATGGACAGACCTTTGATAGAAGCTCTCCATGCAATACCATGTATGGTATTAGTCACATTCCTTTGTTTTTCATTGATCAAAAATTGATATGTAAGCTGACTGTTTCTAATCTCTCACAACTTTCAATGAACCTTTGGAAATATCTTTTCCCTATTGTTCATAATATAAAACAAATAGATTCCACTTTAGTTTGACCTGTGCAGTTATAGATGCACACATCAGATGAGTTCATCTGACGGGAAAGTCATTGTTAGAGACCCACGATGACTAGACTGGTTTTTTGTTCTAACAAGTATATCATGATGCCAAAAGTAATGTGAAAAATAGAGTGCAGTGTATGCTATTTTGGACATAATACAGTCAAATCTGTATTATGGTAATTGAGCAGTAAAGTTCCCGTGTTCAGTTAAGTGCCCACTCCCCTTTTTGGAGCTGAAGTATTTTTCTGCTGTTTATTTTTAAATATTTGCTCAGAGTTTACAATGTGTTTTTGCAAAGGTCTGCTTCAGCAATAACAAATAAGATTTCGTGAGCAGCTTGCCAATTCTGTATAAACATGCACACAGCACCTCAAATGAATAATTCAACAAGTTTTACAAGCAATCATTCCTCTTAAATTGGAGTAATACACAGCAGATGGGAAGGCCAATGTTGTAGTATGGCTGAATGACAGCAAAAAATGAGCACAACGTTTCAAAAATAGCACTAGAGTTCAGCATATCAAGATGATTGAGGCTGCAATAAATTTCCTTCAGCTGGTGACACCAACTAACTTGGAGAACTGTTTGATATTAGAACAGATTCTGAATCTCATTTGGTGGGGTTGATAGTTTAATTATATAAGTCTTTTTCAAATGTATTTATTATGGTAATAATAAAAGATGTTAGTGTCCAGCAGTATTTACTGTTGCAATTACAGGTGTATGTGTGGACCAGATTGGTTACCTGGGGGTTTTCTACTCCTAGTCTTTAAATAGCCAGTGCAAGCATTCTGAAGCCTTGTTTGCCATTTCTTTTTGCCCCATCCCCAGCTTTTGTTCTCCACTTTTCCCTCCCCCTTTGTTTTTCCCTCTGTTTTTCTTGATACAGGAGCCAGTAATTCATATTAATGGTTTGTTAGTGCATGTTTTTTTGGGAGGTGTGACAATGATTACGGAGAGTACTAAATTATGTTCCTCCAGAGTAGTTTTAATTTAACTTCCCCATATTAGATGGGTGACTTGTTGATCACAGGATAGAGGAGGTACCATTAGTTGGTGGAGGACTCCTTGAGTCTTTGTTGGTAGCTTTGTCACCAATCATGACTGGCATAGCTAGCTACTGACTCCATCCCTGTCGATCACCAGCAGGCACAGTTGCTAAGTTAATTGATCTAACTACAGTATATGTGGTGTAGAGGGAGTTGAATACCATGTTGATCGCTAGTACAGAATGAAACAACTTACATGTACATGAAAATGTGTGGCAGAGACATAATAGATAGTGCAAGAATTGCTACATAATAAAACACAAGCTCCAAAAAATAACATCTTGTGAATAACTTGACATTTAAGTTGACAAAACAAGACAAGATAAAAATTAGAGGTGATATTTTGAATCTATTACAGAATCACTGCCAAACCTAACTGGATACAAGAAAGGAAAGCACTTTATTAACAGACTTCTCGATATAATGTGTGCAATCACATGCACATGAATCCACACATGCACAAAATTATTAATGCGTATGATCGATTGCACATGCAAATAGCTTTTTCAGTAAAATGCTTGCACCTACTTTTTTAAAATAATTGATTAAAAGAACTATCACTTTTATTCAAATTACTGTACTGGGAGTGACTCTCATTGGTAATTTGATTGGTCCATATTGGGAAGTTTGGAAATAAGGTATGTATTACAAGGACTAATTTGATAGGTGCATATTAGGAAGTTTGGAAATGAGGTATGTATTAAAAGGACTAGTTACTAAATAGATGTGCACTGTGCATTGTGGTATATTTGAGGAAATGCTTTCAGGGACACCATATCGATAATCCATTGAACTCTAAAAAGACTGGAATGATACCTCATTATGTCTGGCCTTACAACTGAGTGAAGCCAACATGGGGGCAGCCATGTGGGTCAATAACACATATGGGAAAAAATTGTATTGAACTTTTATATTTCAAGGACAGTTAGTTCTAACAAACATGCAGTCCTAATGACATTGTCTTCCATTTTACTAAGGACAAGAAAGAAAACTGTCAAAAAATCTGAAATTTGGGTGAAGTTTTTCACAGCAGGTTGTGTGTTTTACCATGTAGGGGACTGGGATGACCTGTAATTGACTCACGTGTCAGCCTCCATGATGGCTTCAAAATCCAGTTTGCAGGTATTGTTCCAGTCTTTTTAGAGTTCAATGTGATAATCTAGTAAACAGTAGGGCGAACATGGGAAAACTTGAACCAGTTGAAGAAGCAGCAGTTCCCAAACCTCTGTATCTCATCAGAAATCATCATATCCATAAGTGGCTCCAATTTGTCAGTAGAGCGTAAGTTCAGTGTGCTTACACACATCCCATCCAAGTGAAGAATTAAAACCCACCACTCAATGTTCAATGGAAATGCCTTTGGTGATTGCATCAAAAGACAAATGTTGGGACAAAGATGAATGGGATGCATTGTTTAACCGTGCTCTTGAAATTCATTCAAGCAAAGCACAAAAAACAAAAATTGATAATGAATGTGAACCATCCAGCTAGATTGGTAAGATCTCACAGAGTGCTGAAGAAAGTGATTTTAATCAAGATGACAGTGATGATGATAACAACCATGATGACAATGATAGTGACACCAAGAAGTCAGACACAAAGAATTTGTCTAAGAAAAATAATGATTTATCAACAGACTGTTAAAATAAGTAGATAAACTATATATGACTGTATATCTGTCAAGAAGTGTCAGAACGTATACATATTGTGAAAGTGTTTAATTGGTTTCAACTGAATTGCACCCATTGCACACACAGATCAAATTATGTGTGTGTGTTTGACAACACACATATTAATTTGCATATTTGGAAGTCTGCTAACAGTATATAGACAAATTTCTCTATATACTAGGCTTGCCTATATACTGTAAGGTGCACAGCCTGCTTGTATCCAGTTAGATTTGACAATGAGTCTGTAATACATTCCAAATATCACCTCTAATTTTTACCTTGTCTTGTTTGTCAATTAGAACATCAACTTCTTCACAATTATGTTATTTTTTAAAGTTTATGTTTTATTATATTTTTTGAAGCTGCTGTCGCAGCCTGGTAAAGAATTGCTACTTGCACTTTCCATTTCATGCTAACTTTTTCTGCTAAACAAATTCTTTTGATTTAGCTATTATGTGGTTAAATTTATCCCATCACTGAGCTACTGATGACACCACACATGGGTTGTTTCATCATGATGTTTCCCAGAATAAGCTAACAGAGGCACTGCCTGCTAACTTACTATTTAATCATTACCTGGTTGACTTGGATATCTTGGATAACTTCCTTGTGGTTGTCCTGGATACATACTGGAATGTAAACAACTTATATTCCCTATAAATAGTAACAAAAACCACAATATTACACAGTGTTGTTGTTTTAGTAATTAGTCTGTGACCCACAAGGGTAAAGGTGAAATTTAAAGTTTTATTCTAGGTAACCATGACCAGTCAACAATTTAAAAGAATATAAAACAAAAAAAAAATCTGAAAACAAAAATCATGTACACTGTAAAATCCAAGGTTCAGATCAAAAAACAAGATGACTACATTCATTGGTGATATTTCATTTTTATTTCAATGATACAATGTCTTTGAAATAAACATGAAATATCACCAGTGAACATCATCATCTTATTTTTTGATCCAAATCTTGGATTTTACAAGATGTTTGTTTTTAGATTGTGGGCTGTTTCATATTCTGGCTAACACAAGATGATTTTATACAACAGAGTAAGACATCTGCCTCTTAATTGTTAAATTGAGTCATACAAAATCCAATACCAGCTAAAAACATCACAGTATGACTCAAAACAAAGTCCAAAGAGAAGCATGATGGTAACCATAGCATAGCTAAAAATGTAAGAAAGTTTATAAAATAGTATTATTTTTGACAATATCACAAAATCAACTTGAGTTCAACCACTTAAGCTTAAAAATGCCAGTGATGCAAGAGATGTACTCTTTTGCTGCACAAGATGCACTGAGATTTTTTGGAAAAACATGAATGACTTTGTGAATCTGTTCCCCTGAGTGACTTACTTTGAAATATTGAGTTCAATTTAACAAACTAATAGAAAATCACTCAAGTGTCTGTGCTGTGATAGAAACATGAATGATGTTATTTCAACCACAACAATGCCTAGTGAGAAAACAAGAGGCAGAGCTCAGTGTTTTCTGGTATTTTTCTGGTTCAAATGGCACCATTCATGTTTCTATCTCAGTACAGAGATACAAAAGCTATTTTCTATTTGTTTTATAAAACAGCCAACTGAAGGTTTTTCTGAGTTTTTATCTCATCATCCATGTCTCAGTCTGTACTCTAATACAAAATAAAAATGACATCAGCATGTCTCTGTACTCTGAGAGAAAATGAGGCTCATCCATAGTATTGTTATTCTTCTATATCTTTTTAAAGTTATCGTTATAACTATAGGCCAAAGATTTGCAGATGGTGTACTGAATTAGAGAATTTTCTTATGTCAGGTACAAATTTTGATGAACAAGAACTTCCACAGTCCTTCAATCACATCTACTCAATGTTGTTTACATAATAAACATTAAGAACAACTCCACACCTTCAACACCTCTTCACCCAGGGATGAAGTGTGTCAAACAAGGTCATCTATTTGAAAACAACGATTATGTACAAAATGTCTAGCCAACAGTGGGTTAAGTTAACCCTCTTTGTAGAGTTTAACTTGGCATTTCCTAGAATCTCTGCCTTCCACGACTCTATTTTTACAGTGTATTCATAAACACTTCACCGACAAACACTCTTTAGGTCTTTGAACTTCAACTCTTGATCACAATGAATGACAAGGCTTAGTGAGCCCTCTCAAACGACATCTTGCCAAGGAGTGTTGAATGTTAATTCCTGAAGATCATTCGCCTAATCTCGCTCCAGCTACTACAAATTAATATTATCATCCATCACTGGCACCAATACTGCGGTTGTTTTTGATAACCAACTGATCAATAATACACACACTTCAGTCTCGAGTTCTTTCCTAATATTTTCATCGTTTTTGTCAAACAATATTGCCTCCTCATTACATCGAGTACAGAACACTTCCGAATAAACAAATCTATATTTCTTCTGAAAATATAAACAGCAAAAAGTTCTCGAAAAGGCCACTTGGTTTTAAAAGCTACGAGTTTTTTCACCATGTCAACATCAGTGCAATCTGATTGTTTTAAAGGCAAAGCATCTAAGCGTGATTTTAAAACACAAAATCTTACCTCTGAATCGATGGCTTCTGATAACTCCTCGATTTCCTGCAACAGAAGTCCTACCAGGAGCTGGAATTCTTCTATATAACTGAACTGACTCAGTTCTGACATCCTTTACAGTATATTATCTCCAAGAAGTATGGTTCAATAATTCCTTTTAGGGTGAATTAACTTCAGGTTTATTCAAACTCAGATGATTTACTCAGCTTCCTAATGTAGTAAACCTCCGATGTCCACATATACCTCGTGATTTCCACTGATACTTTCGTTTCAAAACATTAAAAATAAGCAAAGAAACTGACATAAACTTCTCTCGTCCCTCCTTGGCGACGTCCAAACGTTCAAACCACACAGTAAATAACCAACCAGAAGTCCAACTCGCTGTCGGCAGCTCTGATGTTTGTGTCCTCGTGTATGTCTCCTCGCGCATCTCATTAATTCAAACTCCACGATGTTCCTTGCGAACGTCTTCTGGCGAACATCCACAGGTATGTTTTTAGCAGACCTTTCAACCTTTCAGATCAGCAAATCTTGAAAATTTTCAAAAAATGCAATAAATACCTTGAGTTTTGATTCAAAACCGGGAGAACCTGTTTAATGGGAGAAATTCTATTAGGGATAAATTTTTGCAGTAAAAATAAACCATTGAAAGTAAACAAAAGCTTCGATTTCAAGTGAAAATCAACAGCAAATAGTCTTTTCATAATCAAATACAAACTCAACGAGGTAGATATAAGTAAAAAAGCAGAGGTTTGCATGAGGAGGTAGCATTTCTGTTCGTTCTTTAATTTTTCTTTGAGTTGTACACTGTTGTTGCCTTTTTAGAGGTTTCAAACAATTTTTGTGTAGGTCTCCATTTATAACAAGGTGTTTCGGACTCTGGGTACATGGTCTTCGTGGCAAGTATGCTTGACAATGTCCCATCCAAACTCAGAGAAGATCTATCCAAGGACTTGTTTTTCCTCACTATGCTAAACAGTCTTTCTAGCTCAGCATTGCTATGGGGAATTACAAGAGTAGCTTCAGCAACTTTTGGCAACACTTTTAACCGTTTTACTTGTGTGCCAGGAATGACAAGATTGGCAATGTGCCACCATAATACATCAACTCTAGAGTGGTATGAGGTGTCTTCATCATCAGGACTACTTTTCAAACCATCAGAAACCTTTGCATCATCCCATGCCCCATCACCAATTTCATCGTCACGTAAAATTTGATAGTCCGTGAATTCTTCATATAGATCATCTGCAGAAATTCCAACCATGAGATTGAAGAACCAGGCGGAAAACCTATTCGAATGATGAAAATCAAGGCCCAGCAAAAAATTCTTAAGACAGGCATATTTGTGTCAAAAGGTTTATTAAGATCTAACGTTTCGTTGCTTAAGACGCAACATCATCAGAGAATGAGACATAATACGATGAGACAATCACTAAAATATTATTACATAACTAATTAGCATCCCACTACATCAGATGATTTCACTATCCTCTCTCACTCCTCTTCATCTTTCATTCATGAACTCCTCATCAGAGAAAGCTTACTCATTCACAAACTCAATCCTACCCTCAACTCTCAATCAAGCTTAATTACTCTTTCCTTATTCTGATTGCCTTTACCCTCTTCGCCACCTTTGACATCTCGTCACTTCCTATTTCCTCTCAAACGCTAAATTTATGCTAATTAGCTATGTAAAAATATTTTAGTGATTGTCTCATCGTATTATGTCTTATTCTCTGATGATGTTGCGTCTTAAGCAACGAAACGTTAGATCTTAATAAACCTTTTGATACAAATATGCCTGTCTTAAGAATTTTTTGCTGGGCCTTGATTTTCATCATTCGAACCATGAGATTAGGATACAAACCAAAGTAAAATTGCACCTGTTCCCATCTGGCTTGCAGTCAATCTGGAATATTGAGCCAAACAGCCTTACAAATGAGTGGGTCATCCAGGGAAATTTTCTTTGAATGTACTCCAAAGAAGATTTGAAATAGCAATGAACAGCATCATAAAAATCCTTGTGTTGTTTTTCAGTTATGTTACCTTCATCTAACAGTCTGTTCAAAGTGTTCTCTGTTACAAGATCCGCATATAAAGTTCTCGTATCTTTGAAATTTTCGGGCTTGTTTACATCAATATCAGCCACAGATGAATATCCTATCAACTTGTTAGGCAACATGATGCACTTTGCTGTCTTGGTACCCAGGTCACTCAATAATACCAGAAATCCCACTCAGTGTCGGTACCTCTGATGTACATGTCCTCGCGCATGTTGCCTCGCGCACACAGGAAGTTTAACGGCCGCCATGTCACAGAATAAGAAATGTAATAGAAGTCCCACTCGGGGGTGCAATGTGTCCTCGTTTTCCAGTGCGCATGTCCGTAGGGGTGCACCGGATCTCGGTTCCGGCCGGAACCCCAATTTTTCAGATATCCGGTTCCTGCCGGAACTGTTGGAAAAAAGCATGGCCGGAACCGGAACTCTCGTTTTCAGAGAGAAAGAACATCAAATAGACTGAACAGATCACATTTCATATTTCTACTCCGTTGCTAAGAAGATAAATAATTAAAATGTGAACTAAAGTACATAAATAATATGATACAACATGGTGTCCAGTGAAGGTATCGATTAGAAAGTTTGAAAATTGGTTTAAAAACAAGTAATGCTATGTGCACTGTTTAGAGCTTTCATATGATTGTAAGGAAGAAACTATACAAGGATACATGCATTTGTATACTAATATATGAACACTTTATGAAGACGTTTACGTTGCTCAATCTTTTAATTTATTCCAGTTAGGGAAGTACCAGTCAGGTACTGGCATCTGACAAAATCAAATATTACCATATATGGCCTAAATAACTCAGTTCCGGTTCCGGCCGGAACTTCCGGCCGGATATCTTGGTCAGTTCCGGTTGGTTCCGGTTCCGGCCGGAACCTGAAATAATGGCTCCGGTGCACCCTTGCATGTCCGGGATCCGCCATGTTGGCAGCCAGATAACTCCAACCAGGGAATAAGGAACATAATGGCGAAAAACCAGCTTGGATCACTGAAACGGCTTTATCTGGAAAAGTATTTGGGCGATTTGCGTTTTACTTTGATATGTCCCAGAGGAAAGGTAAGAGATCAATTTTATCATAATTAAAAGGCGTATAAATAAATTTTCCGTGACATATTCATTTAGTTAGGAGTGGTCATTTGTTCGCTTACTTGTTTACTCGTATTTCACACTCGAAATCGGCTTGCAGCACACTCGTGCCCTAATTGATTTCAGTTTTTACGTGTTCATTGTAGCTATATTTTCGTGCTGATACCAAATCTAGCTTGCTGATTGCGTGTCACCTTGGTTTTAGTTTTTAAATAATTTCAAAATCGAAGAAAGATATGCTTTGAGCCTTCGTATATATACGATTTTGTATTTCTTGCCTAAAGACAGACAAAAATGTGCTTCAAAATATTTACCGCTCCGCAGACTTCAATGCACATTTAAACTTCACAATTGATTTGTGGAAGGAGTAATTTTTAGATTGAACTTTAAATGTGAAAGCGACTAATTGAGATAGCGTTTTACATGTAATACCTTGGCTCATCCTTGTCTTAAACCAATTTGAACGTCAAACTGGTACTCATGTCTTGTCTTCACTTCAACCGAGGATTATAAATAGAATTATTCAGAAAAAAACGTATGGCATTGATTTGTTGTTATTGTAATTTTTAGTTGATAACTCTGGTCTGGTGTTTTGAACCTCTCCATGAGGAGGCTGCTTGAAAGAAGCAAGGTTTATGCACTGAAGAAAGGGATGACAATACAAATTACATATTGTAATATTTAATTAAAAAAGTCGTCACAGTTCTTTAAACATGAAATTCAATGATTGTGTAAGTCCATATTGATTTTCAGTAGATTGTAACAAACTTGAACATGCATTATTAAAGGCATCTGAGTGATCTACTGCATGCTTCCCAATGTGATTCCAATAATCCTTAAAAATATCTAGTGTATGCCTTCCTGTAGCATGGCAGGGGCTTGAATGATTTCAATGTTGTGTGGAAATTGTGAACTTAGATAGGTATCCACTTCTCTGTCATTGCTGTGCATGCAAAACATGTTATATGTGGGATCTGAATCAGTAAAAGAAAAATTAATTTGAAAGTGGCCTATCAGCTTTTCATGTGAAGCTATCCTGTGAGTTTGTTTTCACATCTTTTTGTGATTATGCCTTCAAGTAGATTTATATGTAAAATTCTACAGAAATAAAGCTAGATAGTAAAAAATGAATGAAGAACTGGGCTGGTCATTAGAATAATGAAAAAATGACCCACTGTGCTGTAGCTACAACCCCTGGATGTACAGTATTTCTGCTGCAGTTTCTGCACAGAAATAACTTCTCACTTTACTAAAGATTGACACTTTCTTCTTCATAAGAAAGGACAGGCACAAGAACTCAGGCAGGACATAATTGGTAACAAGTGCTACATGTAATCAGCATAATGGAGGGAAAATTTACATATTAAAAGAAAAGTAAAAAGGAAGAGATTCAGGTTAATTCACTGTAGCCACAGTATATTGTTTTTTAAATCAGCTTTTTTGTTTAACAAAATATATAACAATAACTAAGCTTTGCAGATGGAAGAAAACATCCTGCCCCAATTTGGAAACAGACATTCCTACTTGGCAACGATTTTTTTCTAATGTCAAATCCCTCTTATCAAACCTAGTAATAAAAGAGAAAAATGTCAGCACAAACATGAGCAACATTGAATAATATTTCAGTTGCAGTTGCACTACTTGCAAAGTATTCCAGCCCTGGTGTTAACCAATACATAGATTAGGGACAAATGTAAGTTTATATGCGTAAGATATAAGGTACAATTTTTTCAGGACATAAATTAAGACAAGCAATTTGGAAGCATGTTCAGAAAACCCTTCGTGGTTGCACCATTGCTAGACAGACAATTGTGAGAACATTTTAATTAAAACTGAGAATTATTTTTGTTTATTATGAAAAAGCTGCTTGGAAATTTAGGAATACAAAATACATAAACCTTTGCACTGAATCAAAACAGTGGAATTATTCGAAACATACTCAATACAGATGAGTGTTGACAGAGGCCAAGTGTTAAAGCAAGTTGGAGTTCTAATTTAAGGAATTAAAGCAGTCTTATTATGATTAAGGAAAAGAGTTTACCCCATCGCAGTTGTTATAAATGTGAAATCTGCTTTCGACATTTCATCCTTAACAGCGAGAATACTCAAGCAAACGTCGCTCGTCCGACGAGTATCATGCAAGTGGCTGACGCGGTGATCCGTGAAAGATAATGAAGAATTATCCGTTTTCTATTTAGTAAATTACCTTAAAAGTACAATGATATTGCTAACATACCTTTCTTCTGGACGTACCATCCGTAAAGCAAAAATCGGCCGCAAAACGTTTCAGATACACCAGTTCAAATGATCAGAACCCGCTTTTCGCCATTATTTTTGTTGTTGACCTGTCCGGAGTTATCTGGCTGCCAACATGGCGGCCAAGATGCGCGGCACGACATGCGCGAGGACAAAAACTTCATAGCTTCCGACGCGAGCGGGACTTCTGTTACGTTTCATATTCTGTGGCCATGTTCTTGGAGGGTATAACTGAGTCATTTTCAGAAGGAAACAATATGGAGTAGTTCAGTTTGAAGGGATCAGGCTAAATTTTGGACGTCGGATGGCGCTTCTACCACCGAGGCCGGTTAAAGCGAAGGCAAACTGACTGTTTTTGTTAAAAAATTTCCAAATACTACGCTAAAACTGATCACAATTAGGCAGTTTAACAATCCTTGTCTCTCGGTGATTCACCACATTAATAGTCCGTCTAGTAATCGGAAATTTATTCAAATAATTTAAACTACATTTACACTACATTTTCACAATCACACTACAATTTCTATTGACGAGTACAGTTTTTAAAAGTTACCTAACAGCCGTTGTTATATGTTTTAAATGTTTGACTTGAAACGATTAAAACTCGCTGAATGTGTGCATACACTGCGTTACGTTATTAGGAGCTAAGAAATCTTTGAAGCTACAGTAAATTAGTCATAGAACATCTACCTATAAAACTATTTATGCCTTTCAGTAAAGATTGAATCATCTTTCAATATCTTAAAAGAGTTTCAGGAGAAGTAACCGACCCCAGTGAAGTTTGATAATGTACATATGGTACGTAGACTTTGGCTTACAGTTTCTACTCAGAATTCATGCGTATGTATTTGTTTGTAATGCTTGGAAAGGCCTAAACTTTAATCATCGACAGCATACAGTGCACAATTTAAGTTAAATAATTTGGTTAAATAAGGTGAAAGTCTACATGTGTAGTATGTAAATAACAAACTATAATGACAGTTGTAATTTATATATTTTATTCTAGCATAATAGGTGTGTTCATTAAAGTACCCATCCAAAATACATTGAGCACCAAGTGTAAACATTGCCTAAGATTGTCTATTAACCCATTCAGGTGCAAGGGTGTGTTGGGGCTCATCAATGAGGTGAATAAAATTGTTTGCTGTTAGCCAGAATAAAACAGTAAAGTGTGCCCTTGTCCCTCAATGGGTTAAACATGCTATGGTTGATTTCAATGTGCAGGTAAGACCATGCAAGCATTGCCAGCAACAACTTTTGACATCTTACTCTATAACAATAAAATTGATTTTAAAAATGATGGTCTTCTGTCTTACAACTTACAGTACGAAAAATAAGAAATTAAAAAAAAATAATAACAGGACTTGGTTTTTGGGAAGTGTGCAACATTTTATTAAATTTACAATCTCTACCAGTAATGTCAATGTATGTTTATTTAACAGTGGGTGGCAATGATCCTTTAGAAATGCTGTTCATTATTAGAATTCAGAAAACTACTTCTTCAGGTTTTCCAGTCTTTGCCATTGCATTATAGTACAATTTAAATTTTAGAAATAATTGATGTTATAAATATAACAACCATATAGCTTATAAAAAATCATTTTTGTCTTTATAAAGTGTCCCTGAAAGGCACTTCTGTGTTTTAAATGTTTCTTTCTACAGTTTGAATTCTCATCAGAAGGTAATCCTCTGTGTGCTTGCATCATACTGGGTTAATCTGAATGACCTTGTAGTTGAGATAGGAATGTAAATAAACTATAAGACACCAAAGAATAATCTGGCCAACACTACAATTCTCCAAATGAAATTCCAGCCTTTGCCTCCATATTTACTAGTACATTGTAAATTTGAAACCGAAACACTGGAACACGACCTTCACCATCTGTGACCATGTCACTATATAAAGGGAAAGTTATAAAAACTCAGCTCATAAAAAACCTTCTTATTCTGAATTTTTCTGGTATCAATATTAAACAGGGTTCATACTGACAAAAGATCACTAAACTCCAGGAATTTTCCAGGGTAGCAACACTACTTTTCCAGGACCTTACCCCTAGTTTTTGTCTTTGGCATAAAGAACAAGAATGTACTATTCCTTATGACAACAGTACAACATTTTGTTGGTTTCAATATAAGAATTAAGCAATTATGAATTCAAGAGTCAATTCGATTTGGATTTGACAGAAAAGCAAGGACAAAAGCAAACAAATTTATTTTGTATATGAGAAAAGGAACTTTGGTGAATGTACGAATTGGCAGGTCTGGTTTGTCCAGTTTCAAATTCTTTACAATATTCCAGGACAATTGCAGGAGTACCCAGAAAACAGCTGTTGTTCCACGAGTTTTCCACGGCCCTGGAAAGAAATCATAAAATTCCAGGAGTAGTGCGAACCTTCATTAAAGCAATATTTGATTTGGAAAAGGGATACGTAGAGTATAAAGGGGTTTCGCAATTTTTTTTGAATTTTGTTGTATAAAACCATAGTAGTTTTCCCAAAGGTTAATTTGACAGTGCATAATCAAATATGCTTAATTAACCCCTTGTTGGCGGGATCGTTTTCGAACGATGGAAAGTTTAGCATTTTGGCCTGCTTAACTGCCAACGATTATACTCGTAAAAGGGAGACCCACTTATCCTTATATAGAGATCAATGGGGAGACCAGTCACATGAAAGTATTAACCGTACTAAGGGCTGAAAACGGTTGAGGCGCGGGGAAACACAAGCTAAATTCTACTCGAAAAAATCGTTTATACGTTACCAAACTAATAAAAAAAAAATAATCGCTTACCTCCTCTTCGATAGATTCAGAAATGTAATGAAAATCGTCCTCCTAGTTTTCCAAATACAGCAGTTTTAGTGAGCCAACTTTGGTTTTCGCCATATTGTTTCTAGTTGAAATGAGCTGAGTTTCCCCTCCAAGAACATGGCGGATGTGGACATGTGCAGTAAAAAATGAGACAAGTTTCCTCGCGAGTGGGACTTCAGGTTAATTCTTTATTCTGTGACACAGTCCAATATCGTTTTTAGTCCGGAGCGGTGAGTTTTGGCGGGAAAATCCTTGAAATGATTTTAACGACGTTCAAGGAGAATTAAGTTTCTACGTTGAAAAATTTCAGAGAATAAAATGTGCTGGAACATTACAGTGGCTTTTTTTTTAAAGCTAGTTGTATAAAAATTTTATAAACCATGTTTAACTGGTAGAAACAAAGAGAAAAATGAGCGAATTAAGAGTTATGGTGAACCGCAACATCTGACGACGAAAACACAGTTAAAAATGGAAAAGAGAACCAATCAAAAGTCAATAAATTTCTCTGCAGTTTATTTTGCATTTACCAAGATTCAAGTCAATTTTTGCATATTTTACTAAAAATTAATATCGCTTACGGTACTTAATACATCGAACTGTATTTCTAAAAATAAATTAAGTATTTAAAACCGATTTATTAATAACTGATAAAAGAGCCAGACAAGACATCCTGGGCTAAAGCGAACATTTTAAGCTTCTTAAGTGCATCAGCTAACTTTTGTCTAGTTCCTTCTCTTTCAGTGTATCTGGTAAGCATATTAATAGCTTTTTGACTTTCATTCTCATTAAACCGGGAGCAATTGATATCGTCAATCTCATGAGTTTCAAACAGCTTCGTCAGGCTGGCTAACTCCTTCCATATCCTGGGAATTCTTTGTGCAATCAGAACAACTTCGTCTAGTTGGAGGAGATTTGGTGGTCTTTCTTCACGCTCTATCAAAATCAAGCAAGCGTTCAACTAACCGTGATGTTTGCTCTTTAAACTGCTGATTATATGGAGAATTTCAACAAGAGCTGAAATAATAGCCTATTGCCCCAAAAAAATCTCTCTTTAAAAATTTAGTTTAGATTACACAACGAAAATTTCAGCGCAGTCTCTGCCTGCAATAGTCTATATCAATTAGCCGGGCTGACGTTTATGCTCGGGACAAATCCTGGCCCCTTTATAAATACCAGAAGCATCACTTTCCGTGTTACACGCCAAAATCAGCTTCTTGAATTCTCTTCAATTTCGTTCACAATTTTAAGCTTTTGTACACTTTCCACGTTGTCAACATTTTAATCCTCAGTCTTGAATTATTGTCATTTCTTATCGTTATTTTAGGCTACATATATTTCATGGAATTCACGAGGAAATGACGGAAATGAGACATTCAGTCCGCTGGACTAAGCCAACATATTAAAATTGTTTAAGAAGTCAAAAAAGCAGATTGGCTGTTCAAACTCACTGGAGAAAATGTCATGGAATAAACTAATGATAGAAGTTAAAGTATGTGCAAATGTTCTAATTTTTGTGGGTTTAATGTTTCTTGAGTTGTTGTGGTCTATCAGGACTGGAACTTTCTAAGTTTTGATGACGATAAACTACACAGTTGAACCTTAAGTAGTCTAAGTGGCTGTCTACTTGGAGAGTTTCAGCCAGAGGGCTCAAGAATTCCCTTTAGAACTTATCTAGCAATTATGTAACTAACTTTTCAACAAAGACCAAGATATTGTCCTTTAAGTTCGATTAAACGGAATGAAATTTAGCCATGTAACCCGGCCCCCAATGTTCATTAAAAACAGTGGTTGGTTCACTTTATACATCTCCTGAATACAACTGTCAGAATGCCGTTCGGAATTTTGTTTGTAATGTTAATTGAAGCAATTGTCCTTCCATTCGCTTAGCAATTCAATGTTTCCATGAAAATGAAGAAACCGTAAAGTATTTTGGTAGTTATATTCAGCTGACGTAATAAGAGGAACTGCTTCTTTTGTTCGGACACTTATGATATGTTTATGATTAGTACGATAAAGCGTCCGAGCTGTCTAGCTTTGTTTTCAAGATGGCGCCGAATGCCGTGAAGTAATCCAGGTGCACAAAAATTTTATGAATGAGACAGTTTAAAGGCGTGATTACACGAGCAATTTTGTTCACTATGATTTTTATCTTGGTGTATGTAGTAACTCCAAGATAATCTATTGAGCTGGATATTAGATCATGATTCGCTCCAGTTCGTCTTCAATACTGTCGTGAGTTTAACACATACACAAAGATGACAATCTCGAGGCGCAAAATCGCACGTGTAAACGAGCTTCAACGAGCAATTATCGACAGTTATTCACTCTATAAACACAAGCAGTAATGTTGGGAAATAGCAATACTGACAAAAAAATTCCTCAAACAAAACCTATTCCTACTTTTGACAGCATTATATTTAACGTTATTGATATCTGTTCAGATTCTGTTCACTTTTCACGTAAACCAATCCAATTCTACTTGGTTCTACACCCCTTTTGGTGTTGATCGCTTTAATGGCTTCGTTTTGTTCCATTTAAAACTAAACCTCAGAAAAATGGAAACCATTACAGACATTTTATGGCAAAGACAATGAGCAAAGGAGAGGGGGGAAAGTGTTCACCAATATTTTGATATTTAATGACTACAAAAACATTCCAGCTACATCTTCTGAACCTGCACTGTTACATAAATGCAGTTCGTTTGGCGATGATCTTGCGAGAAGAATAAAAATATGGTCAATGAAAGCATAAACCCGAAATTTGGAGATATTGACCACTACTACATACGCCTCACCCGGCGGACAAAAAACCCTGCATGGATTAAGTTTAAAGTCTGTAGATATGGTGAGGTAGGGAGTCACTTCATCATTCCAACATTCCGTTCTAAAATAAAAAGAACTTTCTACTTAAACAGATCTTTACTTCCACCCTGTAGGTAAATGATCAGTTCACGATCAGTAAGTTAAGGGTAAAGATGTTTTTCTCTAATATTTTGCCCTACGATTCAGTGAGGAGTGAGTAAGCTGTCAAAAACGTTTCCCTTTCATAGTGTATGATTTATATTTCGTGAGTTAAACAGTTTTTAATTAACATCACAAGGCATAATCCAAATAAAAGCATCTTGTTTCAAGACGCTTTTATTCGACTTAGAAAATTCAAGGCTATTTTTCGAAAAGAGTCAGAATCAATTACGTTGCTACGGTAACTAAAATGTTGAGTGTCCAGGAGTCATCTTCTTGGCAACATTTTGAAGTGAAATATAAAATAAGAATTAAAGGATTAACAACGGTAATAGAGGAACTTAAACAAAGAGCGCTAGCTAAAATAGCTAAGGTAGAGAGGTACGAAGAGAGGATAAAGCAATATGGACAGAACCGAATGTTTCAGAGCGACCAAAAAAAGTTCTATACGGAAATAAACAACAGACAGAGGACTGAATTTGAAAAAAGTGTACCAGATGCAGATGAAAGTATAAAGTTTTGGAGTGAAATTTGGGACAACGAAACAGAACATAATAGGGAACCTGAATTGTTAGATGAAGTAAAACAGGAAATTGGACACTTCAACCAAGAAGATTTGAAGATAAATGAGGAAGATATCAGAAAGCAGTGCAAAAAGATTCCGAATTGGAAAGCCCCAGGTCTTGACGGATTTGAAGGTTACTGGATAAAGAGAATAACGTCGTGCCATCAAAGGATTGCAGAACAGTTAGATGAGATTTTAAATGGTAGGGCTGATTTACCTCAATGGATGACACGTAGTAGGACAGTACTGTCCTTAAAATACCAATCAAAAGGTAATGCAGTTGATAATTTTAGACCCATATCATGTTTACCACTGATGTGGAAATTGATGACAGGGATGATTGCAGAAAATATGTACACCTTTTTGGAAATGAATGATGTACTACCACATGAACAAAAAGGGTGTAGAAGAAAGTCGAGAGGAACAAAAGACCAACTGTTAATTGACAAGCTGGTTTTAAAACATTGCAAGAAAAGACACACAAATCTCTCCATGGCCTGGATAGATTATCGTAAGGCGTACGATATGGTACCTCATTCTTGGATTGTAGAATGTATGAGTATGTTCCGAATTGCCAATAATGTGAAAGCATTCCTTGAAAGCAGCATGAAGGACTAGAAAACGGAGTTAACGTTATCGGGAGAAAGTCTAGGACATGTAAATATAAGACGAGGCATCTTTCATGGAGACAGCTTATACCCTTTAATTTTTGTGATATGTATGATACCGTTAAGCTTGGTTTTGAGAAAAGTAAAGGCAGGGAACGAGTTTCGAGGAAATCAATTGAAGATTAATCATGTACTTTACATGGATGATCTTAAGCTGTTTGGAAAGAATGAGGAACAAGTAGACTCATTGGTAAGAACCGATCATATACTCAGTAAAGATATTGGAATGGAATTCGGAATTAAGAAATGTGGAATGCTAGTAAATGAAAAAAGGAAAGATTGTAAAATGTAATGGAATGCAGCCACCTGATGGTGAAGCAATAAAATCAATTGAAGCAGATGGATACAAATACCTTGGGATTTTAGAATTAGATAAATTTATGGAAGCTCAAATGAAGAGTAAGTTTGTAAAGGAATATGAAAGGAGATTGAGATTGGTACTAAAATTAAAATTGAATAGCAGAAATAAGATCATGGCAATGAACACTTGGGCTGCTGCACTGCTAAGGTATGGGGCTGGTATTTTGAAATGGAGTAATGCAGAAGTAGCTCCAATGGATTCCAAAACACGTAAACTGATGACAATGTATGGTGCTTTTCACCCAAAAAGTGACATCCACAGATTATATTTACAAAGGGAAAAAGGTGGAAGAGGATTGATTAGTTGTAAAAGGTGCACCAGTGTGGAAGAGAACAGTTTGGAGTGGTATGTAAAGAACAGTGTGGAACCACTCGTACAACAAGTTGCCAAGACAAATGTGATTGAAACAGAAGAGTGCGAAGCAAAGGAAAATTTTAAAAGGAAAATAAGAGATCTGGAGAAAGCCTGGACTGACTAAAGAATGTATGGACAATATAAGAGAGAACTAGAGGAGGAGGTACGGGTAGACTTGGTGAAGACATGGTGGTGGTTAAAGAAAGGGAATTTGAAACCGGGGACTGAAGCAATTCTATGTGCTGCACAAGAACAAGCACTAAGGACATTATGTCAAGTTTCACATAGATAGAACGGTTGAGTCTCCACTTTGCAGGCTTCGTGGTGAAAAAGGGGAGCATGTAACACACTTGATCAGTGAATGTAAGAAGCTAGCACAAAAAGAGTACAAAAGACGACATGACAATGTGGCTCGTATTGTACACTGGAAGCTTTGTGGTTTATACCAGTTAGAGCGAGCTGAAAAATGGTATGGACATCAACCAAATGGAGTCATTGAATCAGATGAAGTTAAGATCATATGGGATTTTAATATATAATGCAATAGTCTAATTGAACGTAGAAGACCTGTGTGGTGTTAAAGAATGTGGTGTTAAAGAAGAAAAACGAGTGCTAGATTATAGACATTGCAGTTCCAGGAGATAGCAGAATAGGTGAAAAAGAATTAGAGAAAATGGAAAAGTATGACGACCTGAAAAGGGAAATAAAAAGAATGTGGACGACGAGAAAAATTGAGATAATACCAATAGTTATAGGTGCTTTGGGAGCAATTAGCACAAAACTGGATAAGTGGATTGAAAAACTGGACGTATATATTAGAACTCCTTCAAAAGACGGCATTGCTTCGAACAGCAAGAATATTGAGAAGGAACTTGGAAGGTTGAATAACTCGGAACCTTAGGCTACTGGTTGTGGCCAGTTTTCGGGGCATAATTAAATACTACCGGCATAAGCTGTGAAAGATAATAAAAATAATAATAATAATAATAATAATAATAATAATAATAATAATAGTAGAAGGAGTAGTAGAAAATGAAGAAGTTAAAGTTTTGTGGGATATCAATGTCCAGTGTGACAACGTGATAGAGGCGAGAAGACCAGACATAATTATAATTGACAAGAAAGAGCGAAAGGAGATAATCATCGATATTGCTGTACCAGCTGATGTAAGGGTAGAGGAAAAAGAAAGGGAAAAAGTGGAAAAGTACCAGGATTTGAAGAGAGAGATTGGAAGATTGTGGAAACTTAAAAAAGTAGAGGTTGTACCTGTAGTAATAGGAGCCCTTGGAAGTGTCACCAAAGAATTTGATAGGTGGATTGAAAAGCTAGGGATAACATTCAATGTTGGTGTGGTGCAAAAGACTGCCTTGTTGGGAACTGCAAGGATATTGAGGAATGTGTTGGTAATGTGAAGAAGAGATAATTCTGTTAGCCTTTGGTCATTTGTTATGACTCGCCTACTAGAAGAAATAACGGCAATGACAACAGCCAGAACATGATATTAAACAATAATAATAATGCCCTCCCCTGGACTACTACCTTGCAGTGGTGGGGGAGCTTGTGCACCTCGATGAACGCAAGAGCTATACCGGCGGGAGCAAAAGCTCCTGGTAGGGTCACCCAAGCCATGCAGGTCGGAGGCTAGAGGTCAGACAAAATGTAGTCTGGTGGTTGTGTAACCTTAAAGTCACTAACCTCAAACATGAGTGAATTATGACAGATATAAATAGTGAGTACAACGACGTGAATGGGGCTCGAGCAACTCACGAAGGTTCCTCGTCCGGCAGGTGTTCTGCGGATCAGCAGCGTAGGCCCGGTCGTCATCCTGTTACTGCTGACACATCACGACGAGTTTGGAATAAGGAACTGAATGTAATAGTTATGGAGTGTTACTATAGAAGTAAACCAACAGACGAAAAGGGAGTCCCAGTAAGAGGCTACAGGCAGAGAATGTACAGAGAATGGGAAGGAAAGGGACCTTTTAGAGCAACTGAACAAAGGATTGCCGACCAAGCAAGAGCGATTAGGAAAAACGGATAGCTTACAGAAATGGAATTGGATGAAATTAGAAGGAGAGTTTTAAGTGAAGATAATGTAATAGGTGGAGTAGAACAACCTAGAGAAGTTGATAACCGGAAAGTACAAAGGCAAGATGACAATGCAAGCAATAGTGAGATTGACAGTAATGCACAACCTAGTGACAGCGAAAGTAGAGAACCGAAGAATAACTGGCAAAATAATCCAGATGTGTCTGAGGAGGAACTTAAAATACTGTTTAGAATCAAAGAGATAATGGATAGAGGGGAGTTCGAAACAACAACAGCGACACTCAAAAGAGTAGATAAGATAAGGTTGAATATTATAACGCAGAAAGTAAACAAGGCTATTAAGTATTTTCAAACAACAAATGTCACAGAGACAAATAATTTGCTAAAGGCAGTGAGCATGTATGTAACTGAAAAATTGGGAGTAAAAACAACACGGAATGATGGACGAAGCAAAGAACCATGGTAGAGGAGAAGGAAAGAAAGAGATATCAAGAAATTGAGAAGGGATATAGGAGTGTTAGAGCGTAAAAGAAAAGGTGAATTACGATCACGAGAGACGTTTTCTATCCTGGAAAGAAATTACAGAATTAAAACTAAAGGAATTGGGACAGTGATAGAAGAGCTGAAACAACGACTATTAGCAAAAGCATCAAAGATTCGACGTTATGAAGAAAGAATTAAGCAGTTTCGCCAAAATCGATTGTTTACTGTAGATCAGAACAAGGTTTATAGAGAGATAAATGGACAAATTAACATGGAAAAGATCATTTCTGACGCGGCAGAGAGTAGAATATTCTGGAGTGAAATTTGGGGTAATCCAATCAGTCACAGAAGAGATGCTGAGTGGATAAAGAAAATGAAAATCGAGAGAGCCAGCATAAATGTAAAGCAAGAAGAGGTGAGAATCACAAAAACACAGGTGGAGACACAATGCAGAAAGATCCCTTACTGGAAGGCTCCTGGACCCGATGGTGTACAGGGATATTGGTTGAAGAAGATAACATCTTGCCATGAGCGAATTGCAGAGCAGTTAGATGCTTTGGTCTGTGGAAAGCAAGAAATACCTTTGTGGATGACATATGGCAGGACAGTGCTGTGCCTGAAAGACCCTGAGAAAGGAAGTTCTGCTGATAATTTTAGGCCAATATCATGCTACTACTCATGTGGAAATTGTTGACTGGAGTGATCGCAGAACATATGTATACATACCTTGAAACGAGTGATCTACTACCCCCGGAGCAAAAAGGTTGTAGAAAAAAATGCAGAGGCACAAAAGACCAGCTACTGATAGATCAGCTGATACTCAGGGATTGCAAACGACGGAATACCAATTTAGCTATGGCATGAATGGATTACCGCAAAGCATATGATACTATACCTCATTCGTGGATAATAGAATGCCTTGAGATGTTTGGTATAGCGGGAAATGTTAAAGAATTTCTTAAAGCAAGCATGGAGAATTGGAGAACGGATTTAACATCGTGTGGCGAATCACTGGGTAGTGTAAACATAAGAAGAGGAATCTTTCAAGGCGATAGCCTATCTCCACTGTTGTTCATATTATGCATGATACCCTTGTCAAGCACCCTCCGAAAAGCGACTGCAGGATATGAACTTAAGAAAAAGAAACATAAAATCAATCACCTGTTGTTCATGGATAATTTAAAACTATATGGGAAATCTCGTGACCAAATAGATTCACTGCTAAGGACAGTGCACCTTTTTAGCACAGACATCAGAATGGAATTTGGCATAAAGAAATGCGCAGTACTAATATTAAAGAGAGGGAAAGTAATCGAGTGCGATGGTATAATATTACCGGATGGCCAGGTAATGAAGCAAATGGATGAAGATGGATACAAATACTTAGAAATACTGGAATCTAACCAAGTTATGGAAAAGGAAATGAAGACAATATTTAGAGAGGAGTATATAAGGAGACTGAGACTTGTGCTCAAATCAAAATTGAACGGACGAAACAAGATATTGGCCATCAACACATGGGCTGTTTCGCTAATTAGATATAGTGGAGGAATAATACGATGGAATAAAGATGACTTATTGGAGATGGACGGACGGACAAGGAAACTTATGACAATGAATGGGGCGTTACACCCGAAGAGCGATATTAACAGAATTTATATACCGAGGAGAAGAGGTGGATGTGGACTTATTAGTGCCGAAAGCTGTATTCGAAGGGAGAAAAACAGTATGGACTGGTATGTTCAACACAGTGTTGAGCCATTTCTGGAGTGTGTGAGGGCAAGCAATATAATTGAAACCACGGATTGTATTCAGCCAAGAAAATATAAAAGAATAGAAGAGGAAGAACAGGAGAGAATATGGAGAGAGAAAAAGATGTATGGACAATTTGTGAGAGATCATGGAGAAGATGTAGGGAAACAAAAATCTTGGGAGTGGGTTACAAAAGCGGACTTAAAAGCTACTACGGAGACGTTGAATTTTGCGGCCCAAGAGCAAGCTATAAGAACAAACTATATTAAATTCCATATTGACAAAACAATAAGCTCATCTTTGTGTAGAATGTGCCGTCAGAAAGGAGAAACCGTTTTACATCTAGTAAGTGAATGCAGCAAGTTAGCGCAAGGGGATTACAAGGCTAGACATGACAATGTAGGACGTAAAGTTCATTGGGGGTTGTGTAGGAAATACAATTTGGAACATGGAAATAAATGGTATGAACACCAACCACAAGAAGTGTTAGAAAATATTCGTCATAAGCTATTGTGGGATTTCAATATTCAATGTGACCATGAAATGGAACACAGGAGACCTGATTTAATTATAGTGGATAAAGAAAAGAAGACAGCGTGTATTATTGACATAGCGGTACCTGGAGATAATAGGGTGGGAAGGAAGGAATTGGAAAAAATTTTAAAGTACCAGGATTTGAAAATGGAATTATCAAGAATGTGGACGTTAAATCAAGTGGAAGTCATACCAATAGTTGTTGGTGCCCTGGGAACAGTATCAAAAAGACTTGAAGGGTTTTTGAAAAAGATTGGGACTGTACTACCAGTTGAAATACTGCAAAAGACAGTATTACTTGGAATAGCAAGAATCATACGAAGGGTTATGGACATGAAGGACATATAACTCTAGGACTTTAGGTTGCGGGTAGCAACTTGCTCCTAGTTTTATTCCAGTTTATTTAAGTAGACTGTGTGGAAAAACAATAATATTAATTATAATAATAATAAGGGTAGGCGGGATGCTTATCAGAAACTAATGATTCCGAACGACCAGGGCTCATACCCCTGTGTCTAGTTGGAGTAGGTGGATGATAAGTGTCCTAAGGATGATAAGTTAGCCAGCACAAGCGTCTCGTCAACAAAACGGGCGTAAAATTTTACTGTATCAGAGGAAATGAGAGGTCGGATTACTTCTTCTTCAAGAGTTGTCATAATGATGTCTCCCAGAGTAGGTCCCAAAGGAGAACCCATTTATACTCCATCAATTTGTTGAAAAAGTTCACGATTTAGAGAAAATGGCATTTTCGTGCAGGAGTAAATCAGAAGCTTTAGAGGAGGTTCGTTTGCTTAGAGGAGTTGTGATTCGGTGTTTTTGTATATTCTGTCTAAGATAATGTTGACCGTTTTCCTTAGTGGTTTGTTTGTGAACGGCAAAGTTACATCGAAGGAAACAAACTTAAAACCTTGTGCGAGTCGAGGAATTTTATGTATTCTGTGAACAGCGTCAAAACTATCTCGTAGCTTGAATTCAATGAGGGCGAGTGGATTCAGTAGCTTTAAGAGGTATTTAACGACAGGTTGATAAGCTGTGCCGGTGGTGTCAATAATTGGGTGAAAAGGTGGAAAACTGTCAACGCATTTGTGTATTTTAGGTGGACCATATGCGTGGATAGGATTTGTTGATTGTGGCTTGAGTTTGAAGAATTTCATCATTGATTTCTCCTCGTTTGTGGATCGTTCGTTGGTAGTTTTGGAGGAAAGAAAGTTGAGTGAAGAATTGGTCAGTTTAAAGATTTTTAAGTTTCTTTCGATCTGCGATTAGAGAGGTCATGCATGTTACCTCGTCCGTCAGTTTCATCAGAACGATTCCATTTCCTTTGCCTGGTTTGGGGATTAAAACTTAATTAGCCTTAACAACAGAAAATTAAGAACTCTATTGAAGTCGTAGTCTGTAATTATGCAGGGAGACGTGACTCACTTTGCTGCGAATGGTCTACCAACGGCAAATGTTCATCGTTTCCTGACGTAGTGGCAACATTTCTTTCTTCATCATTCTAAAGTAAAAATTTAGACACATAATCGGCCAATGGAAGTGATACACGTTATGCGTAAACATGAAAGCAAATGCTGGTCATGTGATCAAGAATGGTGTAACCTGTTGAAAACACAAGTTTTCTAGAATGTCAATATACGTGAATTCATGTAATACCAACTTGTAATTTTCGGTTCAGGGTGCATTCTTTTGACCTTACTCACACAATTCTTATTCCAGAATATGAATAAAGGATTAAACGGAATAGCAAACAACAAGAAAGAGATGCCATAAAAATTCCAACGAGTGTTCACCTTCGAATAAGCGCTCAAACCAAATAGTTTCGGTAGTTTCTAATCCTGAGGTAGCCTGCCTGCACCTCAAATATTAGTGATATTATCTCATCTTTTGGCTAACCTCGCTTTAATGCTGATGTTTAGAAGCTGCCACTGAAAGACTGTTTGACAGTCGACGAACAT
This sequence comes from Heliopora coerulea, assembly GCA_030142905.1. NCBI lineage: Eukaryota > Metazoa > Cnidaria > Anthozoa > Scleralcyonacea > Helioporidae > Heliopora > Heliopora coerulea. The sequence goes on from JASJOG010000143.1 coordinate 589,693, forward strand.
TTTTTTTTACTAAACTTGGTAACTTTTTGAACTATGTTTTGCCAAATTATAATAAACGTCTTAACCTTTGCTCTGTTATTCTCTAAAAGAAAGTGATCTCATTGGCAATGATGAAATTTAAACGTATCAACCTTAGAATGAAGGCCCACTTTCGGATAAGTGCCCACTCTCAACGTCCTGCAGTTAAGTAGACCATTCCCGCAGGAATGCACACGAAAATGCCCACGAAACAATGGATTCATGTCGAGGGTTGAATAGATGGAGTAAAGGGAATGAGCTGGACAACTGTAGATCCGCAAAATAATACAAAGGCCTATCAAGTTCCACCTCCTACAAGAAATGTCCTCGTTACGGTACTGAACAATTAACAGCATTGTTCTTTCTTCCGGATTTATGTGCTCGACCAGCGGTCCGGGGTCTCAACAATAAGCCCCTGGGTATTATATTCTTTTCCTTCGTAATATTACATTTTTTTCCATAGGACTAGACAATTCTTTTCGAATGAAGGTCAGTCATTGGAATTGGAATGTACTGATGTTAATTCATTTTTCAAAAACGTTGTCGGTCTGTGAGCATGCCAAATCAAAAAAAGAAATTAACTTATGAAATCAAATTCACCGTTAACTCAAATTATCTCAACTGTTCATCTGGCCATTCCGCTACCCCGAGTAGATTAGCCAGTACAATATTCTGTCCATTCCTATACAGGGTACCAAAAGTACGTCACAACCGGAATAGTCCGATAGAGTAATAATAATAATAATAATGATAATGATAATGATAATATTCAGACTTAACCCTTGCAGTGGTACACCTAAGCTGACTTTAACTGGTTAGAAGTGCAACAGAGTACTGTTAAGGTCAAACTGAATATACGCATCGGGGAGTACTTTCAGGGACTTTAGAGGACTGTACATCCCTTACTCCTTCCTGACTGGATAAATTGGGCGAGTAAGGGCTGTCTCTGTAGGTGTTGTTTAAAATCCATTTTAATGGTAGAATTTCCTTTCCCCACAAGTTCCCTGAAATGTACGATGTCTTTTCCGGTATTACGTGGCGGAATGCTGGGAGCCCATGACAGGCTGAGACCCTTTCCACTGTCCTTGGTTAGGTGGTGTGTGAGTTATGGTAATAATAACCGGAATCCTAGTATAGTCCCAAATAAACACGCGTTTATATTTCTTCGTTGGGACTTCAAGTTCATTTAATTATCCGATCTGACAAACAAATTTAAATTTTTGCGCAATGATAGATAATTCAAGGTTTTTGGGATTCAACATACGTTCTTTCACTTGTAAATTTTCATCTTGTTCGTTTAGCTGTTATCATTTAACAAGACTACAGATTATTCGCACCTGTTTCACTGACGATGTTTTGCACTTCTCTAAACATCGTATACGCACTGTAGCAAAACAATTTCTTCCGTAATGATTTCCACCTTCACAGGGCTTCAGTAAAAAGTGCTTGTCGTTTTTTGTCAGGCCCATTCCTTCTTCAACTTTGTTACTTGTTCGGGTTATTTCATCAGTTAAAAATCTAAATTTAGAAAAAGGTTACAAATCAATCGTCCGTACAAGAAGTTTTGCGTTTACATTAGTTAAACAAACTATCTCCTTCATAGGTAACCACTTCAATGGCTGTACCTTTTATTTTGTAGTTAGCTGACATAGCACATTTCCTTATGCAAGGATTTTGTATACCTTAATACCAAGGTAATATGACATGGAATCACACAAGACATGACCGACTTACCTAACCACGTTATTAGGAAGAAACAAATGTTGCTCTTTATTTAATGGCACACAAAAATAAACCTCATCATCAGATTTAAGGCGTCTTTGAAATACTTCTCCTTCACAGTTCCACTTTCTTTGCACTTCCTTCAACTCGGTTTTAGGAGCCAAAACAGCCGAAAGTGTGTTTGGACTTTCTTTTGTATTGTACATTGCCAAAACAATTGCTGTGTGAGCTGTCGGCGATGAAAGTGCAGAATTACTTGGTTCAATATTTCCGACATTTGCTTGTTCATTCTTTTTTACGATCCCGGCCACTCTAAAAATATACCAACAATCACTACCTTTAATAGCTGGTAAAAAGATCTTTCAACTTACCCATTTAATAAGTAAAAATGAAAAAAAAAAACAATGTACAGTATCACGTCAATTTTGCGAAAGGTATTGACAGTGAAATAAAATAGGAAAAATAGTTCTCCAAGGTTCTATATTAGGCTGGGGGAATGGTTGGGTTTGTAGCTCAATCTGTAGATAACTGGACAATATTGTATCGATTGGTGAAGATCAGATGGTCTCATAGCCTATTTTAACGAGTGTCGGGTGAAAATGTCATAGATTGTGAGTTGGGTGGTGTTATAGCTCGAGCGGTAGTGCTGTGTTTTGGATGATCTTGTAGTTCAGTTGGTAGAGTGTTCGACTGGAGTATGAAAGGTTGTGGGTTGGATGGTCTTGTAGCTCAGTTGGTAGTGTTGGACTGAAGTATCAAAGGTTGAGGGTTGAATGATCTTGTCGTTCAGTTGGTAGAGTGTTGGACTGGAGTATCAAGGGTTACGGATTGGATGGTCTGTATTTCAGTTGGAGGAGGGTTGGAATACGGTATCAAAGGATATTGGTTGGTTAATCTTATAACTCAGTTGGTGAAGTGTTGAAATACAGATGAAATATATTGGAATGCGTGAAGTATGCCTAAATGAAGTATGGAATAAGAGAATTAAGAGGTTGTGCATTAAATCTTCATTTCTTGCAGGATATTACTCAAAAATAGGAAAGAAAGTGACGAATAAATACATGTACCTAATTTTGTTCACTTACTTGCAAAAATGGTCCACGGAAAATGTTATTTTTAATCTGTTTTTTTGCATGCGTTCCACCATTGCATTCACATCATCTTTTGTACTTCCCCATTTGTCTGTATTGTGGGAATCCTTGTGGCTGCGTAGCAGAACCCCATACTTTGAGGAAAAGGGAAACTTACTGCCAACGGGGAAAAATTCGTCATTCATCTCTGCTACGTCTTCATGGCAGTAAACCAGCTCTACGTTAACAAGTTTCAAAAAAGGCTTCTTTTGCCCAGAAACCTTGATAACTGGAAAGCACACCAAATCCTCATTAAGCCATGTATTTATATCCAGGACCTCATCAGCTGGAAACAACTGTAATAAATAGAATCAAAGAAAATGATTTACTGAATTTACAAATATTGCGTTCAAATATTCAATAAATAAACCTTTGGAACGGCTTGCCTATACACCACCAGTTCTATTATTGGTAAACTGTATTTAGAATGTTCAGAATATAGTTTAGTATGCGTTTGCTGCAGTTATTTCTATATTTATCTAACAGAGTTCTGATTCACAGGACTTCCAGCTACTTCTTGGGAATAGGCAGTCGTGCGGTGAGAGCTGCGTCTTAATAAATTTTTCATCACTCTACCCTGAGATCATTCCGATATATTCTATCATTTGCGCGAGAACGAATGCAAATACCTCAAAAAGCAAGGAAAATATCAAAAGTAATCTGAGTGACGCTTAAGCAACGGTCTACTTCTAGCTTTGTCCTGATAATTATGGCAAGTGTTGAATTGGTATATTGAAGGAACTAGAAGTGGTTCCAATGCTCCATCATATAGATACCGTCTCATCATAGCCTGCTGCCATCTGTCCTTATAGCTCAGTGAGTAAAGTGATTAACTAGTACATAGAAGGAACAAGAACCGTAATTCTAATATACCATCATATAATAACATATCACCATGGTCTGCTCCTTGTCAGTTCTTATTGTTCAGTCAATAGAGTATTAAAACTTTTACACTTAGAAAATTCCATAACGCCATCACGTAAATACTATCTTGCTAGGGCCTGCCCTTATATTCGTCCTTTTTCTTCAGTAGGTAGACCATCTGAATTTAAGGCCACTATTGCGCACTGACTGCGAAAAATGTAATTATTCCATATCACTGACGTCATACAAGGTGATTTAATGTTTGATAAAATGCATGTCTAACTTGGTGTCAACGTTACAGCACTCTTTCCGCGATCTATTCCCGGCTTGTCTTTGTTGCTCAACCGCAGGAGCGTCGGATATGCTTTTACTTATGCAGCAAATAGAAAGTTGCTCAATTGTCTCAATATGGGTGATAGAAACGTGAATGAGGTCATTTCAACTGGAAAAAATGCCCATCGGATACATGAGATGAAACTGAGATTCACAGTACGGAGACACAAAAACTATTCTCCATTTGGTATATAAAAAAACACGTTTTTTTGTGACATCATCCATATTCCTGTACTCTGTTGCATAAAAAAAGTAACGTCAGTTGTGCTCTGTGCTCCAGGAGAAAATATAGCTCGTTCAGTAGGGGCGTGCTTGAGGTGTGTGTCATTTTACAAACTTGTTCTGAAAACCCATTATTGATTGATAAGGTAAATCCAAAGAAACTAAAGCTTAATACACAGAACTGATTAATAATGTCAGCTCACTATCACATTTACAGATAATGCTGTTAGCCCAGGCATAACCCCGTAAATGGAATTCATAACTAACATGCCTTTTTCGGGTAATTTTCCAGACAGAAAACTTTCAGTTTTATAGTGTACGAATCATAGTTTAAGAAGTAATTTACAAAGTTCAAATCCGTTCTTTTTAAAGATAAAGCGACACTCGGCTTTAGCTTGCCCCTGTATATCTCATAGTACATGGAAGTATGATACGTGTTTTCAGTGGTGTAGTCCTGGAACTTTCTTTAACCAGAGGGGCTCACCAACACAGTGTCCTGAACATAAGGGGAGGTCCGAGAAAATGATGAACTTTAAAAAATGCTATTTTTTATATTTTTGGTAACAGTAATTCTGTAATCAAAATTTAACAGTGTTTCCGTGTTTGTAAAAGGTAAAATATTAGGAATATCCCTGGACAAGTAATTTGATAACAACTTTAATATCAAAATAGTAAAACATTAAAGAAAAAATTTCCTGGACAGAATTCAAATCAGATAAACAGACAAGTTTTGCCTTTCTACTCTTTGTGTCTGTTGTGCATTTGTGCTTAAGCAACCACTTTAAAACAGCACACTGCATTCCATAGATGTGGTGGTGGACCATTTATGCTGATAAACAAAAGGGATGACATGTGCAACACTGTAAGTTTGGAGCGCACTGGCAAACAAACAAGGTTCATTTGAGAGAACCCTCTTTCTGCTTCGGATGAACTGACAGGAATAGTATACATGATGCTCTGTATTAGCTTCTCGTCAATGATCTTGGGTATCTTTCTCGGATCGTTGAAGTATTCACGAAAAGCTGGTATGATACCACATTTAGGCACCTGAAACCTTTGACAAACATCTTGTATGGTCTTTTCTCCTTCTAGCCATGGAGGATATTGCTGAGTGGGCCACTGATCCGGAATTAATGCTTCCATTTGCTTTATCACTACTTCATTACTAGAGTTGATCACTCTTTCACTAATCTTGTCAGTTAATGCCTGGATGAACCGCTTTCGGTCAAAGGAGACATACCTCTTCATTGACGAGAAAGCTTCCAAAGAAACTCCTTTAAATGCAGCATTATCTCCCATTGTCGCCTGGAAAGTGTACTTTCCTTCCTGAATTGCTTTTTTAATTCTGAACAGTGCATTTAATGTCCATCTCAAATGTCTGTTTGCTTCAATTAAGCTTACCTGTTGCTTTTGTAAAGCTTCTGATAGCAGCTATACTTATATTAAACAATCTTTAACAATTGCTACATCCTCGACAAATTCTCTTGTTGAGAGCTTCTTCACAATTCCCAGGTAAGTTGCACGGTAGAAAGCTTTAACAGATTTGTCTTCTGAAAGCTTCTTAAAATGTGCATAAAGAGCTGGGTAGTTATTCCATAAAGCTTTGACAGCTCTAAAAGATGATGCAATCCAGCGAACAGTAAACATTTTACCAATTTTGTTGAGCTGTAGCCCGAGATCTTTCGAGATTTCACCAAGCTGCCGCTGTAACTTTGACGAATATGAGTATACAGAATACATTTTATCGAAAAATGCTTGTATAGGGTAGAAGTCACCTATTGATGATACTGCATCTGAGATCGCTAGCTCTAAGCGGTGATTCAAACAGTGCCACAGCAGTAGGGCACGAAATTTTTCTTTCAGCCTTTGGCCCACGCCGCTGTGTATTCCCAGCATGACAGAGGCTCCATCATTTGTAAAGGCAATGAGATTCTTTGATAAAAAGTCCTCCTTACGAAATTTTTCTGTCATTGTCTTTAATTGTGTTGCAGATTTTTCTTCTCATAGTGTCAGCGATACAGTCAATCATCTCGGTGCAAGTATACCTGGAATGTAAACTTGATCCCAGCTCAATCCTATTTGTGTTCTGAAGAGTGAGAAGTTCTGGGTAGTCGGTGAATGGACGGTTTTGGTACCCAACAAAATATTCTGTCGAAAGGCATCTCTCTGTTAGTTCTCTTGAATGCGCAACACACTTGAGTGATGCCGTCTCCATTTTTCTTTCTTTTTTTTCAGCTAGAATGTTATTGGCGGCAACATGTGCTTGAGATCTTGCGTGTTTCTGAATCTTTTTTCGCAATGCTTTCTGTGCTGCTGCCTTCTCACCACTTCTACGTACAGAGCATGCACTCCATTCGTTACTCAAGTGTCTACTTTTCGCAGTAAAAGTTGCTAGACCTAGTGATTTCACTCTTCTGCAAATGCTACACCCAATACTCCCATTTTCACAAAAAATCCAAGGGTATGTCGTCATATAATAGTTATACTGGTTTGCTGACCAACACGTAGGGTACCTGTACGTCCCTGAAGATTTTACTCCATGTAGGGTATTTTTGCAAGATTGGTCAGATGAGATAGTGGCAGTGGTGTCGTTCTGCTCAGGCTCAAAATTCTTCCTTGTACTGCCACTTTCGTCATCTCTGTCGTTTGGATCTTTTGCTAAAACATCTAGTTTAGGTTGGCTAGCCCTAGCAGGATATGTTAACAAAACTGGTTCAGTTGACTCAGTTGATTGTTCGTCTTTTGAGTGTCTTAATGGCCTTAATGCCTCAGTTGAGAAAAAGCTTGTCAGTTTTTTCTACACTTTAAGTTTTTTGACCGGTGGTTGACTTTCATTTTCATTTTCCATTGTTATTACGCATTTGTGGTATCTGATGTATTCTCATCTAGAAGTCTAGAACAGTAAAACCGGGTTTTCATTCATGTCATCTTGTCTATTTGTTTTGTTTTATACTTTTATTCTACAGTTTTTCGACAACACACGAATTAGGTGATGCCCAAATTTATTGCGAATAGTAATATCACTAATATGATGTATAAACGTGATGAAACAAACAAAACAATACAGAATTATTAAAGCAGTGGTGGATTTAGGGTACGTCAAATTGGTCAGCCGACTAAGGTGACTATCTCACTATCCTAAGATATCAGATTGACTTTGCGTCGCATGTCTGCCGCTGTGACGTTGTCAGATGGCTTTGTTTACATCGCTGACTCTTAATTCCCGGCGTCGTATTTAGATCTAGTGCATTTGTCGTCTCTGGTAACATTGGCAAGCGTCAGAATCACGCTCTAGCTGGTTTCTCGGTCAAGCTCAACCAGTTTGCCGAGTCTTTCGATTGTATTCGTCTTTGCAATTGGCTGGTTTGTTGAAACTCCATTTATCGTGAGCCGTGATTGGTTTGACCAATTTCGCTGCCTCTTTTGCCGAAACTTCATTTTGTTTCACTTGCTCTGATTGGCTCAACATTTTAAGATGCTTCTTAACAGCATCAGCTATTGGCTTAGCGGTTTAAACTTCGAAGTTTTTGGCCGAATTTGTGATGTCATCATGCCGAGTTTGCTGAGGTATGTCACCTTGCCGAAACTATCACTTTTCATCGGTCGTCTTCTGATTGGTCATATTATCGTAAACAGTGTTTTGTTGATTTCGAAACGCTTTAACTAGTGTGTGGAGATCGTTTTCAGTGACGGTCTTACGGGTCTTTCAACATGTTGTCTATGAACTTTGTGAAACGCTTTCTTACTGCTCTTAACAGCAATGATGGTAAGACTATGCTTTTCATCTGAAACACTGTTGTCGACATTAAGCGTACGCAGTCGTTCTGCTGATGGTAGAAAACGTCTGGACAATAATAGTAATTTTGGCGCCGAGTACTATGCAGTGGGCAAGAAGACACGCATTGCTCTCAGGTAGAGTGGTCTATGTGATCAGATTTTATTAAAATTTAAACAGGAAAATTAGACTTATCATTGATTAAGGATACTATAATACTGCTTAATACTAAAGAGTAATTTAGATTATGTTCGCCCGATACCGTATGAAATGGAGCCGTAACAAAATCGAATGAGATAGGCCTTTTGTTCTTGTGATACGGGCATAAAATACCGTGAAATTGCAATCGTAACTGTAATGATTTGAATCCTTAATCCTAGCTGGAACGACAGCTTGCCCGGCAATATGAAAAGACCTTGTTATTCAGGCTAAGATTGTATACTGCACCTGATACATGTATTGAAGACTCTGGCGCACTATAGTCCGTCTGTCAGGAAAGTTGTAATGTCACAAAACTGTTAACAAAAACCTAAATCATAAGTTTGCTTCGGTTCCTCTGCTCTTTCTCTTACTTCAGCCTGTCGCATATGGAGAAGGTTCTGATTTACGTTTAAATCTACGTGTACTCGCTTTGATTGGTCCGAACCGATTTAAATTCAACTCAGTAATTCAAATTAAAATTATGATTTATTGTAAAATGAATTTAATTACCATATGAGAAACATAGTGCGTGTTTTGTACTACCCTCCCCTCACTGCAAAGAAAATTCAAAAGTTTGACTAAGGTGATAAAAATCCTAAATCCGCCACTGTAAAGTATAAAATACATTAAAGCACAGGTGGATAACGTTGATTGACTCAATTCGAAATGAACGTAGAATACTTTACAAGCTTACACTTTCACAGTTTAAGGGTTTAACCTACTAAATTAAGGTCAAGACTCTCAAAGTCTTCACAATTGAATGAAAGCAAAGTATAGTTGCATTGTTGTCTGTTAAAGCTTACCTTTCACGTTTTCTGGCTTTATTCAATTTCATTACTTCGTTTTCAGAATGCCATATCAATGACATCAATGGAAAATCAATGGCAGAAATAGTATGGCAATACCTTTGTGTCAGCGGCTAACAATAGATATACTCATCCTACTTCATGTTAGAGCCATATTAGGGTTTGGATTACATCGATACGATCGCCACGATTAGTACTTGGGCGGCACATTTTGCGACCGACTAGAAATTACTGATAATAAATTTCACAAAACATTCAAACATGATTAGTTATACAATCTTCAAAAAATATAAAGGGGGCTCAGCCCCCCTGAGCCCCCCTCCACTACACCCCTGCGTATTTTTTATCTGTGAATTCATAACCAGGATATTTTACTGCAACAACTGTTAATTTCCACTTATAATTAATGTTTTCAGGACCTGAAAAACCATAGTGAATAAAAACTTTGATAATAACTGATGTTTTATTTACATTTAAACATTTCGGTACTTTTTAAAGGTCTTGCCGACGTACCTGCACACTTAAACGACATTTTTGCTCCACAACACCAGCTGGAAAACTTATTTTCAGTTCACTCTCTTTTCCGTAAGATTTACAGTGCACACAAGCTTCCATCGGTTGTACTTCGATATCGTCAGATCTGATCCTGGTGGCTACAACCAATGTAGCAGTTTCTACTATAGTGGCTTTTGCCATTGGTAAGTCATTGATTATATCACTGAAATCTGACTGAATTTCCTCTGGTAGATCTGACGTCAAAAAACAAACAATTTATTTTCTTGGATTACGGTTGCCTAAAACTGCTTAATTTTGCCTAATACAATTACAGAATCATCCTCAGGGTAACATGAAAAGAATATTTCATGAATTAACCATTAATGAAATTTTCTCTTCACGTTGCCCAATACAACCTGACCAACAAACAGACTACTTCCAATACATTACCTTCGGGTTTACTAAGTCGTTCGGTTGTTAAATCTTCACTCTCTGTTTTCAGTCTCTGAACTGTTACTTCATAGTAGTCAGCATTGGCACCATCCTCAGCGGCTGAGTGGGAGAGAAGAACTGTGACTGGTTTGTCAAAGGACACGCCTTCAGGTTCCATCTTCATAATCTTGCTACAGAATGCTTCTCCATTTCTTGGGTTTACCATAATGTCTTTGTGCCTTACACGACTGCATTTTAAGATTACTGGGTTCGAAACTGCTTGAGTGGGAAACTGGAGATAAGCGCTGGCAGCAGGAAAGACAATACTCTTAGACTGTTCACCAATGGTAAAACTAACAACGGGAAATTATCAATCATTTGTCAGTGAAGACAAATCAAACAATAATACAAATAAAACATTCAGTAAATGGTTTGAATCCGGGTTTTGCAAATGTTGTTCTTCGCACATTTTGTAATGTTGTATTTCGCGCATCCAGATTATTGTTTTGGTTTAATTCTGACGTTTCGGTTTCTTGTACAGAGTCAATCTTCAGGGACGTTAATAATGGCAGTTGAAGAACTGGTGGTGACAGAAATGCCGTCATTAATTCTAAGATGGTCTCCCAACAGGAAACGGAAACGTCAGACTTAAAAAAAAACAACAATCTGGGTGAGCGAAATACAACATTGCAGACACCGCACCCCCAAAAAAAGAAAAATAGATTAAAATGTCTCGACAACTTAACATTTTCAACACTTTGCTTGTTACACAACTCATATCCTAGTGATTTATGAGACGATATTTTCAAAATACGCCTTTGCTTTAAGTTTTCCAAAATATTGACTTGTTTATGTTTTCGATTTTGACAATTGTAGCCATCGACTCGTGAAGTAGTTGGTATAACATTGCAAAATAAGAGTTATGAGGAGCATTCAACGCGGTCTAAGACCACAAATCGCCGAAATCCTTGCAACGCGATGGTTACCTCGTCTTACTACTTACTAGTCATCATCATCAGGCTACAGGTGTTACATATACATAGCTTTGACTCACCTTCTAACTTTTTATAGGCATAATAAGTTTTAAAGATTTTTCTTTTTTTTTTTTATTTAATTGTTTTATTTTTTATCACGTAAGTTATGGGTAAACTCGTAAAGTGGTCAAACAAAAAATTTAGTCATTATAGACAACAGAATCAAAGATTGTTTTGAGTTGCATGATAGATAGGAAAAGTAGAAAACATTACCTGGGCTATCGGAACCAAGAAACACGCAAAAAAATGTCACTGACTTGAGTTTCAAAATAACTAGTACGACAACTTCAATAACAACAAAAACAGCGGGAACAGCAACAGAATTGCAGTTATTTACAGATAATCATCGTCATAATTTTAACAATAACAGCAAGAGAAAAACTAAAAAAATGAAATCACGGATGGTGAATAAACGAACAAATAAACGAACGAACAAACAAGCGTGCAGCTAAATAAATGAACAGAGAAATCAGAAAACGGATGCTAACTCAATTTTATCCGGAACATCTTCAATCTGGTTCACTTCCACAGTTCCTATGAATTGTGAGCCAATTTTGTCTAAAGGAATAAAAGCATTACGAAAAGTTAGCCAAACAGGAGTTCGGTTTTTGTCACATCCATCCTCAGTGACAGTGTCGAAGAAAAGCACAAATTCATATGCTCCAGAAAAAAACCCAAAAATGTCATAAGCTCGTTAGGCTGTGATTAGTGTTTCAAGTATAACTAAATAAATGTGGAACAGCATACTCGGGTTTGGAATAAGACTTCTGACACTGGTTCAATTGGCTGCTTAATGGAAAAAGTGGGAGAGTGAAATCAGGAGATATATAACGTTCCTGAAATTACATCAAGTGAGTAGTAAAATTGAATATTTGCACTGCAGTGTACTCAGTTGGGACACAAGGTATTTCATACTAGTTAAAGTGACAAACCCCACAGAACATATGTTGAACAACCAACCAATGTGGGATTTATGACCATTAATATCCACTTCAAGTGATAGGCCAAAATAACTGTACTCAAAACAGTGAATTCAGGTGTGATGGGATGTATTTCACACTGGTTCTGTTGGCAAGCCTAGCTAAGCGTACGTTGAAAAGTGAAGAGGAGAGAGAAATTAGACGTTTGATACTAGTCGGAACGACAAAGTAAGATTGGCTAACCAGAGATGAACGCTCAGCTTATCGCTGCTGACAACTGAACTGGCAACATTAGGTTTCTTATTTGTCGCTCTATCACAAACTGCTCTGACATAATCTCGTGGCTCAGCGGCAACGGCGTAAGATTATACGCGTAAAAATGCAACAAGCAGTGTGTAATTATTGCAACTTTAAGTCAGGCACAAGTATGGTTTAATAGTTGTATTAAACTGGTAAAACCAACTTTGTGACACACTTCTCATATCTTACATGTGTAAGCCTCGATCCTGCTAAAAGCTGTAACAACGTACTAAGGTTACCATGATCAAATTCTATTTCAGACGTTTCTGGCATAAAAAGTGTTAAAACTACTGCGTTAATACATCTGAATAGTAAAGGTCAGAGCCCTCTTCTCAAAGAAGCTGGGGATATAAACAACCATCTAATAATCAAATCAATCGAGTCTAAACTTTGTTGCGAACTCTGTATCAATTCAGAATTGGAAAAAGAAAAATAGTAATAAGAAATACAAATAAAAAAAAAAAAAGAAAACTGCGTATCCTGGTAAAAACTGTAAAGCTCACCAGAGTCAATCACCCCTTGATGTTGACCTCCTTTTTCAATGTCCCTGGGTTTGGATTTAGAGGCTGTTGGGCTATTTTCTACTTGATTAGACTTTTTAGTATCATCTCGTTCCTCTATCGATGAAGAAGTCCTCTGACTGGTTTTCAGCTCGCTGGACTTTTCAGACTCACTTTGTTGTTCGGTTGATGTAGTAGTTTCATTGGATTTGGGTTCTACAGCCTTTCCAGAGTCGTTTTGACCCTTCATCGATGAAAGCTGGCTGAAGGAAACTTGGATCAAAAAAAGCAGCCAAAGACAAGTTATGATGTCAAGAAAATATAATAGTCAAAATATCTTACAACTTTAAAATCGTACAGTTGAGAATAGGATAAAATGGCAAAGCTAGATGATCATACTACTAGATAAAGCTATTTTACATCACATGCATCAGTACATAAAATTTCATTAACTACAAGAATTCCTCGCAGCAATTATTGTGTCTCGACATCATGCCCCGTAGAACAAAGCTATGGAATAAAACACAGAATACGTTCGTGTCCACGATAAAAGTATATCAATTATATGTTCAGTGGCATAACGGATTATGGTCAAGCTTAGAGCAACTCATAAGAGGCCTCCGACTTCCAAGGGGCTCCAGATGAATCTGGAAAGACAATTGAGAATTTAAGTCTTGGAATTGTCTGCACTAAGTGTATACTAATGAAAGTGACAAGGGCCCCCGAATGAAAATCTCCTAAGGGCCCGGAGTATTTCCGTTACGCCACTGTATATGTTGTTTTGCTTTGTTGGTTACAGTGAAGATTCAAGCTACCTTTCGTTTCTAGGATTTTAGCAACGTCATGTCGTTTCATCTTCCTAAGGATTTTAATAAGTCGCTTTAATTCATTTCCACGTTGGGTTCCCCAATGAGACAAAATGGCATCCGCAGGATTCTTCGACAATTTGAATCTGGCAATTTGATTTGCGGAGTAACCCATGTATTGTGCCAATACTTCACAGTCTTCACCCGGAGTGGGCACGTTTAACTTCATACAAACGCGTTCGTACACATTTGGAGGTAAACCATAAATTGTTTGCAAATCTTTATAAAAAAGACAATAATGTACCATGCTCTTTCTCAAACAATATGTTAAATGAAATACTTTTAGGTATTGCGTATCATCAGGTTCGAAAGACCAAAAATTTCGGTTCATCCGTATTCTGAGGACGCCCGATTTTAACGTCTACTAAAATATAGGGCTGTCCACTTGACCAACTCCCACCTACTATCTCAAAATGGCAGGATAACACTTTATGATATGTCTATTAAACTGAATAATAAAATAAGTTTCCTATTGGTGATTGCCAAAAAGTATACCTTAAAATAAGGTTTCGAGGAGAGACTGAGAATGAATCAATTTGATAAGAAATTGAAACTAAATATGTACTTTAAAGCATGTACCACCTATTCCTAACCTTAATGCCAATTCTAACCCTAACCATAGCTCTAAACACGACTGTGGTACGAACAGGTTTCTCGAAATGAAAAAATGATTGGCATTTTGTTCTACGGTTTGCATCGTTTCGTCACTGGGGTTACATATCGAGCGCCTGATTTGTCTAAAAAGTGGAATAACATTAGCGTAACAAACTCGTTTGTCGGGTTTCATCAGATGAAGGCAAACGCTCCAGAGCAATCAACCTTTAGTCTCATGATTGATTTGTTTTCATGATTTTTTCCTTCAAAAGCTTCAAAGATTCTTTTAAAAATTTTTCATTCACGGTTGACCGCAGATAGGGAAGCCAAACACTCCAAAGCAATAAAAACAACTCAGTCTTTGACTTCGTGTTTGATGATGTTTTCTCGTGTTCGGTTACATTGACGAAACGCTCAAACTCGTTCAAATTCATATATCAGGCAAGTTGATGCGACAAAAACTACTTCTTACTGTTGAATGTTACACAAAATTATACCCAAAACCAAACCCAAATAAACGTTACCATCATGAGAAAATCAATTTTTTGAGTTAAAATGTATATATCAGCAAAACAGTTTTAAGCTGCTTTAGATGGGCGCTTATAATTACGAAGAAGGGCTGTGACAGTTCGTCGACATCTTCATCTGTTTTTGATATAATCTGGTTGTTGTATTATAGATTTAAAGGTAGGTGATGATATCAAGTTAGTCAAACAACATTGTATCAAATCTACAACTGAGTGTTTCTTAAAAGTTGTCGACTAAAACGACTTGAAACGTTGCAAATGCATGGATGCAGGCCACAAAACTAAAGAACACGATTCTAGCTATATGGTGATAATGGCAACTGATTGATACCGAGAATGCTTGATGTATAAAACGTAACACTTTGCTGTCTCTTATGTACCTCTATTCACCGCTAAGTGCTGTCTATCTACATGTGATGACTGAGTCGCCACCTAACTCAAAAGCCGCAACGACGTTAGTATCTCGCTAATGTCAAGAACTCGGATAAATTTACAAATATTTCTACAGAATTCTTTCGTTTTTAAAAGATTTGGAATAAACATCACTGCTACTCAACAACCTTAACTTATAACAAATTGCGCACACTATCATCAAAAGTTCAACCAAAAAATTAAAATGTCTTACCAGTTATTTCGGTTCCAAGTTCACCAGAGTCCTCGTAACTCCGCTCTTCAGAATAATAACCACTGCTTTCCGATGAAGATCCTAAGGAAGCGAAACAGCCATTTTAACATATTAGAAATATCTGTAAACGGTCATAAGCAATCAAATCAAATAATAATAGCCAATATTTTTAAAAGATATTTTACAAAGTTGGGACCATCATTAGCTAACAAACTGGCTAAACTAAGTAAATCATCCAAGTGCTGGATGAAGTCAGCTTTTCTAGGAGCTTTTTCATTACAAAAAGTATCACCTTTGAAAGTCTTGGAACGTATCCATAACTTGGATTGTTCTAAGGCTACTGGTTTCATACCACCGAGTGGTTTCATATATACCAAGCAAAGTGTGGTCTCCCTATCTCCATAAGGATATGAAGCTGTTCGAACAATTACAGAGAAGGGCAACTAACTTTATCTTGAATGATTACAGCTCAGAGCATTAGGATCGATTCGTCAAGCTTAACTTTCTTCCTGTGAATTATTGGCCCAAGTACAAAGACCTCGTTTACTTGGACAAATACTTAAATGAGCCTTCGACCACTGACGCATTTCGCTATGTTTCTATTAAAGTTGCATCTGCGACGAGATTATCAAAAAAATAATGCTTTGTTACAATCTGGTTTTGCGCTCACTCAAACGTTTAAATCTAGTTATTTAAATGGAACAGTTGATCTTTGAAACTCGTTACCTGGCCGTATTCCTTCTATAAATTCTTTTAATTCTTTTGAAGTGTCGCTAAGTAAACACTTACTTGAATGTTTTACATCAAGATTTAAATTTAATGATATTTATACTTGGCGCATAATGTGTAAGAAATGTCACGAACAATCCAATCTGGCTCTAAATTCTGCATATCATTGCTATTTTTAGTTTTTCTTTTATCTTTATTTTTACCATAAGTTTTCTTTCTTATGTAATGTGTACTTTTAGGATGACGTGCCTTGTTTGGGCCTTTTGCTTGTTGCGAGTCTCTCCTTACTGCATATTGTCTTATTTACATGTGTATTTATTTTTACTTTCTCATCATTGCAATCAAAGTTCAAAAATTCAAATTCAAGTTTAAATTCAAATACCAACTGATGTTAAGTTTGTTCAAACTTCAGCAAAACATTTATATATTCCACTATGTCATTTATTTAATTTATCTCTTGAGACTGGAATTGTTCCAGACATTTTGAAGGTACCTAAAGTGACACCCATATTAAAAGGTGCGGATAATTCAAAAATTTCTGGTCAGACTTGTGTCTGTACTTTCTTCCTTGTTCCACAATTTTGGAAAAAATAGTTTGTAAGCAATTAATAAACTATCTTGAGGATAACTCCTTATTATATGAATTTCAATTTGGATTTTGTAAAAAGAGGAACATCACTATATCAATTGTAGGTTTTACTCAACGAACATCGGAAGCAATCGACAAAGGTGAAATCTCTCTTGGACTGTTTTTAGATTTGTAAAAAACTTTTGATACAGTGAGTCACGAAATATTATTGTAAAAATTATAACAAGAAGCCAAATCCTGTCATTATCGTACTTTCTAATTTTTTTAGCGGTCACGTTGGAGTTATGATATCACAGCACCGCTTAACTCTAGAATTTGTTCTAGGCGCGAATGAGAACTTCTGATTGGTTTACGAATCTATAAGAACTTGCCATTTGATAATGAAAGTTAACTTCATTATTCAAAAGTATTATTGCTCAGTTCTTTGTTCATCTTATTAGAGAAGTAAAAACTGTTTTGTTCTATTAATATAGCCTTATGCAAACACTCGGACAGGTTGCGAGAACTCTCAAGCGGCTGTATAATTCATATTCTCCCAACCTTCTCCTCGTGTTTATATCACGCTGTATAAACATAGTAAAACAATTTCAATTTCTTATTGAAATTTTTTCAATGTTTGGTTAACAAGATATTTTCTATCCCGCCAACATGTGTCCACTGCATAAATTTCATTATTCAAAGGTACTACAGCACTGTCCTTTTACTACGTTCCATCCGTTAATTTTTCACTGAATAGCGAATTCATCTACTCACAACGTTATATCTATCGGAAAAGGTATCCAGACTTTGAAAAACCGAACGAAAATGTGCATTTAATTGAAGGTCGGAGCATCATTAGTTGGACTTGGACTGCTGTTTTTTATTAAAAGTATACGCAGAATGCATACATACATGTACTCACACAAATATAATTTTAAGAAAATTTTGTAGAATAATCAGTGGTAAAATAGAATTGAAGAAGAGTATTTATGTCTTTTATTTATGTCTTTACGTCATGTCTTTTCATCTTGTTCAGGATTTCAATAAGTCTGTCTAAGCCATTTCCGGGTTAGGTAGCCCAATGAAACAAAATGGCTTCTGCAGGATTCTTCGACTGTTTGAATTTGGATAGTTGTTTAGCGGAGTACTCCAAGTATTCTGCAAATAATTCATAATCTCCACCCAGAAAGGGCTCGTTTAACATCATACGAGCGTGTTTGTAGACGTTTGGAGGTAAACCATAAATTGTTTGTAAATCTTTATAAAAAAGTCACCATAGTGTATCATTCTTTTTCTCAAATAATATGTTAAATAAAATACATTTAGGTATTGCATATCATCTTGTATGAGAGACAAAAAAACTTCAGTTTATCAGTTTTCAGAAGACACTTGATTTTAACGTGTAAAAGAATGTAAGGGTGTCCACTTGACCATCCTGCATCTGGTACCTCAAAAGTGCACGAAAAAGCTGTATGATATTAAGAAACGAAAACTTCACAATCAACCTACACTGCTGAAGTCCACTGAAAAATGTTGGCGCGAGCGGTATTTGAACTCGCACCTTCGGGATACCGGTCCGCCGCTCTACCTGTTGAGCTATCGAGTCCACAGGGACTGGAGGCGACTTTTTATCTAATTTTAGTGCACAAGATACTCTCGTGACAACTTAACTCTATCCATGAGGATGGATGTGCAGTGTTTCAATTCTATTTCAGAATCATCCTTAAGGTATTTTGGTTAATTGTGAAGTTTTCGATTCATAATACCCTGAAGATGATTCTGAAATACAATTGAAACACTACACATCCATCCTCATGGATAGCGCTAAGTTGTCTCGAGAATATCTTGTGCACTTAAATTGTATAAAAACTCGCCTCCAATCCCTGTGGACTCGTTAGCTCAACAAGTAAAGCGGCGGACCGGTATCTCGAAGGTGCGAGTTCAAATCCCGCTTTTGTCAACATTTTTCAGTTGACTTCAGCAGTGTAGGTTAAAAGCTTTATGATTTGGGTACTAAACTGAATGAACTCCGTTATTTAAAGTTTGGATAACTTGTAACCAAAGGATAACTCCTATTTAGCAAAAAAAACGTGTCTACTGCACAACGTTGGTTATTCAATTCATAGATAGCACTATCTTCTTGCGAATTTATCTACTTCTTATAGTATATCCATCAGAAAAGGTATCCAGGCTTTGAGGAACTGACCGAACAAGTGCATTTTAATGATGTCTTAAGTGTCTCTAGTTACATTGGTATTGCTGCTTTTTTCCTGTAAGGTTATGCATAAGATTTTCCAAGAAAACTCCATGTTGTCTTATAGTTTCTTGAAATAAAAAACTTCCAGAGAGCACCAAAACTTTTCAACTAATTTCCCTTACTTCCCAAAGAGATAAAGGTTTTTGTGCTAGAAATACATCAAAAGTCATGATGTATTTTGTTAAGAAGACTACAATAAGAAGTGCTTAGTATTGACCCTTTGTTATTTAGGAACTTTGGAATAACACTGAAGCCACTCAAACGCAGATGACCACAGCATTATTTTAACTGCCATTAAAAGTTCGACTTTAAATATTTTGCCAATTTCTTTGATTTTCAGTTTACTGGAATCCTCAAGCTCAAATCAGCTTATCATAATAAGGCTTGGTTACATCACCGGGTACTTTTAATAAGCGTTTTTTACCTGGAAATAGATTAACCTCGATAAATAGTTGAACTTGATGTTACAGTACCTTGTCTAAAAATATATGCAGAATGCATTCATGCATATAATCTCACTCAAATACAATTTTAAGAAAATTTAGTAGAATAATTACTGTGGAAAAATAAAGTCGAGTATTTATGCCTTTCATTTACAATATCTTCGTTCCAGCTCTTATCTGGTTGGAAGATAATTTAAATAGCAGTCAAAACATTTAAGCAAGATTTAAGCCCTCTAATGAAAGAATATTATCGTTTAAAATATGCCTACCATGGTTTTGAACGCCTAAGTTCCATAGCAGTTACCATACATAGTGGATCATATACCTCTTAAGTTATTAGTTTTTTGATGTTATTTTCTTTTAATCAATGGTTTTATTTTAAGTTGACCTGATTTGACAAAAAATCATTCACTAAGAGATGAACGTTCGTCAAGCTCTATCCTCAGAAAAACGATTTCTGAGCTCCAGATAGGAATCAAACACGCAACCTTCTGATGACCGGTGAGACACTCTAACGATTGAGCTACCAAGACTCAGAGGTTAGCTAAGGTGCAAGTTTATTACATATATTGATATGTGCGACCTGAGCGGAAGCCACTATATGTTAATAATGAGATCTATGAGATATATAAATATATATCTATGAGATATATATTAGAAATCGTTTTTTGGGGGGTAGAGCTTGACCAACGTATATCTCTCATCAACATACCTCCAAGCTCACACAATTCAAAATATATATCTCATGGTTCACATTATTAACATATAGGACATGTGCGACTCAGATGGTGAGCTAAGGTGCAAGTGCGACATACGTGCGACCTGAGCGGAAGCCATGTTAATAATGATATTCATAATAAAATATAAATTCCATCTATAGCATTATTAACATATAGTAGTGTAGAGTTCTGATCACTAGTGACGTCCATCGCGCCACGATGTCAATTTCGTCCAGAGTGCCCTGTGATACTTATAAATAAAGGTTTATACACCACATTTGTGGCGACGAGGAAAACTTAAACTTCGGCCAGAGAACAGACTAAGTGTTCGAGGACTAACCGGACTGGTTGAGACAGGAATTAGTAGGGGAAACCATGCCGACTTTTGGAAAGATAGATGAATACAACGAAAGTGAAGATTGGCGCCATTATGTCGAACGTCTTAACCACTTCTCCGAAGCAAATGAAATTACAGACGATGCTAAACAACGGTCAATATTCCTGGTTAGTGTTGGTGCAAAGACATACAAGCTGATCAGAAGTTTAGTAGGTCCAGAAGATCCGAAAGAAAAGAGCTACGCAGATGTGGCAAAGTTGGTTCAAGAACACTTCAAGCAAAAGCCTTCAGTGATAGTTGAACGTTTCAAATTTAACACCCGTGGTCAGCAACAAGGTGAAACCATTTCAGTATTTTTAGTTGAATTAAGACGTCTCTCGGAGAATTGCGAATTTGGAGCGACTTTAGGTGAGATTTTGCGAGATTGTTTGGTTCGCGGGGCGAGTAACAACAAAATTCAATGACGCCTGTTAGCAGAACCCAACTTGACATTGAAAAGAGCCATGGACTTAGCAATAGCCGTGAAACATCCTAAAAAGACGCGCAAGATATACACAATAACAAAACACCCGGCTGAAGCACAGTGAATAAGTTAGAGAAACAGCTAAAGCACTCTAAAAGGCAAGATACAGGCAGGTCAGTCAAATGTTTTCGATGTGATGGTAATCACCACCCCAGTGATGGCCGTTTTAAGGAAGCTAATTACCGCACGTGTGGAAAAATTGGGCACATCTCCAGGGCTTGTGGAACTAAAGAGAAGAGAAAGTCTAGGGTAGGGAAACAACATGGGAAAAAGAAATCAGACAAACCCATACCAACCCACCATCTTAGGAAAGAAAGAGAAAGTCACCCAGAAGATGAAGGAAGTGCCACAGCATATTCTATGTTCATGTTTAGCAGAGAAAGTCCATCCCCCTATCAAGTGAATGTTACTGTAAATGGGTTCCCCATAGATATGGAACTTGATACTGGTGCATCTGTCAGTCATGAGTGAGGAAATGTTTGCAAAGCTACATAGTAATGGTAAATTACCTAAACTGCAGAAGACAGAGACTGTACTTCATACTTACACTGGGGAGAAAGTTAAACCAAGGGGCAGCCTTGATGTCATGGTTTCATATGAAAACAAAGAATATAAACTGCCTTTACTCATTGTCCAAGGACATGGGCCAGCATTACTTGGTAGAAATTGGCTAAATAAGATAACATTAAATTGGCATGCAATCAAAAAGCTTTCCCCAGTAAACCAGCACCTAGGAAAGGTAGTGAGAAAGTACCTACAACTATTTGAAGAAGGGCTTGGGTCTTTAAAAGAGATAACACCAAAGATCCAAAGAAGTGCTTGTAAATGGTCATAAGCAAACAAGTAAACTAACAATTGCTAATACTTTTAACAGATATTTTACAAAATTGGGACCATCATAAGCTATAACCTGGCTAAGCTTGGAATATAGCTATAACTTGGATTGTTCTAAGGCTACTGGTTTTATACCAGTTGGTGTTACGTTTATTCAAACTTTAACAAGACATTTATATAGTCCACTATGCTATATATTTAACTCATCTCTTGAAACAGGAATTGCCCCTGGCATCTTGACGGTAGCTAAAGTAACACCCATATTAAAAGGTACGGATGAGTAAGTAAATTCTAATTACAGACCTGTTATCAACTGAACGGTTTTTTCTAACCTGCTCTAATTTACCTTCCAACAAAAATTCGACAAAAACCATAATTTAAAATAAGGTTTTGAGGAGAGACTGAGAACGAATCAATTGATAAGGAATTGAAATTAAGTATGTATTCAAAACATGTACCACTTATTCCTAACTCTAGCACCAACCCTAACCCTAACCATTGCTCTAAACACAACCTAAAAACCAGAATAACGCTCTAATCAATCCCTGAACTCCTTTCCACTCCCTCGTTCCTAGGCTTCTTGCAGAAACGTTATTTGACTGTATACTTTTTAGCATTTACCATTTCCTATTACGCATGCAATGATTGTTCAGCTACCGTGTTTATATCAGGCTATTGAAACACGGCTATGACATCACAGCACCGCTTGACTCCAGAATTTGTTCTAGGTGCGAATGAGAACTTCTGATTGGTTTACGAATCTATAAGAACTTGCCATTTGATATTGAAAATTAAGTTCGTTTTTCACAATTATTATTGTTCAGTTCTTTGTTCATTTTATTAGAGAACTAGAAACTGTTTTGTTCTATTAATATAGCCTGACGCAAACACTCGGACAGGTTGTGAGAACTCTCAAGCGGCTGTATAATTGAAATTCTGCCAACTTTCTCCTCGTGCTTGCCTCAAGCTATATAAACACAGCAAAACAATTTCAATTTCTTATTGAAAGTTTTTCAAAGTTTGGTTAACTTGTCACCAGAGGATAACTCCATTTATCAAACAACATGTGTCCGTTGCACAAGTTTGGTTATTCAAATGAATGACAGCATTGTCCTCTTTTTACGTTCAATCTGTTAATTTTTCACTGAATAACGAATTCATCTACTCATTACGGTATATCCATTGGAAAAGGTATCCACACTTTGAAAAACCGACCAAAAATGTGCATTTAAATGAAGGTTGAAGCATTTTTAGTTAGACCCAGACTGCTGCTTTTTATTGTATATTTTTGATATGTATAGGCTTTTCCAAGAAAAATTTAAGTTCTGTCTGATAAATTTCAATTCCATACGGCAAACACGAACTCATATAGATCGTTTCAACTCAACCCCAGAGATTCACAAAACAAAGAACATGGTCATCTTGGGTAAACGGCAAAATAACTTAATTAAAAATGTGTGGTTTAGGTAGAGCACAAATAACTAAACGAGTCGTACAACGATTGTCGTAATTATCAATGGAAAACTGTATGGGACGCAACCTGGAAAGAATGGAGGTAATTGTTCCCACTTGTGAAACAGTCCTATATTTCAAAGCATGCAGCATCTTTTTCAAGGAAATTGTGGGAGGTTTTATCGTTCTGGTTTTCTTTTTATGTTTATTTTTATTTTCTTCAAAGTTTTTGACAGGAAATCCATTTTTGGTGCGTTTTCAAGGCTCTAATATAGAAAAATACTTCCACGGGTAGCAGAAAATTTATTGAAATGACTTCCTTTACAGAAAACCTCGTTCGATCTCTGAAAACTGCATTTAAGTTAAAGTTAAAGAGAAAACTACAAGCAGAGGTACTTGGAAATGACCCTTTTTGACCATTAACGACTTTGGCATATCATCAAACTCATCGAGCTGAAATAATTACCACATTACATTCACTTACACTGGAAGTTCTACCGTCTTTTTTAATATATCTTAACAGTTCCTTTGATTTTAGGTCGACTGGACTCCTAATGCTTAACGACCTTATGGGAATACGGCTTGGTTACACCACTAGGCTTTCCGAAGCTATATTCTGGGCCAGGAAATAAATAAGCCGCAACCAACTTTAGCAGAAATGAATTTAATACTAAAATGTCCTCTTTTAAAATACATGCAGACTATATTCATTCATCTGATGGTCTACAAATACAATTTAAAAAACATTGAAAGCATAGTTACAATGCAAAAATGAAACTTAAGTCGGATACTGAAGACTTTCTTTCACAATATCTTTTTCAAGCTTTTATTTGGTTTGAGAATAGTTTTAGAATTCAGTTAAAACGACTAAGGGGAGTTAGCTCTTAGCAAGCAAGATCAGTCTACAAGTGTTTTACTCTAGACCATTTTATTTGTCATGAGGAGCGGCCCTTCCGATCGACGGAAACCGGAATGGTGAAAGGGACGATTAGTTTAAAACATGCAACCATGGTTTTAACCGCCTAACTTCCAAAGGAGTAACCATGCACAGTAAAACACATACTTCACAGATTGCGAATTTTTTTGTAGATAATTATGTTTAGCTTGTGATTTTATTTTAGACTGATTAGATTTGCAGCGTTGCTCTTTTCCACTTTATTTGCACTTTAATAGCTTATCTTGGGTACAATTTTCTAGCTGCTTGAGTAGTCCATGAATACAAGAAAATGATTGACTGATCAAAATCATTGCTTAGACCTAGAGTCTCCATTTAGATTAAGATAGATATTTCCACTACCTTCGATTTTAAGTTCGTACATATAAACTACGTTTTTCGTTCTACTACTTTCGTTGGCCTACTCCAACGTTGCTGTTCTAACATTCCTAAAATATAATCTCTTCGAGCAGAGATATGGTGTGCACAATGCACATGAAAGAGCACACTTCAGATATTTGTGTATTGAGGAATACCAGATCATCAAAAATAAGTGGTAAATGTTTTTGAGCGACTATGATATGCTGATATTTATTAATGGATCGTTCACGGTTCTATTATTTCCACAGAATTTGTATTTTACGCACTAGATTCCAGGTTTTCCACTTTACCACGTAATGTCAAATAGATTCTACTGCTCTGGACAGGTGTTTTCACTTGGAACGTTCTAACAAAGAGATTTTTCCCGGTAAGGTTTCTAACTCTCCGACTACATCTGTAGACAAATAACTTTACTTGGAAATACACAACGCGTATTAAAATACCCCACCTATGAGAGACAAGTAGACATGCGTAGTGGTAATTTAAAAAACTAAATGAAACTTAAACCGCACGTAGATAAGCATCTCGATAATGTTAAAAACTAGATAAAATTTAAGAATATATTGAAACAGTTCTTTAGTTTATAAGCAATTTAAAATAACGTAAAAATCTTTCCATAAGTCTAGTTTATAACTAATCCCAAACACAACCACATGAAATTCTACCAACATGTTAAAATGTCTTACCAAATTTTTCGCCTTTAAGAATTCTACGCTCCTTACCACTGATCTCTTTGGAAAAAGGAAAACGGTGCCTCAGTACTTTGGACACAGACTTTCCGGCTGGAAATATATAAGATACCAAGAGTATTTTGTAAAACTAAATTTGACGTAGACATTCTTTAATATTTAACGAGTTTCTGTACTATGATAGTGACATCTATTATGTCATTTAAACTGGGAAAATGCCTCGTTCCAATATGGCAAAAGAATCTAATAAAAAAATCTATTTCTGCAGTACACCTAATGGTAAAAACCATCGATTGCATTTGTCAATGAGTAGCAAGTCTTTAGTTTAATTGAAGATCTCTTGTTTTCCTTTTGTTTATAATACGACGTTTTGCAAGTTGATGTGGCATAAATACTAAACCTGTAATATACATAATCTGCATGAATGGCAAATCATGTAATGTTTCGAGAATTAAAAGCTTCAAAGATACAGTATAAAATTTTCACTCTCTACCCTCTCGACATGACAAAGCCATAATTAGTTTTCCGACCAGATTAAGACATATGAAATACCTAATTTACTTGTGAAATGAACTGGTTCGAAATGTCACATGGGATATCTTAGTATAAGATCCACATGTGGAAATTAATTTCATGTATGAAATTTTTATTTCGCATACAGTATTGGCACAATTCCCATGGGAAATATTATTTTCATATGTGAAATGGTATGTGAAATTTTTGTAAGAGGAAAGCATCTGGGGAGAAAAACGTTTGGAACCCCTGATCAATACATACACATTTCATACGCAAATTATTATTGACTAAATACTTAGACTGAAAGACACGAGCCTCTATGAAAAACTACATAAGGTGTTATTAGGGAAGAATGGTGATTTCCCCTAATAGTTGGAAAAATTGTATGTCCCAGAAATATACAATCTTTTTGACAAAAATGTGTATTTTTTGCAATGCTTGCAACCGCATACGGCTTTTTGAAGCGTTTTCAACACTCGAAATAGAAAAATAAAAAATTTTTAGATGGTGCAGAAAAACGTTTCGACTCGGTTCCCTTTCGGCAAACCAGGATGTGTCCGTGAAAATTTTAGAGGTTGGTAACTGCCGTGACTGATCACAAAGAATTCCAACGTTTCGAGCAAAGTCCCTTCGTCAGACATGTTCTGGAAACGAAACGTTGGAATTCTTTGAAATCAGTCAGGGCCGTTATCAACCTTTACACTTTTTACCTTATCTAACACTCTCTCCGCAATATTCTATTTTTGTATCCATGAAAACTGTATTTTACTTGAAAAGAAGACAACAGAATAAGAAGTGCTCGGAAACGACCATCGACGTTTAACGACTTTGGAATGATATCAAACGACCGAGCTGAAATCATTGCCATTAGTGCAATATGAAATTCAACCGTTTATTTAGTCTTATTTTAAATATCTTGTCAATTCCTTTGAAGGTAAGTTGACTGGGACTCTTCCACCTCAATGAGCTGATCAAAATAAGGCTTCGTAGCACCATGAAATACTTTTAGGTATTGCGTATCATCGGTTTCGAAAGACCAAAAGTTTCCGTTCATCCGGATTCTGAGGACGCCCGATTTTAACGTCTACTGAAATGCATGGCTGTCCACTTGACTAACTCCCACCTACTATCTCAAAATGGCAGGATAACACTTTATGATATGGCTATTAAACTGAATAATAAAAAAAGTTTCCTATTGGTGATTGCCAAAAAGTACATTTTAAAATAAGGTTGCGAGGATAGACTGAGAACGAATCAATTGGTAAGGAACTGAAACTAAGTATGTACTTCAAAACATGTACCACCTATTCCTAACCCTAATACCAACCCTAACCCAAACCATAGCTCTAAACACAACCTAAAAACCAGCATAACACTTTAATCAATCCTTGAACTCCTTTCCACCATCTCGTTCCTAGGCTCCTTGCAGAAACGTTATTTTACTGTATACTTGATAGTATTTGACGTTTCCTATTACGGACGCAATGATTGGTCAGTTACCGTGTTTATATCGGGCTCTGCAAACATGGTTATGAGATCACAGCGCCGCTTGGCTCCAGAATTTATTCTAGGCGCTAATGTGAACTTCTGATGGGTGTACGAATCTATAAGAGCTTACCATTTGATATTGAAAATTAAGTTCGTTATTCACAATTATTATTGCTCAGTTCTTTGCTCGTCTTATTAAAGAAATCGAAACTGTTTTGTTCTCTTAATATAACCTGATGGAAACACTCGGACAGGTTACGAGAACTCTCAAGCGACTGTATAATTCAAATTCTCTCAACCTTCTCCTCGTGTTTGCATCACTCTATATAAACATGGCAAAACAATTTCAATTTCTTATTCAAAGTTTTTCAATGTTTGGTTAACCTGTCACCAGAGGATAACTCGTATTCAGCAAACATGTGTCCACTGCATAAGTTTGTTTATTCAAAGGAACGATAACATTGTCCTCTTTCTACGTTCCATCCGTTAATTTATCACTGAATAGAGAATTCATCTACTCATTATGGTATATCCTCGGAAGAGGTATCAAGACTTTGAAAAACCGACCGAAAATGTGCATTTAAATGAAGGTCGGAGCATCTTTAGTTAGACTTGGACTGCTGTTTTTTATTGCATATTTTTGATATGTATAGGCTTTTCGAAGAAAATCTAAGTTCTGTCTGATACGTTGCAAGTCCATAGGGCAAAAACGAACTCATATAGATTGTTTCAACTCAACCCCAGAGATTCACAAGACAAAGAACATAGTCATCTTGAGTGAAAGGCAGAATAACTTAATTAAAAATGTGTGGTTTAGGCTGACCACAAATAACTAAACGAGCCTTACAACGAATGTCGTAATTATCAATGGAAAACTGTATGGGGCGCATTCAGGAAAGAATGAAAGCAATTTTCCCCACTTGTGAAACAGCTCTATATTTCAAAATATACAGCATCCTTTTCAAAGATATTAAGTGTTTTCTGTTTTGTTTTTCTTTTTTTGTTTGTTTTTATTTTCTTCGTTATTTTTGACAGGAAATGGAATTTTGGTGCGTTTTCAAGACTCTATAATAGAAAAATACTTCCACGGATAGCAGAAAAATTATTGAACTGACGTCCCTAACAGAAAACCTGGTTGCATCTCTGAAAACTGTATTTAAGTTAAAGTTAAAGAGAAAACTACAACCAGAAGTAGTTGGAAATGACCCTTTTTGACCATTAACGACTTTGGCATATCATCGAACTCATCGAACTGAAATAATTACCACATTACATTCACTTACACTGGACGTTCTACCGTCTTTTTAAATATATCTTACCAATTCCTTTGATTTTAGGTCGAATGGACTTCTCATCCTCGATGAGCTTATTGGAATTCAGCTTGGTTACACCACCAGGCTTTCCGAAGCTATATTCTAGGCCAAGAAATAAATAAACCGCAACCGACATTAGCAGAAATGAATTTAATACTAAAATGTGTTGTTTCAAAATACATGCAGACTATATTCATGCATCTGATGGTCTACAATTACAATTTAAAAAACATTGAAAGCATAACTACAATGCAAAAATGAAAATTAAGTCGGGTACTGAATATTTTCTTTCACAATATCTTCTTTCAAGCTCTTATTTTGTTCGAGAATAATTTTAGAATTCAGTTAATACGACTAGGTGGGGTTAATTCTTAGCAAGCAGGACCAGTCTACTAGTGTTTTACTCTAGACCATTTTACTTGTCAAGAGGAGAGATCCTGCTGATCAAGCGAAAACCAGAATGGTGAAAGGAACGATTAAAGTGGAACTCCGTTAATATGACTACCGTTGAGCCGAAAAAATTTGGTCGTTTTAACGGGGTGGTCGTATTAAGGGGAATGGATCATATACGTAAATGGCAAACGGAGTCAGATTTCAATTAGCATAACGCTAAAACCACAAAATAATCCACAAATGAATTTTATTTACTAAACACAACTTAACAAAATTAACCAAATGAGATGAGTAAGCTTGATAATAAGCCCCTTCATTAGTTATTTAAATTTCTTTAGGTTTAAAAAATTCTGTAAGCTTCCATTGGTTTTTCCGACACTCAAGCCAATCGGTTTGAGCTTGGCAGATTACTCTGGCGAGCTCATTTGCTGTTTTTGAGTTTCTTTTCTGCTAGAGAATATCCAAAGCATCCTGCATTGAAGATATTGCCGCTCGATACGAGGATAGTTTGGCGCTACCGGGAGTTTTTCAACCTCATCATTACTGTCCTCATGATTTTCTTCGCTTGCAGTGGTTGAATCGATTTGTTCACGTCCTACTTGCCGAAAAAAGATGTCTTCCCAATTGTCTGGAAGTTCTTGACAAAATGGTGCATCAAGACATCCATCTATCACTTGTCTCAATGAAACTGTATTGTCTTCATTGGTTTCGTTTGCTAAGACTTGAACTGCAACAAGTTCGCTTTCAAGATCTGCAAATGGATCAACGTCACTGCCACTGGAATCTACTGTATTCGTGTTTCCTTCGGAACCCAAGATATCTGCCTTGATGAAACACTTGACAGTTGTTGTTTCGGAAACTTCATTCCACGCTATGGCCGTCCATCTAATTGCCTGACGAATCAGGGATGCCAGCTTTTCTGGGCGATAATAAGCCAACCGCATGTTCAAAATAAGCCAAAAAAAGCCAAACTCTAAAATTAAGGCGGGGACTGTGTCCAAATGACAATTGCAGTAATAATTACGCAAGTAACCGGTTTATCACTTTATCCGAGACATAAAAATTTTAAATTTCAACTCTATTTTACTTCGGTATACACTTTACATTTCAAAACATTTAGTATAGTTCAAATAGTTGAAGTATACACATAAGATAGTCTATGATACCGGCATTCGGTTCAAAACTCGGTTTCAAAGAGAAGTTCATCTTCGTCAACGGGTGAAGAGTTTCCCGTAGCATTATTACCTTTATACATGTTTTTATAGTTGAAAAGTTCAAGCATCCTCTTGGTTGCCACAAAATCCTTGCAGCACTTCTCCTTAAAATACAGATTGCCACGGATTCTAATAATAGCTTCGAGCATAGGAGAATTCATCTTTTTTCGTGATTTCGTCTTGATTGCTGAGACATAGGAAAAGATTCGCTCCACCAAAGCATTGCTTGCTGGCGTAGTAAGACAGGCTAGGGCGTAGGCCGAAAGTTTACTAAAAGTTCTGTTGCCTATTATGTTTTGATAGTCCAGTACACCAGACCAAAAGCTGACGGCATCAACTGGAATGCCCATTTTGAAAACTCCATTCTCTTGCCAGTTGACATACAGGATACTCCGACATTGGTTGTCAGTCTCCTGGATCTTCTCATGAATGAGGTGCTGCTAAATAGGACAACCTGTTTAACCTGTTCGGCTGCTTCTAAAAGCCACGAGTGGCACCTTCCGTAGACTTCTCGAACTCTCCTGACCGTCGTCTCGTCATTTTTCATCCTGTGAATTGACGCATCATCTTAGAAGATAAATTTTGCTCCGTAGTCAACCTTGTCAGTTTACAAGGGATCACCGGACGAATTATAGACCCAACCTCTCAAACTGTTGTAGAACAGGTTGAGCTTTTTGACCGCCTCGGTAGCTTCAGCATCAGTTGCCTGAAAATACGCATTCACCCTTTCGAACTCTGACGCCACAGGCGACAAGTAATGGAAATAAAGGTAGTTAATTGGATCATGGAGCATTTCTTTGATGAGTCATGCCTTATAACGGACATTTGCTTGTCCTTCACATTCAGCCAGGGAAAAGTACGTTTTCAATATCTCCCAATGCACGAGTATATTGAAAATTACTTTTCCTCGCACCAGCCATCTAGTCTCATTGCACTTCTTGAAGGGAAGAGGAATCGTGGAACTTTCCACACTGCAGCCTCCGAAAGTTTCAAAGAGTTCCTTGTAGGCGTCGCGACAAAATCCGTTTTCGGAAAACCACTTCGGCATTTCACTTAGCATGAAACCAACATTGGCAGGCATTTTTTCGAATGCATGTTTGATGCAGAGGGCCAAGGAATGACAAATGCACTTTATCAGAATACAGTTTGGAGACGCTGCTTTAATTCTCGACCATACAGAGTCATGCTCTCCGACCATAACAGATGCTCTGTCACGTGCATAACCGATGCAATCCGATAGACTCAGGCCAGAGTGTTCAAGGCAACTTTTCAGTGCTTCAAACAAATCCTTGCCCGTTGCTTTCACAACTGGTATCAGACTCGAAAACGAGGTGACGACTCTCCTCTCCGGCTTGCTGTAATAGCGAACTACCACGCAAAGATGTTTGCCGCAGGAAACGTCTGTCGAGTCATTAAGAATAACACGGTACTTTTGACCCGCCATATCTGAGCAGAGATCTTCGTACAAAGCAGGAGCGATCACATCTTTGATAAGCAGGCTGCACTTCATTCGGTGTAACTTCATTTTCTCTTGCTTGCTGCCTTTTCCATGCTGCACCACGATTTCACCCAGATGGTCAACTGCGTTGAGCGAGCTGTGGCATGTTATGGCACCAGCAACCTGAAGTTCCATCTCTTTCACGCGTTCATCTTCATTAAAACGTGGTATCTTTCTATTTTGGGATACCAGATTGGTTTGTCTTTTGTGCTTTGCGGACTGTTCGTGTTGACTGGTATTTGACAATTGCAGAATAATATTGCTTTGGCACAAAGAGCAGTAAGCATCTTCAGAACCATCTATGGCTTTTTGAACCCAAAGAAATTTGTTTTGCCACTCTGACTTAAATTTTCTCGAGGAGTCATAGTGACTTTTCCACTTGTTTCCTCGGCCACTTGCGGCCAGTTTGCTTAAGCTCATCAGTTATTGATTACTGATCAATGGTCATAAAATGAGCTTCACTCTAACTTAATGTGTCGAGTTCTAGGACTTTTACTTTTTAAACTTTTATCCAGTTTCACTAATTAACTGACTTATTCTCTTTTTATACCTTTAAACGGATCAAAATTCTTGAATTATGATTGGTTGATCAAAATGCGGGCGGACCTCTGGCAAGACAGCAAGCTGGGTGACGATGTTCTAAATTAAGAATTCGTCTCTGATTGGTTGATAGTTATCCCATGGTTATCCAACTCTCGATACTTTGTACTGCTCTTTACCGTGATTCGGCAATTAGCCTTTCAAAGCAACAAAGCGGCGAATTTTAACCAATGAAAAACTGAACTATGTTGTAAAGACCGACGAATGTCCGTTTTTGTAGGAAAAAAGCCAAAAATAAGTCAAAAAATAGTAATAAGCCAAACACGATTTTTCCAAGCCAAACCTTGTAAAAACAAGCCAAATTTGAAAAATTTGGCTTAAAAAAGCAAACTGGCAACCCTGTGACGAATATCAACAGACAGGCATACTTCCGACGCAGAAATACACTCATCCACTTTAGTGACAACGTGTGTAAGCAGGCCTTTATAATACTGGAGCTTAAAAGCTTGAATAATACCAAGATCAAGTGGCTGCAGTCGTGATGTCGTGTTTTTGGGCAAGAAGACAACTTTAATTTCCTCATACATTTCATCCAAGTTTCCAGGGTGCCAAAAGCCATTGTCCATAAACAAGAGAATTCTTCTATTTTCTTGTCTCAGTCTCCGATTGAGTTTTGATAGAATTTTCATCTAGATGCTACCTACAATCCAGGCTTTTGGTTGGTTGAAATATTGGCACGGTAAGTTATCTAAATTTCGGATGTCTTTAAAACATCTCGGTCTTGCTGATTTTCCAATTACGATCGGCTTTTCTTTTCCACCACTAGCGTTGACAAAGAACGCACATGTAATCCTATGCTTTGGCTTTTTTCCGCCGGTGCAATTACAGGAAACTTCGACCAGTGATTTGTTTGGAAGGGCTCTGAAAAACTGATCTGTTTTATCCATTATTCCAGATATCGCGAGGTTCTCGTCAGGGGGTGAAATACTAGGATTGTGTCTGGCGCAATTAACCCACTAACTCACAAAAGTGATGAATAATGAGCAATAAGAGAAATGAAGATAACGACGTGAATGAGGACAGAAATGGTCTCTTGTCCGGCAGTGTTTGAAGTGAACGGACAGGGACCACTCGGTCGTCATCAAGTTACTGCCCGTAGAAAGTGGAACAATGCGTTATATAGAGTTGTAATGGAATGCTATTTTGAGAGTAAACCAGGAACCAGAGGGTACAGAAGGAGAATGTTGAATAGCTGGCAGTACTGAGGAATGTTTAGGATGTCTGAGTAAAATTTAGCTGACCAGGCAAGAGCAATTAGAAACAATAATTGGCTCTCCACTGTGGAGCTGGAGGAGATTAAGCGACGAGTGGATAGTGAAGCAGGTGACGAGAACGATGAGAATAGGATGAATAATGATGGAATGAATATGCAGCAAAATCAAGAACCTGTTTCTGAGTGTAGCTCGGAGAGGGAAGACAACGAGGAAGGAGTTTACCAATTTCGAGTCCTAAATCCGGAAAAACTGTCAGAGGGACAGCGAGATATTCTAAGTGATATCAAACTGGCTCTAGAAGAAGATGAGGCAAAACAACCAACATTTTTGAAACATGTGGAGAGAAAGAAGCTCCTTGAGGTGGCTAAAGAAGTGAATGATGTACTAGCGTACATTCAAACAGCTGATATAACCGAAACCAATCGGCTAATGCGAACCTCAGCAGTGGTTGTAACGCGGAGACTAGGTATAAATAAAAGAAGTACTGAAGCAAGAAAAAAACTCTTTTGGAAGAGAAGAATAAAGAGCATAACTGATCTGCTGAAGAGTGATATTATTGAGAAATTGAAGCAGCAAGTGACAGCGAATGCTGCAAAATTAAGAAGATATGAACAACGGATAAACCAGTACAGGCAAAACTGCATGTTTCAGAATGATCAGAAGAAATTCTATCAAGAAATGGGCGGTGTAACCAGGGAGAGAGACATTAAACCTGATCCCCTAGAGAGCTGCGATTTTTGGAGCAATATCTGGGATAATCCTACCGAGCACAATCAAGAGGAAGAATGGTTAGATGAAGTTAGAGAAGACCTGAGCCAACACACGGCCCAAGAGGATGGGATGATTTCAGTACTGGATGTGAAACAGCAGTTGAGGAAAATATCGAAGTGGAAAGGGCCTGGGCCGGATGGCGTGCAGAGATTTTGGTTGAAGAATTTTCAAGCACTTCACTGTCGCATTGCAGAACAACTTAATGTAATTCTGGAATCTTGCTCCGTGCCACAATGGATGAAACAAGGAACAACGATTCTCTGTGTGAAGGATCCGTCATTGAAAAATGCTGTGAAAAACTTCCTTCCACTTATGTGAAAGTTACTCAGCGGAATGCTTTCAGAAAAAATGTACTATCATTTTGAGATGGGACAGTTACTTTCTGAGGAAGAAAAAGGATGTCGGAAACGTTCAAGGGGGACGAAAGACCAACTCCTCATAGATAAAATGGTATTACGGAATTGTAAGCGTAGAAAAACGAATTTGGCGGTGGCCTGGATTGACTATCGTAAGGCTTACGACATAGTGCCTCATTCCTGGATTATGGAAATGCTAGAGCTTACTGGAATAGCTCCTAATATCCAACGATTAGTACGAGAGAGCATGCAAAATTGGAAGACGGTGCTTACATCAAATGGCCGAATTCTCGGGGAAGTCAAAATCCAAAGAGGCATTTTCCAGGGTGACAGTCTATCACCCCTGTTGTTTGTCATCTGCTTAATGCCGCTGTCGATCGTCCTGCGAAGCTGCAAAGGAAGATACCAACTAGGAAAGGATGCTGGGTCCATTAACCATCTGTTGTACATGGACGACCTAAAGCTGTATGAAAAAGGTAAGTTTAAAATTGACTCTCTATTGAACACTGTCCGGATAGTTAGCAGTGATATCGGCATGGAGTTCGGCCTTAAGAAGTGTGGTGTACTCGTTCTAAAGAGAGGAAAGATTGTGAAGACTGAAGGAATTGATCTCCCAGAGAGGCGACGAATGAAAACGGTAGAGGATGATTGTTACAAGTATCTCGGGATCCTTGAGTACGACGATCTACTTCACGATAAAATGAAAGAAGCGCTGACCAGTGAGTAATTCCACAGAGTGAAGAAAGTTTTAAAATCGAAGTTAAATGGAAGGAACACCATACCAGCTTTAAACACATGGACCGTGCCAGCCAAACGTTATGGAGCCGAGATAGTGAACTGGTCTAAAGCTGAGCTGAAGAACATGGACAGGAAGACAAGGAAACGGATGACAATCTATGGAATGCTACACCTTCGAGCGAATGTTGACCGCTTGTACCTTCCAAGACGATGTGGTGGTCGTGGGCTGATTGGAGTTGAGGACTGTGTGCTTGCTGAAGAGATAGGCCTGTCCAATTATGTCCAGAAAAGTGAGAAACCACTGCTTGCGGCGGTGAGGAATGAAAGTTTCCCAAACTTGGAAAAAGATGAGACTGTCAAGCATTTCAAAGAAAGGAAGAGGAGAAAGAGACAAGACGACTGGAAGGCTAAAACATTACATGGTCAGATCTTACGTCAAACTGAAGATGTCAGGGATGGGGCATCGTAGGACTGGTTGATGAGAGGAGCCTTGAAAAAGGAGACCGAGGGTCTGATCATAGCAGCCCAAGATCAAGCATTGAGAACTAATGCGTTCAAAGCAAAAATCGGGAAACAGCAGCTATCTCCTTTATGTAGAATGTGTGGAGGGAAAGACGAGACGGTGGGTTACTTGTTGTGTGAATGTAGCAAGATGGCACAGATGCAATAAAAACATCGACATGACAACGTTGCCAGGATTGTGCACTGGGCAATCGCAAAACAGCGTGGACTTGAAGCCGAAGAGAAATGGTACAAACACAAGCCGGAACCAGTCATTGAAAATGCTAACATAAAAGTACTGTGGGATTTTACCATCCAGACGGATCGTAAAATTGAAGCTCGGAGATCGATCATTGCACTCCTAAACAGGAAAGAGAACGAATGCATAGTAATTGACATTGCTGTGCTAGCAGATGCTAACATTGCAGTCAAAGAGATAGAGAAGATCAAAAACTACCAGGACCTTAGAAGAGAAATTGCACGTCTATGGGATATCAAAACGTGTGCGGTTCCAGTGGTGGTTGGCTCATTTGGTATGGTTAGCAAGAACCTTGCCAAGTACCTTGGGAAGATTGAAATCCCAACAAAGATCGAACTCGTGCAGAAAGCAACACTACTCGGGATTCTGCGAAATGTGCTTGAGGCCTAAGGCTGTGAGACACAGCTTGCCCTCAGCGTAATATCATGTGGCCAGCGACTATCTAAGCTGAGAAAATTCTAAAT
Organism: Heliopora coerulea; assembly: GCA_030142905.1. Classification (NCBI taxonomy): domain Eukaryota; kingdom Metazoa; phylum Cnidaria; class Anthozoa; order Scleralcyonacea; family Helioporidae; genus Heliopora; species Heliopora coerulea. The sequence goes on from JASJOG010000143.1 coordinate 626,248, forward strand.
GATAATAATAATAATAATAATAATAATAATAATAATAATAATAATAATAATGGTAATAATAACCGTAGTGATAAAAGCGACAGCAATAGTAGTATTATCAATTATAATAATTATAATTAAAAATAACCGTAATAATGAAAACCAAAATATAAAAACAAGAATAGTACTCATAAAGAGATAATTCGTAATCTTGGGAAATGGATGACATCGACTCAAAATAAACACCCTCAACGTGTCCTTTTGGAGTGCTTTCAGACATAACCAAAATGAAATCAGACTAAAGGATATCGCTGTTAGTGCCGAGATTCTGTGATAAGATAATACATAAATTTTCTTGGAAAAGACTAAATATGGAAATCTTCCACTGGAAATTTTTGACTTTTTAACGTCAAGGAACCCATTTAAAGTTATTTGTTAGAGAATTTTTCTAGACATCTGATCTGTAGGAATAGTAAACTGCGAGTTATATTTCTCTTGCCATATCTTTTAATAGTCAACAAAGATCGTTGGCTGGAATCCTAGCCTTCAAGTGGGCTCTTTTTCCCACTTATCTCCATTGGTTTCTCGGGATGGGTTCTACGTTATATTATGGGTTCGTTCGTAATACGTGTTTAAAGACGTCTTCATGCTCGTGGGTTTTGCGTCGGGTCAAAAAGTGGGTAGACAAGTTAAAAATCTGGTGTGCCACACATGAAATAAGTGCAGAAACCGGTTTTAGAAATCGGTGTTGCGTTTAGATGTCACATTCAGGGGATCTCAATTTCCAGGTCTTTATATTTCTGGAGTTTATCACACTCTTTAGTTGCAATGTTGCTATCACAAGGAACTGCCATCTGACTCATCAACTGACTCATCTGACTTTTTGTGGATGCAGCAAATAGCAGTACTGAATAATACTAATTACATAATAATAGCGAGAATAGTATAAAATAGCAAAGCTAGATAATCGTACTGCTAGATAAAGCAATTTCACGTCACATTCATCAATACATAAAATTCGATTAACTACAAGAATTCCTTGCAGCAATTATTGTGTCTCGACATCATGCCACGTAGAACAAAGCTATGAAATAAAACAGAATACGCCCGTGTCCACTATGTAAGTAAATCAATTATATGTTCAGTGGCGTAACGGACTATGGTCAGGGTTAGAGCAACTCCTAAGAGGCCTCCGACCTCTAAGGCCCCCCGATGAATTTGGAAAGACAATTGAGAATTAAAGTCGTCAAATTGTCTACACTAAGTCTATACGAACAGGGGTGACGAGGGCCCGCGGACGAAATTCTCCTAGGGGCCCCGAGTATTTCCGTTGCGCCACTGTATATGTTGTTTTGCTTTGTTGGTTACAGTGAAAATTTAAGCTACCTTTCGCTTCAAGGATTTCAACAACGTCATATCGTTTCAACTTCCTAAGGATTTCAATAAGTCGCTTCAATTCATTTTCATGTTGGGTTCCCCAATGAAACAAAATGGCATCCGCAGGATTCACCGACAATTTAAATCTGGCAATTTGATTTGTAGAGTAACCCATGTATTGTGCCAATACTTCACAGTCTTCATCCGGAGCTGGCACGTTTAACTTCATACAAACGCGTTCGTAGAAATTTGGAGGTAAACCATAAATTGTTCGTAAATCTCCATAAAAAGGACAATAATATACAATGCTCTTTCTCAAACAATATGTTAAATGGAATACTTTTAGGTATTGCATATCATCAGGTTCGAAAGACCAAAAGTTTCCGTTCATCCCGATTCTGAGGTCACCCGCTTTTAACGTCTACTAAAATGTAGGCTGTCCACTTGATTAACTCCCACCTACTATCTCAAAATAGCAAAATAACACTTTATGATATGGCTATTAAACTGTATTATAAAATAAGTTTCCTATTGGTGATTGCAAAAAAGTATACCTTAAAAATAAGGTTTCGAGGAGAGACTGAGAACGAATCGATTGCTAAGGAATTGAAACTAAGTCGTGGCCAGAAATGCAGGCCTGTAAGCGGTGCGGTGTGTGGGCTCATGTGGTTCAGTGATTCAGCGCATTATACAGATCAGTGTGGTTCAATTCGGGAAAGACAACATGGCGGTTCGTTTTTACCAACAATTGCACAATTTAAGCACAGCTGATTTCCTTCTTGAAAATATCCACAGCAAACAATATTCACAGCAAACAATATATCGTTAGATGTAGAATTGGCAGCGTATGTTAATGAAGGGCTTTCAACAGATAATTTTCATTGCAAATAAGTATGCATAGGGCACAAAGGCGGAACATCCGACATCGCAAATACAGCCCGATATATAACCAAGCACAATTATAAATATAGTAGACCTCACAGTGGCAGAATCTGGATCGATGTTCAATTTCGAATACTTATACAATATTTTCAAATGTTAAATATATTGGAATTCAAGTTGCGAAGTTAAATTTCCCGCGAAATTGCACAATTTAAAAGCCCAAAGTTCATAATATCAGCGGTCAACACCATGGTAACATTGCAATAGCTAAAGGAAAGTAATGGCGAACAAGAAAACAAACTTTTGGTGCGAAATTTTGATGTTTTTCTGCGAAGTACGATGTCTTTCTCCCTTCAAAATGGACAAAGACCACTCTGCGAAATTGGTAAACTTCGTCACGTTGGGGAACACATTAGTATATGTTTTTCAGCTTCTCAAACGTGATGTAAATAAGCATAGAGTCTGTACGAGCCAGCTCTGATTTGGACATCTGCCGATGCCTGCCAACAACGAGCAGAAATTGAAACTGTAAGGTACCTAATATGTCAGGATCACACACTTTCTCATACGATGACTGTGGTAAAAATATTGTTTCTCGGGAACATAGTTAGGCAGTTCGAATTGTCCCCAAATTTTCAGTGGTAAAAGTTCGATAAAATTAGTTATGTTTTGGATATGGACATTCACGAATTCTCAATTGTGGGTTATGTAGAATGCAAATTCCAATGATTTCCCACTCTTATCTTAGAGTAAGACTCCATATTGGATACCTAAATTAAATCTAAATCGCGCATGCTTGGCAGCCTTGTTGGCCTGTATTTCTGGCTATGATGTACTTCAAAACATGTACCACCTATTCCTAACCCTAATACTAGTCCTAACACTAGCCATAGTTCTAAATAATATATATATATATACATATATATATATATATATATATATAAGTAAGATCACCAAGAGATTGATACACACCTCCCAGATTACCCAAACTCCTGCCAACGGTCGGATGACTGTCCCCGTAGCATGACTTCCTTATTTTCAATGCTTCTAAGTGGTGTTCCTCGGCTTTTTTCAGATCACCAAGAGATTGATAAACATTTCCCAGATTATTCAAACTGCTGGCAACGTCCGGATGACTGTCCCCGTAGCATGACTTGCTTATTTTCAATGCTTCTAAGTGGTGTTCCTCGGCTTTCTTCAGATCACCAAGAGATTGATACACATTTCCCAGATTATTCAAACTGCTGGCAACGTCCGGATGACTGTCCCCGTAGCATGACTTGCTTATTTTCAATGCTTCCAAGTGGTGTTCCTCGGCTTTCTCCAGATCACCAAGAGATTGATACACATTTCCCAGATCATTCAAAGTACTGGCAACGTCCGGATGACTGTCCCCGTAGCATGACTTCCTTATTTTCAATGCTTCCAAGTGGTGTTCCTCGGCTTTCTTCAGATCACCAAGAGATTGATACACATTTCCCAGATTATTCAAACTGCTGGCAACGTCCGGATGATTGTCCCCGTAGCATGACTTCCTTATTTTCAATGCTTCCAAGTGGTTTTCCTCGGCTTTCTCCAGATCACCAAGAGATTGATACACATTTCCCAGATCATTCAAAGTACTGGCAACGTCCGGATGACTGTCCCCGTAGCATGACTTGCTTATTTTCAATGCTTCCAAGTGGTGTTCCTCGGCTTTCTTCAGATCACCAAGAGATTGATACACATTTCCAAGATTATTCAAACTGCTGGCAACGTCCGGATGATTGTCCCCGTAGCATGACTTCCTTATTTTCAATGCTTCCAAGTGGTGTTCCTCGGCTTTCTTCAGATCGCCAAGCGATTGATACACATTTCCCAGATCATTCAAAGTACTGGCAACGTCCGGATGACTGTCCCCGTAGCATGACTTGCTTATTTTCAATGCTTCCAAGTGGTGTTCCTCGGCTTTCTTCAGATCACCAAGAGATTGATACACATTTCCAAGATTATTCAAACTGCTGGCAACGTCCGGATGATTGTCCCCGTAGCATGACTTCCTTATTTTCAATGCTTCCAAGTTGTGTTCCTCGGCTTTCTTCAGATCACCAAGAGATTGATACACATTTCCGAGATTATTCAAACACCTGGCAACGTTTGGATGACTGTCCCCGTAGCATGCCTTCCTTATTTTCAATGCTTCCAAGTGGTGTTCCTCGGCTTTCTTCAGATCGCCAAGCGATTGATACAATTTTCCCAGATCATTCAAAGTACTGGCAACGTCCGGATGACTGTCCCCGTAGCATGACTTGCTTATTTTCAATGCTTCCAAGTGGTGTTCCTCGGCTTTCTTCAGATCACCAAGAGATTGATACACATTTCCCAGATTATTCAAACTGCTGGCAACGTTTGGATGACTGTCCCCGTAGCATGACTTCCTTATTTTCAATGCTTCCAAGAGGTGTTCCTCGGCTTTCTTCAGATCACCAAGAGATTGATACATATTTCCCAGATTATTCAAACTGCTGGAAACATCCGGATGACTGACCCCGTAGCATGACTTTCTTATTTTCAATGCTTCCAAGTGGTGTTCCTCGGCTTTCTTCAGATCACCAAGACATTGATACACATTTCCAAGATCATTCAAAGTACTGGCAACGTCCGGATGACTGTCCCCGTAGCTTGACTTGCTTATTTTAAATGCTTCTAAGTGGTGTTCCTTGGCTTTCTTTAGATCACCAAGAGATTGATACACATTTCCAAGATTATTCAAAGTGCTGGCAACGTTTGGATGATTTTCCCCGTAGCATGACTTTCTTATTTTCAATGCTTCCAAGTAGTGTTCCTCGGCTTTCTTCAGATCACCAAGAGATTGATACACATTTCCCAGATTATTCAAACTGCTGGCAACATTTGGATGACTGTCCCCATAGCATGACTTTCTTATTTTCAATGCTTCCAAGTGGTGTTCCTCGGCTTTCTTCAGATCACCAAGAGATTGACACACATTTCCCAGATTATTCAAACTGCTGGCAACGTCCGGATGACTGTCCCCGTAGCATGACTTGCTTATTTTCAATGCTTCTAAGTGGTGTTCCTCGGCTTTCTTCAGATCACCAAGAGATTGATACACATTTCCCAGATTATTCAAACTGCTGGCAACATTTGGATGACTGTCCCCGTAGCATGACTTGCTTATTTTCAATGCTTCCAAGTGGTTTTCCTCGGCTTTCTCCAGATCACCAAGAGATTGATACACATTTCCCAGATCATTCAAAGTACTGGCAACGTCCGGATGACTGTCCCCGTAGCATGACTTCCTTATTTTCAATGCTTCCAAGTGGTGTTCCTCGGCTTTCTTCAGATCACCAAGAGATTGATACACATTTCCCAGATTATTCAAACTGCTGGCAACGTCCAGATGATTGTCCCCGTAGCATGACTTCCTTATTTTCAATGCTTCCAAGTGGTTTTCCTCGGCTTTCTCCAGATCACCAAGAGATTGATACACATTTCCAAGATTATTCAAACTGCTGGCAACGTCCGGATGACTGTCCCCGTAGCATGACTTGCTTATTTTCAATGCTTCCAAGTGGTGTTCCTCGGCTTTCTTCAGATCACCAAGAGATTGATACACATTTCCAAGATTATTCAAACTGCTGGCAACGTCCGGATGATTGTCCCCGTAGCATGACTTCCTTATTTTCAATGCTTCCAAGTGGTGTTCCTCGGCTTTCTTCAGATCACCAAGAGATTGATACACATTTCCGAGATTATTCAAACTCCTGGCAACGTTTGGATGACTGTCCCCGTAGCATGCCTTCCTTATTTTCAATGCTTCCAAGTGGTGTTCCTCGGCTTTCTTCAGATCGCCAAGCGATTGATACAATTTTCCCAGATCATTCAAAGTACTGGCAACGTATGGATGACTGTCCCCGTAGCATGACTTGCTTATTTTCAATGCTTCTAAGTGGTGTTCCTCGGCTTTCTTCAGATCACCAAGAGATTGATACACATTTCCCAGATTATTCAAACTGCTGGCAACATTTGGATGACTGTCCCCATAGCATGACTTTCTTATTTTCAATGCTTCCAAGTGGTGTTCCTCGGCTTTCTTCAGATCACCAAGAGATTGATACACATTTCCCAGATTATTCAAACTGCTGGCAACATTTGGAAGACTGTCCCCGTAGCATGACTTGCTTATTTTCAATGCTTCCAAGAGGTGTTCCTCGGCTTTCTTCAGATCACCAAGAGATTGATACACATTTCCCAGATTATTTAAAATGATTGCAACGTCCGGATGACTGTCCCCGTAACATGACTTCCTTATTTTCAATGCTTCTAAGTGGTGTTCCTCGGCTTTCTTCAGATCACCCAGAGATTGATACACATTTCCCAGATCATTCAAAGTACTGGCAACGTCCGGATGACTGTCCCCGTAGCATGACGTGCTAATTTTCAATGCTTCCAAGTGGTGTTCCTCGGCTTTCTCCAGATCACCAAGAGATTGATACACATTTCCCAGATCATTCAAAGTACTGGCAACGTCGGGATGACTGTCCCCGTAACATGACTTCCTTATTTTCAATGCTTCCAAGTGGTGTTCCTCGGCTTTCTTCAGATCACCAAGAGATTGATACACATTTCCCAGATCATTCAAAGTACTGGCAACGTCCGGATGACTGTCCACGTAGCATGACTTCCTTATTTTCAATGCTTCCAAGTGGTGTTCCTCGGCTTTCTTCAGATCACCAAGAGATTGATACACACCTCCGAGATTACCCAAACTCCTGGCAACGGTCGGATGACTGTCCCCGTAACATGACTTCCTTATTTTCAATGCTTCCAAGTTGTGTTCCTCGGCTTTCTTCAGATCACCAAGAGATTGATACACATTTCCCAGATCATTCAAAGTACTGGCAACATTTGGATGTCTGTCCCCGTAGCATGACTTGCTTATTTTCAATGCTTCCAAGAGGTGTTCCTCGGCTTTCTTCAGATCACCAAGAGATTGATACACATTTCCAAGATTATTCAAAATGATTGCAATGTTTGGATGACTTTTCCCGTAGCATGACTTCCTTATTTTCAATGCTTCCAAGTGGTGTTCCTCGGCTTTCTTCAGATCACCAAGAGATTGATACACATTTCCCAGATCATTCAAAGTACTGGCAACGTCCGGATTACTGTCCCCGTAGCATGACTTCCTTATTTTCAATGCTTCCAAGTGGTGTTCCTCGGCTTTCTTCAGATCACCAAGATATTGATACACACCTCCGAGATTACCCAAACTCCTGGCAACGGTCGGATGACTGTCCCCGTAACATGACTTCCTTATTTTCAATGCTTCCAAGTTGTGTTCCTCGGCTTTCTTCAGATCACCAAGAGATTGATACACATTTCCCAGATCATTCAAAGTACTGGCAACATTTGGATGTCTGTCCCCGTAGCATGACTTGCTTATTTTCAATGCTTCCAAGAGGTGTTCCTCGGCTTTCTTCAGATCACCAAGAGATTGATACACATTTCCAAGATTATTCAAAATGATTGCAATGTTTGGATGACTTTTCCCGTAGCATGACTTCCTTATTTTCAATGCTTCCAAGTGGTGTTCCTCGGCTTTCTTCAGATCACCAAGAGATTGATACACATTTCCCAGATCATTCAAAGTACTGGCAACGTCCGGATTACTGTCCCCGTAGCATGACTTCCTTATTTTCAATGCTTCCAAGTGGTGTTCCTCGGCTTTCTTCAGATCTCCAAGAGATTGATACACATTTCCCAGATCATTCAAAGTACTGGCAACGTCCGGATGACTGTCCACGTAGCATAACTTCCTTATTTTCAATGCTTCTAAGTGGTGTTCCACGGCTTTCTTCAGATCACCAAGAGATTGATACACACCTCCCAGATTACCCAAACTCCTGGCAATGGTCGGATGACTGTCCCCGTAACATGACTTCCTTATTTTCAATGCTTCCAAGTGGTGTTCCTTGGCTTTCTTCAGATCACCAAGAGATTGATACACATTTCCCAGATTGTTCAAACTACTGGCAACATTTGGATTACTGTCCCCGTAGCATGACTTCCTTATTTTCAAAGCTTCCAAGTGGTGTTCCTCGGCTTTCTTCAGATCACCAAGAGATTGATACACATTTCCCAGATTATTCAAAGTACTGGCAACGTCCTGATGACTGTCCCCGTAGCATGACTTCCTTATTTTCAATGCTTCTAAGTGGTGTTTCTCGGCTTTCTTCAGATCACCAAGAGATTGATATACATTTCCCAGATTATTCAAACTGCTGGCAACGTCCGGATGACTGTCCCCGTAGCATGACTTGCTTATTTTCAATGCTTCCAAGTGGTGTTCCTCGGCTTTCTTCAGATCACCAAGAGATTGATACACATTTCCCAGATCATTCAAAGTACTGGCAACGTCCGGATTACTGTCCCCGTAGCATGACTTCCTTATTTTCAATGCTTCCAAGTGGTGTTCCTCGGCTTTCTTCAGATCGCCAAGCGATTGATACAATTTTCCCAGATCATTCAAAGTACTGGCAACGTCCGGATGACTGTCCCCGTAGCATGACTTACTTATTTTCAATGCTTCAAAGTGGTGTTCCTCGGCTTTCTTCAGATCACCAAGAGATTGATATACATTTCCCAGATTATTCAAACTGCTGGCAACGTCCGGATGACTGTACCCGTAGCATGACGTCCTTATTTTCAATGCTTCTAAGTGGTGTTCCTCGGCTTTCTTCAGATCACCAAGAGATTGATACACATTTCCCAGATTATTCAAAGTGCTGGCAACGTTTGGATGACTGTCCCCGTAGCATGACTTGCTTATTTTCAATGCTTCCAAGTGGTGTTCCTCGGCTTTCTTCAGATCACCAAGACATTGATACACATTTCCCAGATTATTCAAAGTACTGGCAACGTCCTGATGACTGTCCCCGTAGCATGACTTCCTTATTTTCAATGCTTCTAAGTGGTGTTTCTCGGCTTTCTTCAGATCACCAAGAGATTGATACACATTTCCCAGATTATTCAAACTGCTGGCAACGTCCGGATGACTGTCCCCGTAGCATGACTTTCTTATTTTCAATGCTTCCAAGTGGTGTTCCACGGCTTTCTTCAGATCACCAAGAGATTGATACACATTTCCCAGATTATTCAAACTGCTGGCAACGTCCGGATGACTGTCCCCGTAGCATGACTTGCTTATTTTCAATGCTTCCAAGTGGTGTTCCTCGGCTTTCTTCAGATCACCAAGAGATTGATACACATTTCCCAGATCATTCAAAGTACTGGCAACGTCTGGATGACTGTCCCCGTAGCATGACTTTCTTATTTTCAATGCTTCCAAGTAGTGTTCCTCGGCTTTCTTCAGATCACCAAGAGATTGATACACATTTCCCAGATTATTCAAAGTACTGGCAACGTCCTGATGACTGTCCCCGTAGCATGACTTCCTTATTTTCAATGCTTCTAAGTGGTGTTTCTCGGCTTTCTTCAGATCACCAAAAGACTGATACACATTTCCCAGATTATTCAAAATGCTGGCAACGTCCGGATGACTGTCCCCGTAGCAATACTTTCTTATTTTCAATGCTTCAAAGTGGTGTTCCTCGGCTTTCTTCAGATCACCAAGAGATTGATACACATTTCCAAGATTATTCAAACTGCTGGCAACGTCCGGATGACTGTCCCCGTAGCATGACTTGCTTATTTTCAATGCTTCCAAGTGGTGTTCCTCGGCTCTTTTCAGATCACCAAGAGATTGATACACATTTCCCAGATTATTCAAACTGCTGGCAACATTTGGATGACTGTCCCCGTAGCATGACTTGCTTATTTTCAATGCTTCTAAGTGGTGTTCCTCGGCTTTCTTCAGATCACCAAGAGATTGATACACACCTCCCAGATTACCCAAACTCCTGGCAACGGTCGGATGACTGTCCCTGTAGCATGACTTCCTTATTTTCAATGCTTCCAAGTGGTTTTCTTCGGCTTTCTTCAGATCACCAAGAGATTGATACACTTTTCCCAGATTATTCAAACTGCTGGCAACGTCCGGATGACTGTCCCCGTAGCATGACTTGCTTATTTTCAATGCTTCTAAGTGGTGTTCCCCGGCTTTCTTCAGATCACCAAGAGATTGATACACATTTCCCAGATTATTCAAACTGCTGGCAACGTCCTGATGACTGTCCCCGTAGCATGACTTCCTTATTTTCAATGCTTCCAAGTGGTGTTCCTCGGCTTTCTTCAGATCACCAAGAGATTTATACACGATACCCAGATCATTCAAAGTACTGGCAACGTCCGGATGACTGTCCCCGTAGCATGACTTGCTTATTTTTAATGCTTCCAAGTGGCGTTCTTCGGCTTTCTTCAGATCACCAAGAGATTGATACACATTTCCCAGATTATTCAAACTGCTGGCAACATTTGGATGACTGTCCCCGTAGCATGACTTGCTTATTTTCAATGCTTCTAAGTGGTGTTCCTCGGCTTTCTTTAGATCACCAAGAGATTGATATACATTTCCCAGATTATTCAAAGTGCTGGCAATGTGCGGATGACTGTCCCCGTAGCATGACTTTCTTATTTTCAATGCTTCCAAGTGGTGTTCCTCGGCTTTCTTCAGATCACCAAGAGATTGATACACCTTTCCAAGATTATTCAAACTGCTGGCAACGTCCTGATGACTGTCTCCGTAGCATGACTTCCTTATTTTCAATGCTTCCAAGTGGTGTTCCTCGGCTTTCTTCAGATCACCAAGAGATTGATACACACCTCCCAGATTACCCAAACTCCTGGCAACGGTCGGATGACTGTCCCCGTAGCATGACTTGCTTATTTTCAATGCTTCCAAGTGGTGTTCCTCGGCTTTCTTCAGATCACCTAGAGATTGATACACATTTCCCAGATTATTCAAACTGCTGGCAACGTCCGGATGACTGTCCCCGTAGCATGACTTGCTTATTTTCAATGCTTCAAAGTGGTGTTCCTCGGCTTTCTTCAGATCACCAAGAGATTGATATACATTTCCCAGATTATTCAAACTGCTGGCAACGTCCGGATGACTGTTCCCGTAGCATGACTTGCTTATTTTCAATGCTTCTAAGTGGTGTTCCTCGGCTTTCTTCAGATCACCAAGAGATTGATACACATTTCCCAGATTATTGAAAATGATTGCAACGTTTGGATGACTGTCCCCGTAGCATGACTTGCTTATTTTCAATGCTTCCAAGTGGTGTTCCTCGGCTTTCTTCAGATCACCAAGGGATTGATACACACCTCCCAGATTACCCAAACTCCTGGCAACTGTCGGATGACTATCCCCGTAGCATGACTTGCTTATTTTCAATGCTTCTAAGTGGTGTTCCTCGGCTTTTTTCAGATCACCAAGAGATTGATACACATTTCCCAGATTATTCAAACTGCTGGCAACGTCCGGATGACTGTCCCCGTAGCATGACTTGCTTATTTTCAATGCTTCCAAGTGGTGTTCCTCAGCTTTCTTCAGATCACCAAGAGATTGATACACATTTCCCAGATCATTCAAAGTACTGGCAACGTCCGGATGACTGTCCCCGTAGCATGACTTGCTTATTTTCAATGCTTCCAAGTGGTGTTCCTCGGCTTTCTTCAGATCACCAAGAGATTGATACACATTTCCCAGATTATTCAAACTGCTGGCAACGTCCTGATGACTGTCCCCGTAGAATGACTTCCTTATTTTCAATGCTTCTAAGTGGTGTTTCTCGGCTTTCTTCAGATCACCATGAGATTGATACACATTTCCCAGATCATTCAAAGTACTGGCAACGTCCGGATGACTGTCCCCGTAGCATGACTTGCCTATTTTTAATGCTTCCAAGTAGTGTTCCTCGGCTTTCTTCAGATCACCAAGAGATTGATACACATTTCCTAGATTACCCAAACTCTTGGCAACGGTCGGATGACTGTCCCTGTAGCATGACTTCCTTATTTTCAATGCTTCCAAGTGGTTTTCCTCGGCTTTCTTTAGATCACCACGAGATTGATACACATTTCCCAGATTATTCAAACTGCTGGCAACGTCGGGATGACTGTCCCCGTAGCATGACTTCCTTATTTTCAATGCTTCCAAGTGGTGTTCGTCGGCTTTCTTCAGATCACCAAGAGATTGATACATATTTCCCAGATCATTCAAAGTACTGGCAACGTCCGGATGACTGTCCCCGTAGCATGACTTGCTTATTTTCAATGCTTCTAAGTGGTGTTCCTCGGCTTTCTTTAGATCACCAAGAGATTGATACACATTTCCCAGATTATTCAAAGTGCTGGCAACGTTTGGATGACTTTCCCCGTAGCATGACTTGCTTATTTTCAATGCTTCCAAGTTGTGTTTCTCGGCTTTCTTCAGATCACCAAGAGATTGATACACATTTCCAAGATTATTCAAACTGCTGGCAACGTCCGGATGACTGTCCCCGTAGCATGACTTTCTTATTTTCAATGCTTCCAAGTGGTGTTCCTCGGCTTTCTTCAGATCACCAAGAGATTGATACACATTTCCCAGATCATTCAAACTGCTGGCAACGTCCTGATGACTGTCCCCGTAGCATGACTTGCTTATTTTCAATGCTTCCAAGTAGTGTTCCACGGCTTTCTTCAGATCACCAAGAGATTGATACATATTTCCCAGATTATTCAAAGTGCTGGCAACGTTTGGATGACTGTCCCCGTAGCATGACTTGCTTATTTTCAATGCTTCAAAGTGGTGTTCCTCGGCTTTCTTCAGTTCACCAAGAGATTGATACACATTTTCCAGATCATTCTAAGGTTTAATGAACTGGTAATAAGGTCATAAAGCTGAATGTGATTGAATTCATAATATATCTTGTTTGTATAATTAACAGTGAAGACGTTTGACGAAGTGGAAAAATAAATTTGTGTTTACAATCTGGAGGTAAATCCACCACATTGATACCAGCAGTAAGAGTAACTTACCGTTCTATAGGAGAACTTAAGCTAAATCTGTCGTATATCAAGACTGTAAACTAGACACACTCCTACAAATATAAAAATAAATAATATAGATAAAACGTCTTTGCGTGATTACCTGAAAATTTGATAAAAGTGCACAGCTCACTGCAGTTTTCCCTAGTCTGTTGTCAGTTCGTTTCTTTTAATCTGAAATAAACAGGTAATGACACAGTCTAATCTTAATGGTAAATATTTTTCAACCATTTTTTTGAGTAACATTAAAATTCAATCCATGCATTTGGAAGTGATGTAATTCACCTTCCCGCTTTTTCACGCCTTTACATTTTAGAAGTTTTTCAGACCCACACTTCGCCTTAATCCTCGGTAAAACTTTTGTCGGTCTTTCTTGCATTCAGCACTTACACTATTCCAGTTTTGACTTGTAACTAGTCTTTATTGTTTTTATGAAAGTAGATATTCGTTCGGTAAAAACTACAACGCACGTTTCCATTTAAATTGCACTATGTTGACAATTTAAGAAGAAATATAAAGGTTGTAAATATTCTCGAAGAGAGACCTAAAAGACATCATACCTCTACATTTCTACTTTTTTTTTTGTTTGATTTTGAAGCTAAATCGTTTTACAAAATAAACCAAAAGCCACATGGTTTGAAACTTCTTTAAAACCAACAATACCACTATTTCTGTACAGTTGTCCTTTGATACGCTATTAAGTCAACTCAAAGAAATTCTTTGCAGACATTTTTATCCCCCGGTATAAGATTGAAAAGAACGCTCGAGAGGGTTCCTCTTGGTTTCAAACCTATTTCATCTCATTTATAACTTTATTTTCCATCAGTAAACAAAATATGTTCCATATATGGTATATAAATCCATTTCTTATGAAACTTCTCAGTAGCTAAGGGCAACGTCTGCTTTCATCGCTTTGCGCTCATGCTTTATACTACATATGCTGTAACCGCGAAAAGTCACCATCGTTTTTTTCACTCTTTCTCTTACAGCTCATTTTTTCAAATATGATACTCAGAGTCGATTCAAGAGGTTTTTTATAGCGATTGATCAATTATGTCATAACCCCACTTTTTTTCATCCATAAATCGTTACCCACTTCACTTTTTCATCTTTCAAAATCAAATAATTGACACAATCATATGATTCTTTGCTATGACCCCTATGGATTGCGACAAAGCATCCTCGGCAGCGCAGAGCCGTTTGGACTTCAACGAAGCGCAAAGTACTAACAAACGAGCAGGGGAGGAGGATGCACAGTCGCCGAAAAAACCAAGGGTATTGGTGGGAAAAGCGAGCAAAGCGATCGATGGCCCTTGGTTTTAAGGGAACAATCCCCATATGATCATAATAGCACGGCACCAATCCCTAAAAATCCCCATATGATCACGGCATTTTAAACAGCTGTTGTGAATAGAATCATGGACTTCAAGGTTGATAGAAGCGTAATTTATGGCTGTCAAGGCGTGATCTCTTAGAGCAGTTTTCATTCTAAAGGATCCTGTAATGAACTCTTTTAAAATATGATACTTCATTCATTAACTTCCTCTTTAGGTTCATATTTGTGTTTATAAACATGTCTAGCAGTAGTTATACTACCAGTAAGGAAGCCAAGTAATGGGATGTAAGGTGAAATGGTCTCGACTATAGAGTATACATCTCTCTTTAACAATTCATCTTTCTTCAGCTCTTTGCATAGTTCTTCGGGGTCATCAATGGCATCTAGACCGCCTAATGTACTGGAGAATTTACTGATTAGTAAGTCGGTTAGGAATTTATTGGCCTTCTGCATTCTTTTTCTATCATACTCTGAATGTAGTTTATCAATAACCTTTTGACTGGCCTTTTTTATATATGCCACAGATTTATCCAACTCTCCGTCTTCAGCTAATCTTAGAAGTACATTTCTTTTTTCATAATCTTCCTGCTCTGTTTTTGTGTTATTTTCTTCATTAATTGTTTGGTTTGCGGATTCTATTTCTTCATTGATTGTTTGGTTTGCGGATTTTATTTCGTCAATAAGGTCACCAATGGTTTCAGGGTTCTTCTTCTTGCGTTTTGGCATCTTTATATTATAGCATATGTTTTGTTATCTCACGGAATGACTACTCTGTAATCATAAGGGTGGTGTAAATCGATTTCTAATCTTGCGTACTTGTTATTTTTTAATTTATTGACAATTTCATTGATTTCATTCTTATCTAGTCCATAAAGATATTCATCAGTAATACTCCTCATGTCATTTCGGTTTGTGTTATAAAAATTTACTAACATACTGATATTCTCACGATATGGTTTAGCTATGGACGTTAATTGTTGAGTGATTACGATGGTAGATAACCCAAAATGTCTTGCTGAGAATGCTAATTTGACTAACTCACTTGTTCTATTTTTAATATCGTTACTAGAGGCACAATCGTCTAAAATGGTGAGAGTATTTGTTCCTTTATAGACCTCAGAAACAATATGTAGAATCTTATCAACATCATCTTGTTCACACTCTATTGTTATCACATCATTATCATTTATGTATTTCCATTCCATGTAGGTTTTATTCCATGATAGTGTAGGGCATACAAGAACAATATAGTCGAAATGATTTATATATTTTTTTTCTATCATCTCTAGTAAGAAAAATGTTTTACCACAGTTTGTCATACCAGTAATGATCATGTTGAAAGGTGTTTTCATTAATATAGACAATGTTTAGTATTGAATACTCTGTAGATCGTTATTAACAAAGTTGACAAGACCGTCACTAACAACAAAAATGTTGCAGTTAATATTCCCAGTGTGTGCCTTTTTAGTGATTTCTAGAAGTACTCCTGACTGTGTATTTACAATTTTTTTTCCCATGGGCAGTTTTATTAACTTCTTCATGACTTCTAAGATCAATAACAAGGGCAAATTTACCCTTAAAGAAAACATCTACTGTAATATATTGATCTCTTTCTTGCTTATCACTGAAAAGACGCTTTGCCTCATCGTATAGTCTCGATTGTGGTAACCCTTGGCTATATACCATATTAGGTACACCTTCAACTGTGATTTTGACGCTAGTGATATTAGGGTACAAATACTCTTCACTATCTGTTATTGACGCTTTGGTGAATAGAAGGACAATTGCCTTCATGGATTTCCTTGGTACGTTGATATTTTCGTTTATCAGAGTACTTTATACTGACCATATTGTGGTTTTCATTAGAGTAACGTGCTCGAAAGATAGACTTCTACCTGTTCTGTAAAGCGATGTGACTCTATTAGCAATATCTGGGTTATCAATTGTTTCATATTCAAGTTGTAAGTTCGTTAAGCTGTAACTCCCTAGCGTTTCTCCCGGTTGTGCTATTAGAATATCACTTGATTTAGGTAGAGAAAATATGTATATTATATTATTATTCATTTGGAAAGGAGCATAAAGACCATGATCTCTTAGTATGCGATGAACAGATAATTTCTGTTTATTTGAGAAGATACTGTACATCAAAGCATCTGAGACTTTCTGATTGTTATCTGAAGATGCACCACTGTCATCTTTACAGAAAAGTTTACGAAGGTTTTGGTTACATAACCCATACTCGATACTATCAGTTCTCTGAGAAGTAGTCTTCCACAAGTCTTTATAGATGGAGTAGATACTCTCACCACCACAATCATGTACCGTCTCCCAAGCAATGCGGATCTGTAGTCTCTTTTGTAATACTTTAGATAGGTTGTTCATAAAGTGGGTTTTAGTGCCTGTGATATTAATATTATAAATTAAATGAAGGGACCCAGGTACTCGACAAGATGACTCTTTTAGTTTGGGAACGTCTATGTAAATTTCCTCTTCTGGATTTGCTTTATTTGGATTCATAGTTACAACATGCCTTGTTCTATCACCTTTAAATGAGGACAAATTACTTCTCCTAAAACCAGGATTTAGTTCTGATTCTGTTTTGTTCATTATATAATAATATATATTCTATTTCCTCTTTTGTTTATATTGATCATATATGAACCATCTCAGTGCAATAGCCAAGATTGCATTTTTACTTAATTGATCCTTACTGTAAACCAATCTTTTACCATCTCTGGAAGGTTTAAGAATGAGTTTTGACCTAATGTATTCACCATTTTTACCTATTGGTTTGAATAATATAGAGCCACTATCAGTCACATATGTTCTGTTGACGATTCTTCTCGAGACCTCATTATTACCTAACGTCTTACCAGTTAGACGCTTTATTTTTTTATTAATTAGTTTAGTTCTCTTGATCTCATTTTCTACAAGCTCCTTGTTAAAATCCTTCAATTTACTCAATCTGACTTCGATTTCTCTTTCTTGCATGAAAGACAGATCAAAATTGTCGGGGTTTACGTCGTCGAAATCTTCTTTAAGTTTCACATATTCAACAGCAGGAGCTTCAACTGTTGAATTTTTATTTGTTATCGATACAGTTTTACCATCAACATTACTGGTAAATGATGTCTCTACTCGATTTTTATCTCGTATATGGTTGATATATGCCAGTCTATTGGCTAAGTCTATGTTTTTTTCACTTGTAAGTTCTTCAGTATTATCTTTCCATTCTTTTGAAAGTAGATCATGTTCAAAATCTAGCTGCTCATCATTCATATTATCATACTCTGGATACCTCTGATTGAAGTCATCCAGTTCTAGATCATCAAATCCTTCAGCCATTATTTATATATATTACTTGATATTTTGTATATCACTTTCTGGAATCCAAGAGTTGTGTTTACTTTCATAGCCTAACCATTTAACAAGAACCATTTTTTTACCCTTAACTTTTTTTCTTTTAAGAATTTTCTCCACCTTATAAACATCATCCCTTTTATTAACAGCTGATAGCTCCTCTTCATAGAATTTCCCAATAATTGGTTCACCTTCTAAATCCTCTATTTCATAAACTGTTGGGTCACCACGTATAACCTTGACCACTTTAAACAGTTCTTCAGTAAAATTAGCTTCATAACCTTTAGTAAAAGTGCTTTTATATTTTGATATTCGGACAGTCTCTCCTACTTTATATTTACGTATTGATGACTCAGCATAGATATGGCCATATAATGTTGTCCATACTTCATCTTCATTCTTTTTATTAACATCTTTTGGTTTCATTAATATAACACTATGTTTGGTATTGTTGTAATTATACACTAACTCGTCTAATATATCTATCCATTTATATGTTCCCTTACTGTAAAAGTATTTCCACATAAAGGTCTTGAGTGTTCTGTTAAATCTTTCAACGACAGCAGCTTTTTTGTCGCTATTAGTAGAGAAGTACTTAATACCATGTTTTTCCAATAATGTTTTAACACCAACATTGTAGAATTCTTTACCATCATCAAACTGTGCAAAATTAGGGTAGTCACCAAACCTCTCTTTAAACTTCCTCAATAGCTCAGTGACAGCTTTTGTCATGTTGTTAGTGTCTTTCCTGTAAACTGGTATTGCAAAGGCGTATCTACTTAAGATCTCAATAGCTGTTAATATCCAATAATATCCTTTGTTCTGGTTTCTATATTTTACCATATCAACCAAGTCCATTTGTATCTGCTCACCAAGATAGTTTACTTTAGTTTGTCTAAACTTATGTCTCCTAACAATTGGTTTACATCTGGTGTAACTGTCTTGTGATTTTAACCACTCTTTTACCTGGTTTCTACTTACGGGAATACCTTCTTCCAATGCTTTCTGATATAACCTTTCAGAGGATTGCTAACCAGTCTTAGGATTATAGTAAATATCTCTTAATACCTGTTCTGACTCAATATCCTTATCCATATTATTACATTATATAAAATTCAAGAAGAAAACTTCCGAACTGCTTATTCCCGTTATTTCCGATTATATTAAAGTTTAGCTTATTGTAAACACATTTGTTGATTGATAATTTACTTTCAATATCTTTATGGTGTGTTATTGTCCCTTTTGATATTTGTGAGGATATTGGTAGAGTTAGAATCACGTGACTCTTTTTACCTTGGTTGTCAATACTACATGATCTATCAATTGCATCACTTTGTATTTTTATATATTTTAAGCCTATATTAATGTCTAATGTTTTACTGGTCTTTGTTGCTTGTTGATTAATAGTCGTGTTATTACTAAAACCGAGTATCGCACCGAATCTCTTTAACTGTAGATTTGAATCAGACGATATTGAACATGTATTATTATGTTTGTTTTCGGTAATTGTTAAATTTCCATTGAGTCCTTCTAATTTCTTTTTAATTAAATCAAAAGTCCAATAACCAGGCTCAAATTTTATATTCGACTGACCATAAACAACTGTGTCATTATAACCTGAAAAAACATTGTTGTAATTCCAATATATGGATGCTGTTTTTACATACAAAAATGCGTCATTATCTATAACTAGTGACTCATCAAATGTAATCTCTTTACTATCTCCTTCTATGAAAACAATAAATTTTTTCATCTGTATATTATATGTCATATTATATAATGGATGTAGAGAAAATAATGAGGCAATATTATGGGAGTAACTATGATAAAGCTATGAAGAATGCAAAAGTAAAAAGGGAAGAGATGAAGAGAGAATTCATCCGAAAGTATCCAAATGCTGATTTAAGTAAATTTGTATTTGAAGTAGACACCAAAATGGATGGATCTATTGAGTCAACAGCCATTTTTTTTAAGAATTCAGATGTTTTAAGCACAGATATAACAAGTAACACATTTCTTAATGATAAATCAATGACAAAATATCTTTATTCTAACATAATTGGCACAAAACTTCATTCTAATAATGGTTTCCCTAAGATATGGAATATTGGTGGAACAATTCAGGATTTACCTAAAGGAAAAAGACATGTTGATTATAATGGAAAATCCTACTACTGGGACAATTCCCCTGTTGATTATGTTTTGACTTATCCAATAAATCAGTTCAGAATTTATGTTAACAATACAGATTATTTTCAGAGTGGTTTACCGGGATTGAATATAACCACAAATGATAATGCTAAATGGAATTTAAAAGAACCATATTTTCAAAGCATTGTAGCAGCTTGGATAGCAACATATGCATGTGGAATTTCAATACAACATTCGTCATTCGATCCGAGTGTTCCGAAACAAATTACTTCATTTATTAGATTTCATTTATATTTTACAGTTAGAAGAATTATGAGACAATTTCAAACTGGAGACTTTTCAATTTTGAATACATTTAATGCAAATTTTTTAAAAGATCATTACCCTAAATGGACCTGGCAAGAAATTTTACATTATAAGAATGAGCATCTTGGTCAGGATGTTGTTGGAACAGACCCTCATAAAACTTTTCAACATGGTCCGGGACAAATCAGAGACACTCATAATGA
The DNA here is from genome assembly GCA_030142905.1 of Heliopora coerulea. Taxonomy (NCBI): domain Eukaryota; kingdom Metazoa; phylum Cnidaria; class Anthozoa; order Scleralcyonacea; family Helioporidae; genus Heliopora; species Heliopora coerulea. Next base: position 646,837 of record JASJOG010000143.1, read on the forward strand.
TTATAAAAAATTCATTCCTAAAACGTCAGATGGGTTAACTTTAAAAGGAACATTTTTACTGAATCAAAGCATAGAAGCATATCTTTATTCAATCCTTGAGGCACAAGCTAGAACTAGACAAAAGTATTTTTGGACCAAGAGCTTCAGCATTAGAAACACAAAAGGTTTTTAGACAAATTGTTGAAGATTCTATAATAAATTATGATACATCAAAATGGATAAATAATATGAATCAAGCGATCTCTGATACAAATGTAGTTTTAAATACTGCTATAAGTTCAACTTTATGGTTAATACCAAGTGATCTTATTATTTTAAAAAACCCGATACCTGGTTATAATAATAAACTTCGTACTGCTGGAAAAAATTTAAGTTTTGGTTTGAATGAGAAAGTTAATTATGTAGGTGTAAAAGAGACTCCAAAAAAAGTACACCAACCAAACGTACCAACACACAATTTAGATGACTTGGATGAAAAAAAAGTACAACAACCAAACGTACCAACACACAATTTAAATAACTTGGATGAAAAACTACAAACAGAGAAAAAGGATGATGGTCATAATACAGAACTGGTATCGTTGTTTACCGTATCTGGAATATTCACTTTCATAGTCGCGAAATATCTGTTATAATAATGAGAAATTCAATTGACAGTCAATACATTAGTAAAAAAATATCTATCAATGAGAAGGAAAATTTAATAAAAATGTATAACAGCTATCATAAACTATATACTTGCTACAAATGGAAGTACAAGAGATTAAAGAAAGTTAAGTTAGCATTAGACATGGTTAGTATTGGATTGACAGTGACCGGTACTATCGTTGGTAGTGTTACTTTGAATCCTGTAATAATAGGATGTTTAACTGGATCTGGTGTTCTTGTCCAAGGTTATGTATCAAAGAGTAATCTATCTAATAAGGTAGAAGATTGTCGTTTTGCATACACATCATACCAAAAGGTGCTAACACAATTAAGGTCTTATTTAAGAGGGCTCCCTTATGATAATCAAATCCTGCTTAGTGATCTTAAAGTGTTAGATGATATAGTTACTGATTCATGCCCTACAGTTAATGGTATGGGAGATAGGTATGATAAAAAATACAGTAATATATAAATGGATATCGAACTAAACGACCTTGATGAAAGGAGAGATGAGGATGAAGTTGAGAGAGAGCAGGAGACTGAATTTAATGATACAGATAGTGACCTTCTAGATGGTTTGGATTGGTTATCTAACAAGGGTAAAGACCCATTAAAAAAAATATTTAATAACTATAGTAATCATGTTTTTGAGGCTAGAAACATAGGTTTTTTCATCGAAGATACTCTATTAATGGAAAAAGAGTGTATCAATCCAAAATTTATTAAATACTTAATAGAGACACAAGATTGTAAAATTGAAAAAACAATATCTGTCTCTGGAGTTCTTACAAATTATGAAATATCATTTTATGGTGAACCGCTTAATAATGGTTTAGAACGTCCATATAGAACCTATAAGACGACTAACGGCCCCATAGAGGATCAAGATGAAATGAATCAGTGTATTAACGACATACGATATCATTATGACAATTGGAGAAGGATAGAGTTAAATAAAGTCCTCAAAAAAGCAGGGGTAGCTACCGGAGTAGGTTTGACATTAATTGCCTTAGTTACAGGATTATCACTTGGATTAAAAAGAGGTGGTTATGACATTGTACGGGCATCTAAAATAGAAAAGAAAGCTGAAAAACTAAAGCCAGGGAGAGATGTTATTCCTTGGACAGATATTCAGGAGGCATCTGGTAAGAGCTTAATATTTGTTGGAGATCATATATATTTGGTTATTGGTGGAACATTAATATATTTATAAACCATAGAAAGGAAACATAAGTGATTAAACATAGAAAGGAAACATAAGTGATTATATGAGAAAACTTAAAAATCTTTTTATAAGAATCAGAAATCTTGTACGCTTTTGTAAGAAAACAACTGATGATTTAGATAGTGTTCTAGAAGATATAAATGAATCAAGATGGAATAACAATCCGACATATATACCACACACTGGTAAATAATCTGTGAGATAACTAGTAGATGATCTATGCGATAAAACATACTCTAATATATATATCAGTGAAACACCAAAGATAACAACAGTAAAAAGAGAGAAAGACCCAAAGAGAGTGGAAGCTGGTAAAAGGCTAGCTGCTATCTCTAAAGAAGCCAAAGAACGGAAAATGCGTCAGAAGATAGAATCAGAGGATAGTGGCTTTAGTATTAATTATGCATTAGTTTTCGGAGGCATCGGGGCTATAACATCAATTGGTGCTTTGTACTATGCCAGAAAGAGTAATAATAGAGAGGAAAGAGTCGTGGAAATCAAAGATCAAGAGACAAAGAATGAAAAAAGAGTAGAGGAACCTGAGAAAAAGAATAATGTACTAGACACTTTATGAATAAAACATATCTTAATATAAAAAGTGAATATGTCAGTAATAATCAAGAAATTTGAAAATAAGGAATTAAACGTTTCGATAGACACTTATGTTGATAATAAACCGAATGTATGGTTCAAGGGTAAAGATGTAGCAATGGCTCTAGGTTATGAACGACCAAGAAATGCTTTATCAACCCATGTGGATGATAAATACAAGGTGAACTACCAAAATCTAAAGGGGGCCTCAAATCAGGGCCCCCTTGGAAATCACCAACCTCATACCATTTTCATTCAAGAACCCGGTCTTTACTCTCTAATTTTTGGTTCAAAACTAGAAACTGCAAAAGTGTTCCAGGACTGGGTCTTCTCTAAAGTGTTACCATCTATCAGAAAGTATGGGTATTACAAAATGTTCAATAACCCCAACACTTTAACTTTCAAAATAGAAGATGAATATGATCTACATACGAAGGTGGTTCAGTTCATAAGGCGATTTTACCCAAATGCAATAATGTCAGCTGGACTAGGTGAGTTACAAGACACTAAAAATAAGAGAATTGATTCTTTTAAAAAGGGTTACATGAAAGGACAACCAGATCTGATAATTCAAAATCTTCATAAGCAATACTCTGGTGTATGCATAGAGTTCAAAACCCCTCAATGTAATGGTGTTTTATCAGACCAACAGAAAGATCTAATAGAACTTTATGAAGAAAATGGTTATAAATCCATAGTTTCCAATGACTATGACCTAATCACGAAGGAATTAAACGACTACATGCGTGATATCCGTATCAAATGTAAATACTGTAGAAGGAAGTTCATATCCAAGAAGACAATAAAACGTCATGTAAAATATTTCCACAGAATAAAATAAAATATACATTATTATATAATGAGTTCAGAAAGGAAAGAATTGATGAATGAAGCGTATGATGCTCTTCTAGTTACCACAGGTGTTGTAGGTCTTTCTATGGCGACAAAGAAGCTTTTGGGTGAAAAACTCACTGATGCATCAACCATCAGAGATATAGCAAAACTATCAGTTGGTGTCACACTATCGTCTATGCTAGTGAAATATGCACAGGATAAGAAGTGGGTTCCTAGTGACCCATTTAAGCCTTAAAATATGTAGTAATATATATATGGCGAGTTTAATAGGAGGTTTTTTACAAACAACATTTGCTGCAGTCAGTTTTGCCGGTGCCGGCTATCTTTTTAAAGCGTTAGATAAAAACGGATATGAAGCTGAAATGGAAAGACATAATAAAGCTTTAGAAGACCTGGCAAAGGCGAAAGAGACATTTTATCAGAATGAAGTCAAACAACATGATATGATACAACAATTAAGACAACAATTAGCAGACGCTAATAAGGACATCGATAGTACAAATAAAGCTCTAGATTTGTTAAAACAGGTTCAAAGTATCCAATATAATGGAAAAACATTCGATAGAGAACCTCAACTTAGTGATTTTTACAAACCAAGTGAAGAGATGAAGAACTATCAGTGTCTTGTTATTGGTAGCATTGGCGTTGGTGCAGGGTATGTTATATATAAAGTGTTTTAAAGATATATGTATAACGTATATATATGATAAGTGATGATTATTTATTAGAGTTACTTCATCAGGGTTACGACATAGACGAAATAGCCTCTGGAGAATACAAAAAGGAACCTAAGAGACAAAGGATAAAAGGTTATTATTGCTATGAATGAAAAAAACATAGAGTCAAAGTACAAGATGGTTTCTATACATGTACTACTTGTGGTGAAACTGAGTACGGTCATGTTGAAAATTTTATTCCTGAGATATGGATGAAGAATAAATCAGTCCACTCTAGGAAACGATGGTTTGTGAACAAAGTCAGAGAGTTTGTAGATTCAAAATATATAGGAATGATAAGTCATGACTTCATGTCAGTTGTTAATGTGATGATTAAACACCATTTGATCAAAGGGAAAAACGTCTCTAGGTATGAATACTACATCATAAGACTGGCATCTAGACGTAATATAAATCCAAACAAAAAAAACTAAAAGATATGAAAAATAGTAAAACGAAGACGAAGTTTGATAACAGGTTATTTGGCAAGGTGTATAGTATTTTAAAATGGAATATAAATTGTGTTTGTCCGTATTATTTAGAATGGAAAATTTCAACTAGAATGATAGATGTTAATCAGGAAGAGTTAAAAATAGTTTCCATGAACAAAACAATCGAGAATCGGTATAAATCACTAATGGAATTATAACGATTGCTATAGTATATTTACTGTCTAGTTGTTTCATCTTTATCAGACACATCATAATAATATTCGTTTAAGTATAATTTTCATACTATAATGGCTTAAAGGTTTGAGTATTTTTATCTAACATAATAATATGAACAAGACTGATATGAAAAAACTGAGCAAATCAGAGCTCATCAAATTTTTATTGAAGCAAGAAACCAATAAACCTATCCAGCTTCCTAAACGAAGGAAAATTGTCAACTTAGAAGACCTGATGGATGACGATTCGTTCCCAGAATATGAACCTGTTTTTTTTTGAGAAAAAGATGAGGAGGGTCAAACGAGAGGGACGAAAGATTGATATCATAGATGACCGAATAAAGGGGAAATTTGATATGATCAAATCACATGTACAGAAGAAAAGTAAAATAACCTACCCCAAAATAACAGTATCGCTTAACGAATTTCGTATGGAGGAGGTAAAACTGAGTAAATTTAGCAAAAAAGGATCATCATTTTTCAGCCTATTTGGACAAAGAATAAAGGGGAATGAAGGTAAAACAGTATCCGTAATCTTAGACGTTGATATAGAGACAGGAGACAGTTACTGTAAATATAAGAAAAACTCGAAAAAAACTGATGAGTACAATATCAAGTCGGACAAGGTTATCAAACAGATAGGAGGTGGGTTTGTGGTTAAAAAAACATATGGACCTTTCACAGTCGAATTCTCAAAAAATCATACCAAGAGAGATGCTTACAAATTCATGATGTATACCTTGTTGAAACAGAAATTCACGATCCTCTCAGGGGAATACATCAACAAACTAGGCTGTAGGATAGTGCCTTTTAACAAAAAACAGTTTCTTCCACAAAAAATGGGTAAGCTTAAATTAGATTCATACTTGTTAAGCAAACAGAGGCCAATCAAGAGTCATGGGGTTAATACTTGTGTGGTTGACTATGTATGGGACCAAGTTAGAAGTAGACGTGGATTCAAAACTTATGACTATGCCAAATTGAAGGCTGAGATTTATGAGTTCGTAACAGGAGGTGATATGATTAGTACCGAAGAGTCGATAGACTGGGTTAAGAATTGTCATCCTCGAGTAGCAGTTCACGCTTTCGATAGTAGGTACCGAAATTTCATAAGGTATACAAATGGTCACCAAGATGTCGTTCTGGTCTACATTGTGAAGGATAATCACTGCTATCCAATCACTGATGAAAAACTGAAATTAATAGCTTCTAAGGCTAACCAAGGAGGTTGTGACAATTTGTTAAAACACATGACTGATCTGAAATGGACTAGGAGACATAAGAATGTTGCAAAATTGAAATCAATTGAGGATATCCTCAGTTTTGATAAGGAGAATCACATTATAGTCTTACCCGAAAACACAAAGATGAGGGCAGCTATTGACATGTACAGTAACAAGGAATCGTTCTACGTTGAATACTTACACTGGGACAACAGAGGTGTTCTAGACGGTTTCATCTATCACAAGAAGAACATGTACTTGTTGAATGAGGAGTATGACATGAGGAAGACGATAACCAACAAACTTTTCAAAACATACCTATCAGACGATTTCATATGGACCAATCAATCATACACAAGTATTGCATCATCTTTGTTCAAACAAATGTGTGGGTACTTACCTGAATCGTCCTACAATCTCAATACAAGACAAATGTTGGATGACTTCTATCCTAGAGCCTTACAATGGTGCTCTACAGATGATATGCCAGACGACGTGGTGAACATCGATATTTGCAAATCATACCCTAATATATTGTTACATAATACATAACCGATACCAATATATTCGATTCATGATGTAATAGAGCCATATAGTTGCAGGAGTGATTTGAGACTCTGTGGTGAATTCTATATTGACGAAACAATCCTCTACAATTATAAGACACCAATAAAATTAGAAGCTGGATTCTACTCTTCGAACTTGGTTTCTTACCTTGTCAACGATCTACACATGCCGGAAAGTCAGATCAAATACAAGATCGTCACAAAGAGGGCTCTCAAAACCTGATACATTCGAGGATTTTATCAAACATATATTCAACAACTTTCCAGAGAGTGAGGCTAAGAAATTGGCAAACAGTTTTATAGGCGAGCTTGGTAAAAAATATAATAAATCAACAATGGGTTTCACATGTACTGAGTACGAGACAGCTATGTGCTGCTGGACTGCTGCGATGAGCGAGAAGAAGAATGTGACTGTTGACCATTATAATGGATTATACCTTATTAAGGAACAGAGCGTGGAAAGAATATTCTCTGACCATACAAGCATCAACCGATTTGTTGTGAGTGAGGCTGTTTTAAAATGTTTGCAACTGATAGAGACTTGTTACGGTAAGAATAGTGTGTTATACGGGTACAACACAGATGGGATATACATGTATATCACTAATCCTGTAAGAAGGTTCAAGAATAAGAAGGACGTCAAATTCAGTACCAAGAGGATAGGAAATGCTTATGTTACAGACTCTAAACCGTCATATTTTGAGAAGCGTTACAGAAAGAACCTTGATATGAATGATTATAAGGTGAAAACTGGTAAAGGATGTATCCACACTGGCCAGGCGGGTAGTGGTAAAACAACGATGCTATGTGAAATGGTCAAAAAACCAAAAAACCCATTAGTGTTATCATTTACGAATAAAGCTATAGAAAATATCAAAAGTAGGTTAATCGAGAAGGATTTTAAAAATGATATGAACAATATATGTTTCACTTTTGATTCATACTTCTGTGATAGGAAGGGACGAGATATTAATAGTCTAGAGGGTAAAACGATAGTCATTGAAGAATTTTCAATGGTACCTAACAAGTGGATGACAATGATCTACAAGGCTTATACGATGTTTGGTAATAAGATACACATGTTTGGAGATCCTAATCAATGCGAACGTGTTCGAGGTGGAAGTCAGATCAATTACGACTATCTCAGATCAAAGACCATTAACGAGAAGTGTGGTAAAGTAGAGAAACTTGGATATATTGAGAAGACCTGTAGATACGACAAACAAACACATGAACTTTTGTACAAATTTTTGAAACATGGAAAAGTATCAACGTACTTCCAACAAATTGATAAGAACCTCAACAAGAACATATGCTACCTCAACTCAACGAGAATAAAGATTAATACACAATGTTGTGATCAGTTCTCAAAAGGAAAGAAATATGAAACTGTTGAATTCAAATACAACAACAAGAAGGAAAAGTATAAAGTCAGTGTAGGGGTGCCGATAATTGCAACACAAAATATCAAGAATCAAAACATTTTCAATACAATGGAGTTCAGGGTGAAAGATATATCTGATAAGCAATTCTTAGTGAATAATGTCTGGTACGATATAAATAAGTTTTCCAAAAATTTCATCCCTAGTTTCTGTGTAACAGTTTACAAATACCAAGGTGCAGATATCAATGAGCCATATAACATTTTTGATGTGAATAGGATAGATAAAAAACAGTTGTATACCGCATTATCAAGAACAACTAAGCGTGATTACATTCATGTCAACAATAAGGAGTTCAATAGGAAGTATTTCAACAGAAAGCAACCTGTGATAGAATTGGTCAATAGTAAGTTCAACAGTTTATACAACAAAGGAAAGATCTACAAGGTAACGTTTAGTAACAAGATGGTTTATACAGGATCAACATGTGAAGAACTAGAGACATGGTTCAAATGGCATCTATCTGATAAGAATAGCCAAGTGTTTAAACATAAGGATAAGAACTCTGAGATAGAATTAATCGTGTATGCTCCTAGTAAGGATAAAAAGAGTCTTGAGAACGTTGAAAATAAACATATAACTGAATTTGCTGATAAATATGGCGAACTATTACTAAACAAGAGATGTAATCCGTTAAAAAAGAGTAAGAAGGTTGAGTATCAAGTTATGATGGAGAATAAACAGCAATTGGAATAGAGAATAGCCAAACTAGAGGACAAACTAACTATCAAGGACGATGCTAAGAACAAATTATTTTACTTCGACGCAATCATTGATGGAAAAAGACAACATATGGCATCAAAATATAAAAGATGCACAAAAGACGAAGCATTAAAAAGTATCACAAGGAAGCAACAAGAAAAAATCAAGGAGCTGACTATTTACTTCGAATGAAGGTTCATACCATAGCTCCTTTACATTAATTGAAGGATCCTTTAGAATGAAAACCGTTCTAAGAGATGACGCCTTGAGAGCCATAAATTACGCTTCTATCAACCCTTGAAGTCCATGATTCTATTCACAACAGCTGTTTAAAATGCCGTGATCATATGGGGATTGTTAGGGATTGGTGCCGTGCTATTATTATCATATGGGGATTGTTCCCTTAAAACCAAGGGCCATCGCTCGCTTTGCTCGCTTTTCCCACCAATACCCTTGGTGGAACAAAGGCTACCCGTCAATGGAACAAAGGCTACCCGTCAACTAGAGATTTTCAATTAATAGTTCTCAGATCATTGTTTATACACCTATAATAGAAGCCCAGTCTGTAACCAAGCAGCAATCCTGACGATGACTAAAACTTTGTCGAAACGTCGAATTAAAAATATATTGCTTTTCAAAGTTACCGTTGTTGTGTATGTAATTACTCGGCCAAACGAAGCTACAAATTGTTACAAACCAATGTCCGTGCATGGAGTTCGTTGACGCAAGCCCAACCAGAAAAGTTTACATAAAAGGTGAATGTCTTTAATTTCCTGCGAGGGATGTAGTTTCTAAAGTAATTAACTTAAACAGCTGGCTGTGGCAACCAAAAGCAAGCGAAAAAATCGACAAAATTTCAATCCCACGCGAACTTGCTTCAAGCCAATGCAAGCAGACATGCACGTCAAAACTTGCGGCGATTTCCACTCTTGCTTGGTCAAGGACATACCATGATCTACCTTCTGACATTTTCGAATTCAGTAATCCATTAGAAAGTTCAAATGCTATCCAGTCATCCATACCGCTATGACGAATTCTATCACCAAGAAAACTTCAAAACTAAACCGGAAGATATGGCGTGTAAGACAGCCTTGAACCACAAACATGCGATAGCTCGAGAAACCTGCTGTTATAGCCAGTGAAGACTTTCAAATTAGCTGTTACTCAGAGTTTCACGTCTCTGAAGCAGGGGTGGATCCAGACCGGTTCACTGGGTTTCCGGAAACCCATCAAGTTTTCCTAAAAAATGAGCATGCACAATGCATTTGCTTTTATTGTGTTTATTATCACTCCTCCCGCTGGCACCACCGGCACGCCAAATTTGGCGGAATTAACCGCAAAATCGAACCGAATGAGCGTGGGGGATTCGCGTATGCCGTGAGCCATCGCGTGGAAACTCGGAAACCAGTACTTCTTGCGTGAAGCCCACGGAAACCCATCAAAACTTCATATTATTGGCTAAAACCTCACAGGCAATTAAAGTGAACCCATCGAAATTGTATTTTATTGGTCAAGCACCCTGAATTAATTAAAGTGAACCCATCGCAAACCCATCATCGATTAGTGCTACGATATGGCTGCGCGTGGACAACCCGTGTGTCGCAAAGAAGATTGTTCTCCTTTTGATATTGGGCTCGTTTACGCAACGATTGGCGGGTTCTCTCCGTCAGAAAAACTGAGATTTATTCAGAATGTCTGGAAACCTGACCAGCTCTTTCTTTTCCGCCGACTTGTGAGAGTGGTGGAAAACATCGACGGTTCAGGTATGAATGGCTACTGCGCTTCCCATGGCTTGTGTATTCTAGATACCTGGATGGTGCGTTTTGCCTCCCTTGCTTGTGTTTTGGTGCGGATTTTGGCAAAAATGGGAACAAACTGAATAAATTGTTCAAGTCACCCCTGACATTTTGGACGTCGGCCATTTCAAAACTACAGAGGCATTCGAGCAGAACGGCAGATAATACGATGCATGGCAATTCTGTCTTGGCTATGGCAGATTTTATGGCACGTATGACGAGGCAAGCAGTTCCCATTGACCAGCAGATCGACAGGACGATGCAGGAACGGATAAAGGAAAACCGTGAAAAGTTAAAGTCAATTATCAAGACTGTCATTTTCTGTGGACAAAATAACATACCACTCAGAGGTAGGAGAGACGACAACCCTGATGATGCAAGTTTGCAAGGAAATTTTCAGGCCCTACTTCAATTTCGAATTGACAGTGGTGATACGAGACTGAAGGAACATCTGGAGAATGCCCCGAGAAACATGACGTACCGTTCGAAGACTATCCAGAACGAAATTATCGCGACTGTTGGCTCTCACATTCTATCAAAATTAAGTACAGAGGTAAAATCGAGTGGAATGTTTTCAATCCTGGCTGACGAAACAGCAGATATTTCTAACAAGGAAAACTTGTCTGTGGTAGTGAGGTTTGTAGATAGCTCAAAAAGCATTCGTGAAGCGTTTGTTGGTTTTCACGTTTGTGAGGAGGGTACAACAGGTGAAGCTATACGACAGTTAATTGTAAATGCAGTGGCAGAGCTTGGTTTATCTATGAATGATTGCAGAGGGCAGTCTTATGATGGTGCTGGTAACATGGCAGGAAGGTATGCTGGAGCTGCTACACTAATTCAGTGTGATTTTAAGAAAGCATTGTATGTTCACTGTATGAATCACCGCCTCAACCTGTGTGTGGCCAATACATGCTCATTGCAAATGGTAAGAAACATGATGGGTACTGTTAGGAAGTTATCTGAGTTCTTTGCTAATTCCCCAAAACGTCAGCAGCACCTGGTAGAAAAGATCAAGTCCTTGCTCCCACATAGTAATCATCGAGTTTTAATTGATGTTTGCCGTACAAGGTGGATTTCCCGGATTGATGGCTTGGATAGGGTAGTGGAACTTTGCATTCCCATTGTGGCTACCTTAGAAGATATCCAGTTGAATAGGGGGATTGATGATTCTCCTGCTAATTGGAATTCCAGCAGCAGAGATGATGCACAGGCCCTAGCAAATGCAATCAATTTTCCATTTCTTGTTTCCTTGATCATAGTTAGGTACATTCTTGGTTTAACACGATCAGCCACTGTGAAATTACAACGAGAAGAAATGGACATTCTCAAAGCTGAGCAAGAAATCTCCAGCCTGAAGCATGCTCTTCAAATTCTCCAAACCAACATTGATGAGAAGCACCCTAAACTGTTCAGTGAGGCTGTACGGTTAGGTAGAGAAATTGGAATTGAGCCGAGTCAACCAAGAGTTGTTCAGAGGCAAGTACATCGAGACAACAGGCCATCAACATCCCCCAGTGAGTACTATAAAATTAATTTGACCAGAGTCTTCCTTGACCATGTGTTGCAGCAGCTGGAAACAAGATTTCCTCCTGAAGCCTATATTTGCTACAAAGGGGTTTCTGTTGTTCCCTCTCTTCTTCTTGACAACTTGACAACGTGGAAGGCTAATGTTTGTGAATTTTGTAACTATTACTCAGAGGATATTCCTAATATTGCTGGTCTTTCTGCTGAACTGGATCTGTGGCAAAGTTTATGGGTTCAAAAGAAAGAAAATATTGACAATATTCCCAGCAAGGTCTCTGATATTTTGAAAGAAGTTGATCCACCATCATTTCCAAATGTTTTTGCCATTTTGAAACTTCTAGCAACCATACCTGTGACATCTTCTTGTGAACGATCTATATCATGTCTAAGACATCTAAAAAATTACTTATGTGCAACAATGGGTCAGGAGAGGCTGAATGGACTAGCACTTATGCATGCACATCGTGACATGGTCCTGAACTTAGATGCAATCATTGACCTGTTTGCCACACAACACCCAAGAAGAATGAGAATGGTAGACATGCTCTTCAGTAACGATACTTAACGATGTGATGACACTTCCTTCATATTGAACAGTGTAAATAGTTTCAAAGAAAAAAACCAAAAAAAAGAACCCACTAAAATGAAAGTAAATTGTTATTCTTATGTTATCCGCCTTCAACTATTTGGCCATTCTACTTGCCATTCTGCTGCTCAATCAAGATGATTTTAAACTAATTAGCCATCTTGCCCATCAGTCAGCTGCTCTATCAAATGATTTCAAACTATTTGGCCATCTTACCTGCCATTCTTCAGCTCTATGAAGATAATTTTGAATTATATGTATGTAGCCATCCTACCTGCCATTCTGCTGTTGTATGAAGATAATTTGGAACTATTTAGCCTTCCCACTTCCCATTCTGCCGGTTGTATCAAGCCACTGAAGTCAATTTTGAATTAGTTCAAGATTTTAAAGTATTGGTATGTGCCTCTTCCTGAGTATGGATGCGAGATCCACCCTGAACCTAGCTGTATGGTCAAGCAAATAGTGATGAAATTTTTCCGGGAAATGCTCCATAAATCAGTTTTGCAGCCCTTGTGCTACTAAAGTGATTTGTGAAACACTGTCCTTGGAATATTGTGGCCTCCTAGGTTTGTACAGTATATCTGTTGGAAGAGGTAAGTGATGCTAAAATGGTACAATTTCAGGAATGAAGGTACCTGCATGTTTTCATGAAATGGCTTCTGAAAATGCAGGAAATTGCATTTCCGACCATCGAAAATTTCAAAATTTTCCGGGGGAGCATGCCCCCGGACCCCCTAGCATTTTCGCGCCTGCGGCGCTCGGAAACCCATCACTAAATTTCCTGGATCCACCCCTGTGAAGAGTTAGGTCAATAAGAGTGCACAAACGGGTAACGGTTTGGCACTCTTATTGACCTAACTCAGGCTTAATGATGTAGAAGATCCGATTTAATTATTCTTTGAGAAACATACCTCTGCCGTCGCCAGATCTGATAGCTATACAAAGAGACTCATCGAGAATATCGAAAGCGTTATTATCAGAATGAGATGGAAAGCACACTTTTTCCTGAACGGAGACAACACAACAATCGGCAGCGAAACTTTTCGTTTGAATTCAAAAAAGTCAGCACCACACATTGACGAATTAAACGCATTCGAAGAAGACCTTGTGGGAATGGTAGAAAACATCAAGTTCAGAAACGTAAATAACCAGTTTCTCTCAACACTCGCCAACGACGCTAAGAAGATAAATTCATCACCCAACGTAATGGCATTTGTCGACAAAACTTGAATCATTTACGAAATGAAACCGGATAGATACAAGCAACTGTTGACCGAGAACGTAACAGCGAACTACAAGCTAGGAAACGAGAAGCTACTAGAACGAAATCAACCAGGAATTAAAAACTATTGCCAGCGACCTACATGTTGACGATAGAATCGAGACCATGGCCAGAAAGCCAGCTGTTATTTCACTGAAAGACCACAAAGAAAATTTTGAAAATAACACGAAGTCCCGCCTGATCAACTCAGCCAAGTCCGATCTCGGTAAGGTCAGCAAAGCCATCCTTGACCGCATAAATATATCCATCCGAGCAAGCGCAGGCGTTAATCAGTGGAGAAGTTCAACTTCAGTCACCGAGTGGTTCAGCAAGATCAGCGAGAAATCCTCACATACCTTCATCACTTTCGACATCGTTGACTTTTACCCTTCAATCTCCAAAAACCTATAGATCGAGCACTATCCTGGGGTCAACAACTTACCACAATTACTCCACAAGAAGCCATCATCAAACACGCTCGAAAGTCATTTTTATCCCACCTAGAGAAGCCATGGATCCGACAAGGAAGTGAGAATATGAGAGATGAAAGATCGTCAAGCTCTATACTCAGAAAATGATTTCTGAGCCCCTGACGGGGATCAAACCAGCAACCTTCTGATGACCAGTGAGACGCTCTAACCATTGAGCTACCGAGACTCAGATGGTGAGCTAAGGTGCAAGTTCGACATATATGTGAGACCTAAGCGGAAGCCACTGTATATTAATAATGATGGATGCAGTTGATGATTTTAGAAATGTGAGAGCTTGGATATAACTTAAGAGAGATGAAAGATCGTCAAGCTCTATACTCAGAAAATGATTCTGAGCCCCAGACGGGGATCGAACCCGCAACCTTGAACATCTGAGTCTTGGTAGCTCAATGGTTAGAACGTCTAACCGGTCATCAGAAGGTTGCGGGTTCGATCCCTGTCTGCGGCTCAAAAATCATTTTCCGAGTATAAAGCTTGACGATCTGTCATCTCTCTTAAGTTATATCCAAGCTCTCACATTTCTAAAATCATAAACTATAGTGAGAATATGTTCGACGTAACCATAGGAAGTAACGACGGGATAGAAGTTTGCGGGCTCGTCGGCCTATTCGTCTTAGATTCTTTATCAAAAAATTCGAAAAGACAAACACAGGACTTTATAGAGACAAAGGACTGATTTTACTGAAGAGCATTACAGACAGACTAGCAGAGAAAGCTAAGAAAGATTTAATCAAAGCCTTCGACGAATTTGAACTCAAGATTACAGCCACAGGAAACCAAAAAATTGTTAGCTTCCTTGACATCACGCTGAACTTACAAAATTGGCTAATTCCAACCCTACAAGAAACCAAACGATGACACGCTATACATCAACAAACAGTCCAACCGTTCGCCAGCCATTATCCAAAAGATTCCGAGATCCGTAAGCCGAAGTGTTTTGAAATTATCATCCGACTACGCCACCTTCACCAACGCTGCACCTACGTACAACGACGCACTTAAGAACAGCGGCTTTAACGCCAACATTGAATATCTCCCTGACGAAGATCCCGAATTAATAGCAACCCAACGACGAAAAAGATCAAGAAATAGAATATGGTTCAACTCACCATATAGTCGAAATGTAAAAACCAACGTGGGACGTAAATTTTTCGCTTTAGTAGATAAACACTTTCCCGCATCAAACAAATTACGTAAAATCTTCAACAAGAACACACAGTTAGCTACTGCTGCATGGAAAACACGAAGAACATTGTAAACAAACATAACGCCAGAACACTCAAAGACAAAATGAACAACAACAAAAGTTATTACAATTGCCGAAACAAAGAATCCTGCCCACTACCTGGAAACTGCATGATGTCAAACATATTCTACAAAGCCGAAATTTAACAAGCTGACAGCACGGAAAAGAAATTCTACATAGGTATGACAGCCTACCCATTCAAAGAACGCGACAACAACCATACGAAATTATCCTGTGACCACAAATACTGGAGCAAGACTGTTTTATCAAACTACGTATGGGGATTAAAGAACGAAGGAAAGGATTTCACAGTGAATTGGTCAATTTTAAAACGCGCGAAAGGATGTGAAAGTGGAGCAAACCAATGTAACTTTTGTCCCGAAGAGAAGTTGTCTATTATGAAAGCCGACAAAAAGAACCTACTGAATAAACGAACTGAAATATTCTCAATATGCCGACACAGGAATAAATTCCTCATAAACAAAATTAAAACGTCCCGTGAAGCACGACAATGAGATCACCGAACTATTTTTATGTGATGACGTACGAAACTGTATAAAAGAATGACTAAATCAGTAAAACGTAAAACTCCGAGCAACAACGAAGTTTTAAGCTTATTTATTTATTTACTTATATGCATGTATATAGGTATATACATGTATATATGTATATACATGTATATATATATATATATATATATATATATATATATATATATATATATATATATATATATACGTTCATACATATATATACATACATATATATACATTTATATATATACATACATATATACTGTATATATATATATATATATATATATATATGATGTATGTGCGTGTATGTGCGTGTATGTGAGTGAATATGTATACCTATATACATAGTAGTAACATGGTATTTCATGGTATTTATAGAGCATCTTTTTTCATAATTTTTTAATTTGTATATATAAATGTGTAACGCCCCTCGTGGAAGTCAGCAAAAGTTGTCGAGGTGTACGTGATTAAATAAAGTTTTACCTTCCTACCTATCTTGCAGTAAATATTTATTGGAGAAACTGCAGAAAATGCAGAATAGGGCTGCAGAGTCATAACTGGTAGACCCTATGACATCAGTTCAAGCACTGTATTGAGAAAACTTAACTGGCAACGGTTGGCGAACCGTACAGAACAAAACAAGGCAAAGTTTATGTACAAAATAAGAAATAACAAACTGTCGGAATGCTTGACCAACATATTTAATGTTACTAATAATACAAATTATAATCTTTCGGGCCATAAAGTGGATTTTGCTCTCCAAAAGCCAAATAAAAACTTTATGAAAAATAGCATAAGCAATTTGGGCGCAAAGCTATGGAATAGTTTACCAAAAAGCGTTAAAGAAAAACAGATTTCAATCGGGCAGCATAGGACAATTCTCAATGGCAACATTTGTGCATATCGTTAACTAAATATAATTATTAACTTTTTGTAATTACTATAATATTAATAACATCATAATATGTTTAGCATGTAGTTTAACTTGTAAATAATGTATGGGTAACGTAATTTCTAATATGTAACATATAATATGTAATACATAATATGTAGTGTAATGGTTATTAACAAACAGCCCCTTGAAAATCAGTCGCCTCAGTCCACTGAAAGGTTACCGTTTCCAAATAAGTTTAAATAACTAAATAAATGAAACAAAGTCCCCCTGAACGAAAATTTCGATTACGTAGATTCGTCAAGTTGTGGCGCTTCTCTTTCTTTATCAGATACGTCGAAGACAACTGTTAGGAATATGATGATGGGTGTGACTTGTGTTGTGTTAACAATGGAACTTCCTATTTTTGTTTCTGTCCTTCTTCAGATCTCTCTTGTAATTGTGCAGTTGTCTTGTGTAGTGAATGTAATTTCAATAAAACTTTTATCGACAACAGAAACGGCAGCAGGTACACGACTTAAGGAAATGAAGACTAAGGAACATACCGAAATCAAATGTGTAGATTGGTATTCATACGAAAAATTTTATCCTTTTTTAAGAAATTTCCGAGCTTAATTTATAAGATTTTGTTTTTCGGGGTTTGCTTTGTACTTCATATTGCATAACTTAACTGTCCATATTTCAGTTTTGTGATTTGGTCTTGGTTGTGGCTATAATCAGTGTCGACAGCTCTTGCACAGGCTAAATCCAATTCCTTTTCCGATTACTAATTCTTCAGGCTATCTTTAAGAGAAGCAACGGGGATTCGGAGGATCGGTGAGCCGAGGAAGCGGGGAATCGGAGAATCGGGGAATCGGGGAATTGAGGAACAGGTTCCTATTTACAAAAATCAGAACGAGAGTAAAGGATGAGTTATATACGAAGGTCTACCAACCGTGGCTTCACACTGCTCCAACACTTCTGACGAATTTTTATGACTGTTAACTTTTAAAGGAAGATTCGCTATTCTTTCAACTGCCTGTCTCACTAGGTCCTCCCACGACAGGCAGTATTTATACCGAGCATCTTGTAAGAATTTAAGAAAGTGTCGCATATTCCAAGAGATAGAAAGGCACGAGTGTAATGTAGCCAAAAGTTGAGGGCAGATGTTGTAGTTATGAGGTAAGAAGTCCAGTGTAGAGAGTAAAATGTTGACTGTCTAAAAGTATCGAAGAAAGACAGAGCAACTTTATAATAAAAACTTAGAGATATAGAGATACGTATTCTGGACGAGCTAGGTATTCCCGGTCAAAACTCGGTAAGAACATACAAATACCCGTGTTTTCACCTCGAGGCATGTCTCACTCTCCCAGCCCATTTGGCCTGCGAAACGTAAAAGGCCAAGAACCGATAAACATCATACATGAATAAGACTGAGAAAAGACGTACGTGGCCCGTGAAATGCCATTAAAGTGTCTTTTAACCTAGTTTTCTGTTGGTCAAATTCATTGAATGTGAAATATCATTTCGGTGCCGCATCAATCAAACTGGCACCTTAGCTCACCATCTGAGTCTTGGTAGCTCAATGGTTAGATCGTCTCACCGGTCATCAGAAGGTTGCGGGTTCGATCCCCGTCTGGGGCTCAGAATCGTTTTCTGAGTACAGGGCTTGATGATCATTCATCTCTCTTAAGATATATCCAAGCCCTCTTGTTTCTCAAACAAAAACTGCAATATAAACATAGTCATGGTGTTGTTCTCCATGCCACGCGTGATGAAGACATTCGATACATGGTAAGGTGTTCATGCGGTACCAAAATGGCATTTCATATAGAGTAAGTTTGGCCGACAGAAAACCGGCCTGAAAGACACTTTAATGGCAGGTCACGAGCCACATACGTCTTTTCTCAGTCTTATTCACGTATGATGTTCGTGGGTACTTGGCCTTTTACGTTTCGCAGGCCAAATGGGCTGGGAGAGTGAGACATGCCTCGAGGTGAAAACACGGGTATTTGTGCGTTCTTACCGAGTTTTGACCGGGAATACCTAGCTCGTCCAGAATACGTATCTCTATATCTTTAAGTTTTTATTATAAAGTTATTCTGGCTTTCTTCGATACTTTTAGACAGTCAACATTTTACTCTCTACACTGGACTTCTTACCTCATAACTACGACATCTGCCCTCGACTTTTGGCTACATTACACTCGTGCCTTTCTAGCTCTTGGAATATGTGCAATCTTAAATTCTTACAAGATGTTCGGCATAAATACTGGCTATCGTGGGAGGACCTAGTGAGACAGGCAGTTGAAAGAATGACGAATCCTCCTTTGAAGGTTTACAGTCATAAAAATTCGTCAGAAGTGCAGGAGCCGTGTGAAGCCACGGTTGATAGACCTTCGCATATAACTCTGACTATCGTCCTGATTTTTGTAAATAGGAACCTGTTCCTTAATTCCCCGATTTCACATTCCCCGGTTTCGTGATTCCGCGGTTCCCTGGTTCCCCGTTCCCCCTTTTAAAGATAGCCCCTTCTTCATTCCGTCACGCGTGTGGGGAATGAAAAAATAAAACTTGTTTCTCTATGGTTCGCGTTGCTCCTTCCACTAAATGTGGACGCTGGCGCCGTTAGCGTCCGGTGTAGATGCTCACATATTATTTCTGTCTGAAAACTTTAATCGCGTTCGATGCTACCAAGACTCAGACGGTGAGCTAAAGTGCAACTTCGACATACGTGCGACTTAAGCGGAAGCCACAAATGTTAATAATGCTGTTCATGTGATATATGTACGTTGGAAATGTGGGAGCTTGGGGATATCTTGAATGAATGATAGTTTTTCTTATCTCAGAAAAACGCTTTCTGAGCCCTGAGCCAATTTCTTGACGAACGTTCATCTATCACTCCATCAAAATATCTCCAAGCTCCTAAATTTTCAGCACATATTTCACGTTCGGCTTTAAGTTGAACTATTTATACAAAGATGAGATTTCGTTCTGCTGATTTGAATTGGATACAAGATTGAATTAGAACTATGTCATTGTATCCAGGACGAGACCTGACCAAAGCTTGCTGTGTTCCTATGAGTAAATGAAACATTTAAGCTGGGGTCATCAGATTGAAGGGGCACTTTTTCATACTGTGAAAGCACCCTTGAATATGTACAGTTTAACTATATTTCCATACTGTCAATGATAAGTTTCTTCCTTGATTTCCAGCATTTCCTTATTCATTGTGGTAGTTTGCCATCAGTATTCAAGGCTGATGTTTACCGATAACAGTTGTCTTTTAATTGTGCAAGGATCACGTTAAGTTGAACCGGTTAAACTTACGGTACACCAAACGACAAAGCACTGCAAATGAATCTACGTTGGGTTTGTTGAAGGCTTGGCCAAACGAGACCTTCTAAGTTTAAATAGAACGTGAATGTACCAATTTCCTTCCAGATTAAAGGTTATAGAGCCACTAACTTGAGCAGCTTACATTCACAACCAAACGCGAACAAAAAACAATGCCAGATGTCGGGAAAAGATGCACGAAAGTTTAAATCCGCTCATACTTTCTTCATATCAATACAAGTAGATAACCTAGATGTATGTCAAAACTTGAGCGATTTATATACTCGTTTGTTCAAAGACTTACCTTGATCTAACTCCAGACATTTTTCAACTTCCATCAATCCATTGGGTAGGTCAAATGTTATCCAACTATCCACACCGCTTTTTAAATCTGTTTCCTTAAGCGAAGTTCAAAACGAAAGCGGGAAATGTGGCGTAAGACTGACTGGCTCGAACCTCAAACCTACGATAGATTGCGAAACCTGCTGTTACGGTGAGTAAAGATTTTCAAATTGACTGTCTGGCAACATACCGAAGACTGATAGTACTGAGAGGCGAGCTGTTCTTTCATATTCTAGCAACGTACAGTTTAAATACTCAGGTCAAAGACGGTGCAAATGTCACAATGACTCACCTTCCATGCAAGAGTTTGCCTTTTAACTAACCTCTCATACGTGCTAGGTATATTTTAACACAAAGAATTAATGTTCCCACCTTAAAAACTGATTAATAGCTCAATTGATTAACTTCCAAAGCAAAACCTCGCTTCCAAAACTTTCTTTACCTAGCGACGCTCCGATTAAACTGCCGATAATGGTCAAATGGATGCCCACAAAAGGCTGGTGACTTAATACAAGGAATTCTCTGTATCTTGTCATATTATCATGCCACAACCTGATTATTCCACATTCCTTCAAAGTAATAACAATCAACGTTGTTCCTATTTCCAGAACTGTTTTATAAGAATAGGCAAAATCTACCTTGCACGACATGATCTCTTGTTTTAAACATGATCTTTTACTTAATCTGAAAAAAGTATACGTCTGAAATCATATTATCTGTTAAGGTCTCGAAGTACTTTGAAATTTTTTTTTGTTTTACAGTAAAATAGTGACAGCCGCCCACAATTTGGGTCAAAAGTTCAAGACTAAACGAGCTAAGCATTTGTCATCCAGATATAATTTAATGCAGTAAGAATTTTTCAAAGAGTTTTATTTTCTGTATTGGAGGCAAAGATCATCCTGATACCTTGTTTATATCACAGGCTGTCGGTTTAGTATCCATTTTCAGAATTCTGATGATCATCCTGATGATCTCCTCCAGCAGAACCCCATGGAAACCATTGTATACTGTGTAGTTCACACTATTCGTATGTACTATTCAAAAAAGGACTGGCTGCTCTGTTTCCAGGTATTGAGACACGAAGCAAAGCTTAAATTCAATATTTCCTGATACAGAACGTATACAAATTTTGTAAATTATTTCTAAAACTTGCACAATTCTACCAAAAATCATCAACTATCAGTTACACACAAGCTTAAGAAGACGAATCCTGTCGAAAAAGGACGCCAAGGCAATTCAACTTGGTGATAAGAAAAACAAAAGAGTCTTTTTTAAAAAAACAAACCAATGTAATTCAACGTACAAAGTGTTCCAGTCACTGTATTAACCAATCAGAGCTGGCGTGCGACACACTTTAATTTATAATAGTTCTTCCACAGACAGCCCAGGAGTGAATGTAGCTGACTTGAGTATTTGTAAATGTCGTTATCAAAGCTATATAAGCTGTATTTACTCTGTTTATGGCAGGCAAACAGAAGAGAGAACCCAGAGAAGCTATTTGACTAGAGCGAATTCAAAACTCCCCTCGCTCCCCTTATAGACGGCTTCGCGCCAGTAAGTTTCAAGATTGTTTTTAAAATTTAGGTAAAGTTGGCAAGTAACTTCACACTTTGACACCAAACACTTCAGAAAACACTCAAGTAGTTCAAAAATAGTCAGCAAAGTGGTCAAAAAATAGCAACATCTTGACCACCGATACTTGAACTAGCAGTTTGATGTTAGAGCGTCTAACCGGTCATCAGAAGGTTGCGGGTTCGATCCCCGTCTGGGGCTCAGATATCATTTTCTGAGTATCGAGCTTGGAGATCGTTCATCTACTTCGATACTTGAACTACCTACGCACAAAGTGGTCAATTTCAAAATAATGTGGAAAGACCAGAAACGAACAAAAGTTTGCAAGTTTTTACCGTAAATTTTGCCTCTCCCTACGTATGGAGGATCAAACTTCCTGCTACTGGTCACTTATTTCAAATCTCAAAACGCACGTTCATTGGTCATCACAAGCTACTGAATAGTGACGTCTGCCGAGTTAAACTGAGCAACAGGAGGGTTAGCTAAACAAGTGACAAAATTTTGGGCAAAGTGAAATAAAATTAAATATTTTCTAAAAGAAAGAAGGCGAAGAATTTGGAAAGAATACTGTCACAGGGATAAGGAACAAGTATGGTTTCTATATAAAACGTTGTCGGCTACGACAATAAAAACAGAGGAAGTTAGAAAGATTTTTGCTGATGTAGGTAAATAAATTTGTGTTATTACTCTGTGAAGATGAATTTGAAGGTATTTTTCTTCAGCTATAAAGAATATTAAAACCTGCTTAAAAATTTTCATATATGCCAGTGTTTTGTTTGGACGGTTGTAGAAACACCAAGATGGATTTGCTGGGGTCTGGGAAATTTTACCGTTCCACGCTTACGCTTGGTGATTTTGTAGGTTTATTATTGTTGCCGTCGTTGTTAACGTCGTATTTCTAATTTGACTCTGTACCAGTTGCTGTAAATCAAGGCTTATGCGAGTATACACCTTCACTCCAGTGAGAAGCGACGGCGAAAAGTAAAAGTGACAAGAATAAACAAGGATTCTCCATGCTTTTCTTCATGTGAAACATGCTACAGTGCCTTCATTCCCTCTTTATGTTTAGGAATCGATTTTACAACTTTTGACCAGTTAAAATAAACTGTGTAACATAAGTCGCTATAACAGAATAAACAAAAAATATAAGAAGACAATCCAATATCAATTCGGTAGAACTTCTTTCATAACTATGATCTTAGTGTCATGGACTATAGACAGAATTAATTACTTCTCTTAAAGGCGAAATGTAGTCTTACGGCAGATTACAGCCAAAAACTTTTATCTCTATCGAAAGGTTTTCTACCCTGCCAGCACAAGAAAAAGTGCATGCGAAGGAACATTGAACTTATTAACAGAAATACAGGAGCCGACCTATATGATTGTCAGCTGACTGTACTTGTGCTGAATCTTGTAGACCGTAGATATAACCAGATATAAGAACAAAATTGATCTTTATGCAGTTCCAATTTAGTTAAAACAAAGAAAGTTAAGTTATGTAAAAACAAGCCCCAATGCACCACTAAATTTCCCATTCACAAGTGACCAAGAAAATAACAAACTGAACTTCAAACAAGTGAAAAAAAGCTCGTCACCCTGATTCATGGCTCCTAATGCTTCGTAATCAATAACAAAAGACAAGATCGAAGCTGGTTTGGACTAAGAGGTAAAATACAACTGGTAGTAATAAAAATTCGTCAAGAAAGCCGTAAGGCAATCACATTGCCGCAAACAAAGCTCTACATCTGCAGCAAGCTGCAACATTCGTAATTTAGAAAGTTCTTCATGCTTTGTCGAGAAAGAAAGCACGGAGAATCCTGGGGTTTTTTTGTTACAACTTTTACTTTTGGCAGTCGCTTTTCACTGGAGTGAAGCTGGGTGCTCGCATTAACCTTGATTTGCACCAACTACGGCGACCATTTATCGAATCGAATTGGAAATACGACGTTCAACAACGACGGCAACAATAATAAAATACAAACTCAGCAAACGTACTGTAAGCTTGGAACGGTAAAATTTCCCAGATCTCAGCAAATCCATCTTGCTGCTTCTACAACCGTCCAAACAAATATTCTTTATTGCTGAAGAAAAATACCTTCAAATTCATCTTCACAGAGTAATAACACAAATTTATTTACCTACATCAGCAAAAATCTTTCTAACTTCCTCTGTTTTTATTGTCGTAGCCGACAACGTTTTATATAGAAACCATACTTGTTCCTTATCCCTGTGACAGTATTCTTTCCAAATTCTTCGCCTTCTTTCTTTTAGAAAATATTTAATTTTATTTCACTTTGCCCAAAATTTTGTCACTTGTTTAGCTAACCCTCCTGTTGCTCAGTTTAACTCGGCAGACGTCACTATTCAGTAGCTTGTGATGACCAATGAACGTGCGTTTTGAGATTTGAAATAAGTGACCAGTAGCAGGAAGTTTGATCCTCCATACGTAGGGAGAGGCAAAATTTACGGTAAAAACTTGCAAACTTTTGTTCGTTTCTGGTCTTTCCACATTATTTTGAAATTGACCACTTTGTGCGTAGGCAGTTCAAGTATCGGTGGTCAAGATGTTGCTATTTTTTGACCACTTTGCTGACTATTTTTGAACTACTTGAGTGTTTTCTGAAGTGTTTGGTGTCAAAGTGTGAAGTTACTTGCCAACTTTACCTAAATTTTAAAAACAATCTTGAAACTTACTGGCGCGAAGCCGTCTATAAGGGGAGCGAGGGGAGTTTTGAATTCGCTCTAGTCAAATAGCTTCTCTGGGTTCTCTCTTCTGTTTGCCTGCCATAAACAGAGTAAATACAGCTTATATAGCTTTGATAACGACATTTACAAATACTCAAGTCAGCTACATTCACTCCTGGGCTGTCTGTGGAACAACTATTACAAAATAAAGTGTATCGCACGCCAGCTCCGATTGGTTATTACAGTGACTGGAAACAAATTCTTCGCCTTTTTTCCTTTAGAAAATCTTTAATTTTATTTCACTGTGCTCAAAATTTTTGTCGCTTGTTTAGTTAACCACCGCCCCTTTTGCTCAGTTTAACTCGGCGGACGTCTCTATTCAGCAGCTTGTGATGACCAATAAACGTGCATTTTAAGATTTGAAATAAGTGACCAGTAGCAGGAAGTTTGATCCCGCACATATAGGGAGAGGCAAAATATACGGTAAAAACTTGCAAAACTTTTGTTCGTTTCTGGTCTTTCCATACTGTTTTGAAATTTACAAGTTTGTGCGTAGGTACTTCAAGTATTGGTGCTCAAGATGTTGCTACAGTAGAACCTCGCTAATTCAAACTTGGTTAACTCGAACTCCCCGCTAACTCGAACCAAATTCAATTTCCCCTGGATTTGATCCCATTTCCCCTGTCATTTACTATCATATAACTCGAACTCGGTTAATTCGAACTCCCCGCTAATTCGAACCTAACTTTATGCTCCCTTGGCTCAAATTTACTCCGTTAATTCGAACTCTATTTTGAAAACGTCGGTCGGTAAACCTGGAAGTGTCAGGACTTGGCTTTTTGACTTGTCGGAGTCTTGTATCTATACTGATAACGTGACAATGAATGGAAACGTAATTCAAGCCCAGGAAAGACCTTCTTTCCAGCATTATCTGGGAGGAATATTGTGCAACAATCCTTAAAATGTTCCATAAATTAGTTGTGAGTAGCCCGTCATAACTGTTCTAGTTTAGCCGATTTTATTTCGTGGGGTTTTCACAAATATGTACAAATATGTAAAAGAGCCAGACATTCACTGAACTTGTACATGTATTCTGGAATAGTAATTTCATTATAGACAGTTATTCAACTCCATAGCGGCAGACATTGCAGTATGGTAATATAAGTATTCAGGACAACACAATCAGCTCAAACCATGGAGAAAAATAATATTTATAACTGACTGTACTAAAATGACTAGTAATAGTGGATGAAGCATAAAACCACGATACCTTATAAACTGTTAACAGGATACTTGAAAGTCAACGCGCACTCCGATAACTCGAGGCCCCGCTAACTCGATCTATTTCTCATTGCCCTTGGTAGTTCGAGTTAGCGAGGTTCCACTGTATTTTTTTTGCCACTTCGCTTACTGTTTCTGAGCTACTTGAGTGTTTCCTGAAGTGTTTGGTGTCAAAGTGTGAAGTTACTTGCCAATCTCAAGCCTGAAAATAACTTTCACAGGGGTGCCTGACAGAATGTCAGGTGCGAAGGAGTTGGTGCCAAATATTTTTGAATTGGTGTCTGACATTTGGATCCCGTCATTAATAAACTCTTGTTTGAAATAACATTTTTTAACATATATAAAATAGAAATCAAAGAACACAATTCATGCACTACAAATAGTACAATATATTACATAAATGGTAAAACACCCTACATTATAACAGTTTATGGGTTGTCTCTGCGTATGCTAAATGTTTCTACTAAAACAGATTAGAATCCTTTAAACTCCATTGAATCTGAATCAGAGTCACTGTCAAAGTTATCTTTCCACCACAGACTTACATTACTTTTCTCTTCATCACCATCAGAACGACATTCCATGAAGTGAGAGTCAGAGTCTGAAACAAGACTCTTGTGCTCACTATTACTAGCTTTACTGACCTCTGGCTTCACTGAATCCCTGTTGCCAGACAAATTTAACCAAAAAGAATTTTGCTCACTTTTTGTTGCACAATTTTGTTCACTTGTTGAATGCGCAAGGAAGGGTGGAAATGGGAAAAAAGAATGCGTGCCAAAAACCTCGGAAAAATGTCTCATCGGGAGTAATCCGCTGTCTTTGATCAGCGTTCGCACAACATAAAGCCCCAAATGTCGTAGATTGAACTGAGAGAAAAAAACGACAGCGAACAGTGAAAATTGAATGATCACGAAATTGATAAAACGCGCAGCCGGTCACCTTGACCGATCTCGAGAGTCTAGCACTGGTCAAATGATATTTTGCGTAGGTCAAATGACCGTGACCGAACGCTTATTTTCAGGCTTGCAATCTTATCTAAATTTTAACCAATCTTGAAAGCTATTGGGGCGAAGCCGTCAGTAAGAGGAGCGAGGCGAGTTTTGAATTCGCTCTTGTCCAGTGGCTTCTCTGAGTTCTCTCTTCTGTTCGCCTGCTGTAAACAGAGTAAATACAGCTTATATAGCTTTATTAACGACATTTACAAATACTCAAGTCAGCTACATTCACTCCTGGGCTGCCTGTGGCTGTTCTTGTAAAATTGTTGGTTGTTTTCGAGGAGTATTTACGGTTCTTTCCAAGCCCCTCAAGTTCCTTTCAGGTTTCGTTCAGAGCAAGGTGGACCCCAAAAATTCTTGTCAAGCTAAGGCACTGGACTTTAAATTCCCCAGATAAAATTGCAGTCTAAAGTCCTCCGACATATATAGCAAAACTGGAAGTGATGTAAGCGGCATTTGATAGTCTCTGCGCACGTAAAATCTTTAGTTCCCAGGCTCACAGGATCGTGCAACCACAGCAACACTGCTGGAGATAATCAGGAGCAAAAATTTTACGAGGATTATTGTCATAAACCCAGAAACATAGATTCTGATCTATCCATCTGTAGGCAACTTCAGCAACAGGGACAGCTCTGAGTGTTTGGCGCTGAACAAATCAATGATTAGTAAGTCAGAGTAGGAAATTACAGAGTGTATAATATGTAAAAGTTATACGATAAAACAAACACCGAAAAATACTGAAATGCAGACCGATCATGATTTGAATATGATGGGTTTTTGCGGGCACAGAAGTAGTGCTGTGTCTCTTACCACTGTAACTGGAGTGTTGGTGGCATAGTGATAGTGTGCGAGTCACTTTCCTCTGTAACAGGTATTGATAGCAAATTGGTAGTGTACGTGTCTCACCTCTGTAACTGGCGTGTTGGTGGCATAGTGGTAGCGCATGTGTCTCTCACCTCTGTAACTGAGGTGGCAGTGGCACAGTGGTAGTGTACGTGTCTCTCACTTCTGTAATTGAAGCATTGATGGCACAGTCGTAGTGTGCGTGTTTCTTTCTTCTGACACGGGCGTTCATGGTACAGTGGTAGCGCATGTGTCTCTCACCTCTGAAACTAGCGTGTGGGTGGTACAGTGGTAGTGTACGTGTCTTTCGCCTCTGTGACTGGCGTGTTGGTGATACAGAGGTAGTGCACATGTTTCTCACATCTGTAACTGGCGTGTTGATGGTAAAGTGGTAGTGTACGTCCCTCTCACCTCTGTAACTGGCGTGTTGATGGTAAAGTGGTAGTGTACGTCTCTCTCGCCTCTGTAACTGGAGTGTTGGTGGTACAGGGGTAGTGTACGTGTCTCTCACCTCTGTAACTGGAGTGTTGGTGGCACAGTGGTAGTGTGTGTCTCTCAACTCTGAAATTCGGGTGTTGGTGGTACAGAGGTAGCGCACATGTCTCTCACCCCTGAAACTGCCGTGCCAGTGCTACAGTGGTAGTGTACGTATCTCTTACCTCTGTAATAGGAGTGTTGATGGTACAGTGGTAGTGTATGTGTCTCTCACCTCTGAAACCGGAGTGTTGGTGTTACAGTGGTAGTGTACGTGTCTCTCACCTCTGTAACTGGGGTATCCGTGGCACAGTGGTAGTGCACGTATCTCTTAACCAAGTCACCGGGGTTGAATTCCTGCTCCGTGCAGTTATCTGATAAAAGTTACCTTGGTCACATGTGACAAGAGTGATGTCAAGTTTGACTCTTCGAAACATCGCACGTTTTCTCCTGGTACTCGGGTTTCTTCCGGTAGCAACATTGGACCGATGTGGGGTGGTCCTTACTGGACCTCTAGGGTGAACAGCTTAGGTAGCTGATAGAGTTATCCAATATAAAAATAAAATAATGAAGAGAAGACATGAGATTAATGACGATATATCGATTATACTCCAAAGTCACTGTCAAGTTGAATCTAGAGTCTTGTATTCTCAAAGCTTGAGCTTTCGCAATGTCAGTAATTTTTGATATTTATTTTATCTTTTACTTTTTCAAACTGTCTGCTGGTGCAGCACTGTGTGAAAATCAGTTTCAAAAAAATACTTTTGAAGTTATAATGACTGGTGTTTAAACGTCTTA
The DNA here is from genome assembly GCA_030142905.1 of Heliopora coerulea. Lineage (NCBI taxonomy): Eukaryota > Metazoa > Cnidaria > Anthozoa > Scleralcyonacea > Helioporidae > Heliopora > Heliopora coerulea. Next base: position 676,108 of record JASJOG010000143.1, read on the forward strand.
TATATCTCACTTCGTTAAGATGGGTTTAATCAGCAAATGACGTAACTTTGACGTCAAACTACTGTACATAATGAGTTCTTGGAAAGGTCTCCACATCTTTTAGATTATCGAAGGAATTCACTTGAAACTGCGCATGTACGTGTATGTATACCACGACACCAAACATACAAAAGTTTAGAGTGATGTCACTGAGTAATCTCCAAAGTTACTAAAACCATACCTGTATGAAAATCCCTTCTTGGGGCCAAACACTGGCGTGTTCATTCAGAGTCCTTTGTGATGCCATTTTGATGCCTTTGTCAGTGAAGGTTGATATGGGCCACGCCTGATGACAATTTAAAATGTCTTGAGTTATGATTGTGTGGATATTTATAGTGAAGGAAGGAAGGCGGGAAGGAAGGAAGGAAGAAACGACGGAAGGAAAGAAGGAAGAAAGGATAGAAAGAAGTAAGGAAGGACGTAGAGGAAGGAAGGAAAGAAGGAAGGAAGGAAAGAAGGAAGGAAGGGCGGGAGGGAGGATTAAGAATTAAGGCAATTATTAAACTCCAACATACAGCATCTATTATTTGGGTTACCATCCAACACTATGTATTTTTAATATCAAAACATTCTGAAGTTTACAAGCTCAAAAATGGCAGTGTACGTGTCGCTATTGAACCATAGTTCCAGTAATCTTTCAGCGTAGGACAGTCTGCTCACCCTAAGTAATTTCTGATGGAATATCTCAATGCCTGCTGCTCCGGCAACCTTGTCTTTCGGCCCACTTTGATATCGCTCAACAACAAAGTCCTTTTCATGGTTTTTCCGTACAGATCAGGTAAAAATACTGTTACTTCCTGAGGCAAACAACATTAGATTGACCAGTAAATGTTTCGGAGGTTTATCGAAATATTGAAGAGCTCAAACGTTATTATATTGAAGTACTAGCAGGTTTTAGTGGGTGCCTACTGTGCTCGGGGACCGTCTTTTTCATGAGTTTCAAAATGATGATTTTGGGCAAATTTAGAAAATAAATCAGTAGATGGAAAGGAAATAATTTTAGTTTTTTTCATGGGGTTGAGAAAGATCGAATTCAGGCTACAGTGATTCTATAATTCGTTTTATTACCATGTGACGGTCAGTTGTACGAAGGTCTTCAAATGGCCATGAGTCCTGCAGGTATTGCAACGAACTCTTTCGCCGCCATTGCAAGAGGTGCACCTTTAAGAAACAAGAATAAGGTATTTGCGGATGAAATTAACATTCGTAAAATTAACTTGACGGACATTACTACAAGATTTGCAATGTGAAACTAATTCTGACGGTCGTATACTTTTCAGACAAGTGTACAATTCATGTTTGGAATCACAGCCACTATATCGCTATATACTAGCTCTCCGTACTTTCGCTATCACGTTAATCACATGATCGATACTATCACCTTTCTCATACTGCAGTATCACTAAGCCAGTCAATTAAAAGGAACATTCCTCGCAGATTGGATACGTCAACTTGTCTTGTATCCAAGTGTATTCACCTTATAAGGAACACTCAGACTTTCATACAGACTAGACATTGTGAAGAAGTTGTTCACCTCGAACTCCACAACCCTAAAATACCACATAGTCTTTCACCAGAATAAGATCAACACTCCTCCATCGTTGGTTCTCTTTAGTTATGTTGTTCCCTCAGTCTTCTCTCATTACCGTAACACTCAGTTTTTCCCCTAGATAGGACACTCCTCAGAGGTTCACTAAATTTTTTTACTGTAGAATAACACTCAACCATTCACCTAGATAAGGAACATCTTGCGCGCACGTTACCCTGACCCTCGACCAGCGTTTTCATGCAAGTCGTGTCTCTCTCAGGTAATACTCATACTTTCTTCTTCTATACAGTAAGTTTTTGATACTTCTTAGTTCACCTTCGTTGACTATTACTTTACCTGTTTTGTGCTGAGCCATGGCAAAAACTACGCTCCCTTTCTTTATCAAATTCGGTTCGACGACCACGGCCGTTGCACGAAGAACATTTGTCCTAAATATGTGATAAAAAATCTCATCATAAACAACGATAAAACCATTAAAATTAAAATTTTTTCAACTTTCAACTGCCTAATCACACAAAGCGATAATTCAGGCAGAGCGCAAGCCAAGTATCAAGACGAACGTTTCTTCGCTTCACGTACAGTAGCATCGGAGTGAAAAGTAAAGTATATTTGAATTGAGTATACACATGAACAAGACAGATGACATAACTGAGGACGACAAGTAACTCGCCTGACTGAGGTCAATGTGGAAGTCAATGTTTAGTAAGACGTACTACCTGGAACACTTTAAGACGGTCCACGGCATTCTTCCACTAAATACCGAAATCATTTACAATCATAAAACAACTCCCATATCCTCAATGTTACCTGAGGTAAAAACGTTCTAAATTCCTCCAGGCAATTTGTTTTGTCCATAAAAACATGGTCTTAATATCATTCCAGGTAGTCTAGGGCATAGGTACTGTATGAATAGGGACTCAGTATAACAGTGATTGAAAGAACTTTGCATTCCCCCCCCCCCCCCAAAAAAAAAAAATCCATCCTCTTCCCAAACAACGTTTGCACTGTTTTTATCCTCCTTCATATAACCATATCATTTATAACATTGCTTGATAAACGAAAGAAAGGAGAATAACTTTAGCTTAAGATCAACTAAGAGTCCGAGTTCACTTTCGACCCGCTAACTTTCCGTCAACATATTTCACGTGATGTTCGGTCGTAACATGGTCGACGTTGTTTTTCTGTGATACTGAATCACTGCTTCAACTTGGAAGGAAATTTCCTTCCAAACGTAAATTTTGGCATCACGAAAGGTAAAAGAGGAAATACTGTAAGGGAGGACACTTTAAGATTTTGATTTTCTTCTGGTTTAAAATGACGCGAGGAACTTTTACCAAAAAAAGTATTAAAAAAGGGAATTTTGTGGTCAACGAGCGACGTCACTAGTTTAATCACTGTACCTTGAATGACGCACTGTGAGCTACCTCAACTCGTGTGGTACTTTGAATGAACATTTGTGATGGTTGAGCCATAATATCCCATGGTCCAGGTACAGGTCCGTTCATTGGTCCGTCAACAATTTTCCCTGTATTCACAAAAGGTCTTTAGATCACATTACAACAGAATTACCTCTACTTTTAATCTGCTTCCAATAAGTCACTACATGTCCCTACAAATACAATATCCTTTGTTATGTGACAGCGAGCACTTAAGTTTGTGACAAAGAAAAATTTTATGAGTTCCTGGAATTAAACCCTCAACTCTCAAATAACCAATAAGAAAGTTTAACCAGTGAACTATGGATATGGTCTAAAACAATGAGTGATGGCAGCCTATGACTATATTCCTGTAAAAGCCATAAACTGCTGATCCCCTGTGAGATGCACCAACCACTGACATGTTCTCAAATGACGAGTGATGGTAACATATGAAAATATCACTGTATAACCTATAAACTGAGAACTCCATGCAAATGCCACTAACCATTAAAATAAGTGTACATATTCTCAAACAGCGACCATATACCACAATATGCATGTGAAGTGTAGTGAAATGAAGCCGAAGTTCACAACCAAGGGTTAAATTACAGTAATCTTCCTTCCCATATCTGGCATTTCATCAATTTCTTAACTCGATTTTGGAGCTGATTCTCAACTTAAAACTACAGGGCAAGGTATAGGGGTAGTACACCAACTGTCATCCATAAGTCGGTAAATTATTGGTTTACAGTTCGCAAAAATAACGTCATTCTAAGTGAAAAATAAGTTCTTAAATGACGGAATTTGACTGGTTGATTTGAGATTACAAATATAATTGCTAAATTTGCCGTACAGTAACTACACCTGATTACTCTGAAAAACTACTTCCCACCCGACCCACGACGGAAGCCTTACTACCACTCATCTTGAAACTAATCTTTACTCACCAATATATGGCTCAAACTGCCAGGATGTTGATCAAGATTCAGTAAAGGTTGATAACTTGTACTGTCAAAAAATATTGTAAAGTTGTAAGGGACCGGTAATTATTTAGAGTAATAGCCAGTTCCCCTCATTAAGTCAGCTGAATACAACTACCAGAATACTTTATGGCCGCGGTACTCACTAGGCAGACCGTGGTCCAGATGTAGACCCAAACATAACTTTCTCCAGACTCATAGCTGGCATAGGAAATTATACTTTTCAGTATTTTTATTATCCGTAAGACTTAATAGTAAGTAGTCTTAGGTACTAAGCCACTAATGACTAAATGATCGAAATACCTGTGTAGAATGTACTTTTTTTGTGTGCAGGACATGTGTGCCCAATAATAGGGAATACATAATAAATGGACCTTGGTCTTACGGCAAACTTGATGAGTGGACATTTAAGGATTATATTTGAGTACCACTGCTTTACAGTTTTTTTCATTTTAATGTGAACACTGAATCCCCAAAGCAAACGGAAAGCCAATTGCTCCAATCAATATTACTGCCGTAACAAGATTTCGAAAGACATTCTGACAGTTGTATTCAACAGATGTATAAAGGAAACCAGCCATTATAAGGATGGAGAAAAAAGTGTATGGGGCATTATGAGCATCTATATTTATGATTTTAATAATCTTAATGATGTCAATAATTAATAATTAGTGATAATTAATACAGTACTGCTCAGAAATAACCTAGCAGTGCGTCTGCATCCGTCCTGCGTGCGGTTTGAGTCTCGGTTGCGTTCATTTTGCGTCCGTCCTGCGTGCGGTTTGCGTCCATACTGCGTCCAATTTGCGTCTCTCCTGCGTTTGCGGGCGGGTGGAACGCACAGCCAACGCTGAATCTCGTAATGAGTCGTTATACGACCTTTAGCGATTCCAACTATTCTACAGCTTGACAAGGATTCCCTTCGCGGTATTTCACAATAGTTTTAAAGGCATGTCTGACTCGTTTGCAGTACAGAAACATTCTATGTAACGTTTAAAAGAAAGAATTTTAGTTCAGATAACCGGACAGAAACACTTCCAATTACTTGAGAGAAATTTTAACCGGGCTTAAGCTGATACTGGTAATGAACCTACACAGATATTTCATTTTGTGGTATCATTTAGCATTTCAATATTTCGGACACTCAAGTGCATCAACTTTTCAGCCAGCTTTGAAATTCTTTTCACGTGATTTCATGGGGTTCCACGGGTTGAAGTAATTATTTGATGAAATTTTTGGGAGCCAATTAACATTTTAACGACGTTAACCAGGCGTAAAATCTCAGTGTAGTCAGGTATTGACAGTGAAACTGAATTCGTCATACGTATTACCAAGACGAGATTCCAAACCATAGAATCAGCAATATCTTTCGACGTGTAAATAGGAAAAAAATTAAAAAATAACCACAAGTGAGCTTTTGGACCGCAGTCGCTTCTCAGCGAGCAACATTTGCATGCACGTTAATTAAGCCCAGTGGGATTTCAAAATAGTGGATTCGGACGATGTCAACTCGTCGTTATTTTTCATTTTATCATTGATAAAATCTCTTTCACGGCCACTTAAGATCGGCTTTCTTCCGCTACGTTTGGCATCAGCTAAACTGCCACTACGTTCATACCGTGAAAGGAACAAGCTTATAGCTGGTCGTGATGTTTTTATTCCTTCTTCGAGAATATTCCTAATCTTAGTGATCGATGTACCAGAAGACTCCAGAGAAACAATTCCATCCCTAGCGAATTCCGAAAGTTTTCCCATTTGCAACACAGAACACAGTTACCGTAGTCACCACGTTTAAAGTTACCGTAGATGACTCATAACTTCGGAAAATAGCGTATGTCACCGATCGAGTCCGACTTCTGCGTCTCGTAAGACGCAGTTTTGATTGACCGCAAAGGCAACCGCAGCCGAGCCGCAAGATGACCCCAGCCGAGCCGCAAAGTGACCGCAGGTAAGCCGCAAGGTGACCGCGGTCGAGCCGCAAAATGACCGCGTCTTGCACGTGGTTATTGTTAGGTTATTTCTGAGCAGTACTGTTTTAATAACAATGATAATAAAGAAATGAATTACAAAATAGCACATTTCTGCTACCTAATGAAAGTGATGTCACAATGTGCAGGTGAAGTGTTGTGAAATGAAGAACAAGTTCATGACAAAGGATAAGATAAATCATTGATCTAAAATTAAGAAGATTTTCTTTTTTCTTGTTTTTGTTCTATTTGACTCACATGATAAGCACTTGATAGTTTGATGTCATGTATTGTCACATCCTGGGCAGGGTCCTTGCTATAGCAAGATTTAGTTGAGACATGTTTCAACACTGCTTCTCTTGCCTTCTAAGACGTGATTGTTGCTGCACTGAGAACAGAACATTTGAAAAGAAAAATTAATACAGTTTTAACTCTTTGGTGGCAGACACTCATAAAATCGATCATATATGACTTAAGTAACCTTCATATTGACTTAAATAACCTACTCCCAAAAATTATTTAATATGGCACTTTGGAAATAGCATTTTTCTTGCTGCCACCAAAGAGTTGAGCAAGCAAGGAGAGCTCAGTTTAACATCTTGAGTGTTCTGTACATACTAAAACAGTGATCTTCAGCTGGTGGGTGATGATGACCAATTTTGTTGCTTGCAAGAGTGTTCTTAGATGTACTTGTTATTGAGAAATAAAGGATGCTGGGATTATTGTTATGGAAAGGAGATATGGTAGTCTGTTTCCATGACCCTACAAGAACTATGGAAATCATAATAGCTAAAAGCTGGGATGGGCCTGAAGTGAAATGTTTTTGATAAAAGAATTCAATTATCCAAGCAGAATAATAATATGTGAAACACTTGCACACTGTTGAGGTATTGCAGAGTGGGGATAACTCATCTTTAGTTATCAGAGTTTCATTTAAAATGTGATGTCAACATACAGCAATTCTTAGTCCTAGTTTAGTTGACCAGTGTGGTCCATTATATTTGGGCACTGGCCCCCAAAGACAAATCCTGGCAAGACCACTGTTTATAATGTTCACTCTACATCCAGGAACTTGGTACTGCTACATCTACCTCAAAATCAACATGGTAGTGATGGTACCAATTCAACCTTCTTTGGAATTAACTAAGTAAATATTTTCTTAGCTCATTGTCCACCTGCACAGTTACACATTTGCAAAATATGTACCATAACTATTTCCTTTCAGAGCAACAAACTTTCATCCAGACTGGACAATAAACTGGTAAACATTTCTTAATACAAAAACTTTGGTATTAGAGTGCAGATTATAAAATACATACAATCATTACATTGTGATGTAATAAAATGCTCACGTGGTCTTTGCTGTTCATTTGCTCTTGGTGCAACTGGTGGAGGAGGTAAATAACCTAGAAATAACAAATGGAATATACTGCAGTATTTCACAGCTTGAGTGAATTTCTAACAAACAAATTATGACAGTAGATACATACATGTACTGGTAATCATGAGAAATATTGACTGTATTCTGTAACAGATGCAATGGCTGTTGATCGATATAGAATTAAAGGAACATGTGAACACCATATATATTTATAGAGAGAGGGAGAGATATTACAACAAATTGAATTGTGTCCATTTTCATTGGTTACTATCCCAGTAGCCACGATCTATTAAAGTACACTCCCAGATATATAGATGATGTGTTAAACTTCAAACAAACTATGACCAGACCTTTGAAAGAAACTCACCATGTAATACCATATATGGTATTAGTCACATTCCTTTGTTTTTCATTGATCAAAAATTGATATGTAAGCTGACTGTTTCTGATCTCTCACTACTTTTAATGAACATTCGGAAATCTCTTTTCCCCATTGTTCATCATATAAAATAAACAGATTCCACTTCAGTTTAATCTGTGCAGTTACAGATGCACACAGCAGATGACTTCATCTGGTGGGAAAGTCATTATCAGAGACCCACTATGACTGGACTGGTTTTTTATTCTAACAAGTATATCATGATGCCAAAAGTAATGTGAACAATAGAGTGCAGTGTATTGCTGTTTTGGACATAATACAGTCAAACCTGTATTACGGTAATTGACTGGTAAAGCACTCATGTTCAGGTAAGTGCCCACTCCCCGTTTTGGAACTGAGGTATTTTTCCACTGTTTATTTTTAAATATTTGCTCAGAGTTTACAATGTGTCTTTGCAAAGGTCTGCCTCAGTAATAACAAATAAGATTTCGTGAGCAGCTTGCCAATTCTGTATAAACATGCACACAGCACCTCAAATGAATAATTTAACAAGTTTTAAAAACAATCATTTCTCTTAAATTGGAGTAATACACAGCAGAAGGGAAGGTTAGTGTTGTAGAATGGCTGAATGACAGCAAAAAAAATGAACACAATGTTTCAAAAATAGCACCAGAGTTCAGTACATCAAGATGATCGAGGTTGCAATAAATTTCCTTCAGCTGGTGACACCAACTAACGTGGAGAACTGTTTGATATTAGAACAGACTCTGAATCTCAATGTATTTATTATGGGAATAATAAAAGAAGTTAGTGTCCAGCGGTATTTGCTGTTGCAATTATGTGTAGACCAGATTGGTTACCTGTTAAATAGCCTGAGCAAGGATTCTGGGACCTCAGTTGTCATTTCTTTTCACCCCATCCCAAGCTTTCATTCTCCGGTTTTCCCTCCCCCTTTCTTTTTCCCTCTGTTTTTCTTGATACAGGAGCCAGTGATTCACATTAATGGTTTGTTGGTGCATGTTTTTAAAGGGGGTATGGCAATGATTGTGGTGAGTACCAAATAATGTTCCTCCAGAGTAGTTTTACTTTAACTTCCCCATATCAAATGGGTGACTTGTTGATCATGAGATAGAGGAAATACCATTGGTTGGTGGAGGACTCCTTGAGTCTTTGTTGGTGGCTTTGTCACCAATCATGACCAGCATAGCTAGGTACCAACTCCATCCTTGTCAATCGGCAGTGGGCATGGCAGCTAAGTTAATAGATCTAACTATATGTTGCGTAAAGAGAGTTGAATACTGTGTTGATCACTTATACAGAATGATACAACTTACATGTACATGAAAATGTGTGGTAGAGGCATAATAATTAGTGCAAGAATTGCTACATAATAAAACACAAGCTCCAAAAATAACATCTTGTGAATAACTTGATATTTAAGTTGACAAAACAAGACATGATAAAAATTACAGGTGATATTTGGAATCTATTGCAGAATCACTGCCAAACCTAACTAGATACAAGCATGCCAGGCACCTTATTAACAGACTTCTCAACATAATGCATGCAATCACATGCACACACATCTGCAAATGTGCAAAATTAATGCATATGATTGGTTGCATGTGCAAATAGCTTTTTCAGTAAAATCCTCGCACCTACTTTTTAAAAATAATTGATTAAAAGAACTACCACTTTTATTCAAATTACTGTACTGGGAGTGACTCTCATTGGTAATTCCATCAGTTCATATTGGCAAGTTTGGAAATGAGGAATGTATAAAAAGGACTAGTTAGTAGTTAGATGTGCGCTGTGCATTGTGGTATGTTTGATGGGATGCTTTCGGGGATGTTGTATCAATAACCTAGTAAACAGCAGGGCAAGAATGAGAAAACTTGTTCCAGTTCAAGAAGCAGTAGTTCCCAAACCTGTCTCTTGACAGAAATCGTCATATCCATAAGTGACTCCAATTCGTCAGTAGAGTGTACGTTCAGCACGCTTACACACATGTTGTCCAAGTGAAGAATTAAAATGAACCACTTAACAATGGAAATGCTTTTGGTGATTGCATCAAATGACAAATGCTGAGACAAAGATGAATGAGATACATTGTTTAACCATGCTCTTGAAAATCAAGATGACAGTGATGATGATAATGACCATGACAACAATAATAGTGACACCAAGGAAACAGAGGACAAAGAATTTGTTGAAGAAAAATAATGACTAATCAATAGACTGTTAAAATAAGTAGATAAACTATATATGACTATATTTGTCAAGAAGTGCCGGAACATATACACGTTATGAAAGTGTTTGATTGGTTTCAACTGAATCACACCGATTGCACACACAGATCAAATTATGTGTGTGTTTGATAAAATGCATATCAATTTGCACATTCAGAAGTCTGCTTACAGTATACAGACAAGCTTGTCTATATATGCTTGCCTATATACTGTAAGGTGCACAGCTTGCTTGTATCCAGTTAGGTTTGACAATGAGTCTGTAATACATTCCAAATATCACCTCTAATTTTTACCTTGTCTTGTTTTGATAACTTGAATATCAAGTTATTCACAAGATGTTGTTTTCAGAGCTTGTGTTTTATTATACTTTTTAAAGCTGTCAGCTGGTAAAGAATTGCTACTTGTACTTTTCTTTTCATGCTAACTTTTACTGGTAAACAAGTTCTTTTGATCTAGCTATTATTCAGTTCAATTTAACCCTCACTGAGCTACAGAAGACACCATACATGAGGAGTATCATCATGAGGCTTCCCATAATAAGCAACCAGAGGCACTGCCTGCTAACTTACTATTTAATCATTACCTGGTTGACTTGGATACCCTGAATAAATTCTTTATGGTTGTCTTGGATACATACTGGAATATAAACAACTTATATTCCCTATAAATAACAAAAACCACAATATTACACAGTGTTGTTGTTTTAGTAACTAGTCTGTGACCCACAAGGGTAAAGGTGAAATTTAAAGTTTTATTCTAGCTAATGGTGACCAGTCAACAACTTAAAAAAATATAAAACAAAACACAATCTGAAAACAAAAATCATGTACACTGTAAAATCCAAGGTTCAGATCAAAAAACAAGATGACTACATTCACTGGTGATATTCCATTTTTATTTCAATGATACAATGTCTTTGAAGTAAACATGAAATATCACCAGTGAAAGTCATCATCTTGTTCGTTGATCCACATCTTGCATTTTACAAGATGTTTGTTTTTTGATTGTGGATTGTTTCATAATCTGGCTAATACAAGATGATTTTATACAGCAGAGTAAGACATCTGCCTCTTAATTGTTAAATTGAGTCATCCAAAATCCAATACCAGCTAAAAACATCAGAGTATGACACAAAACAAACTCCAAAGAGAAGCATGATGGTAACCATAACATGGGTAAAAATGTAAGAAAGTTTATAAAAAGATATTATTTTTTTAACTTGAGTTCAAGTGTTCAACCACTTAAGCTTAAAAATGCCAATAATACAAGAGATGTATACTTCTCCTGCACAAGATCCACTGAGATTTTTTCAAACAACATGAATGACTTTGTGAATCTGTTCTCCCTGACTGACTAACTTTGAAATACCGAGTTCAATTTATCAAATTAATAGAAAGTCACTCAAGTGTCAGTGCTGTGATAGAAACATGAATGATGTTACTTCAACCACAACAATGCCTAGGGAGAAAACAAGAGGCACAGCTAAGGGTTTTCTGGTATTTTTCTGGTTCAAATGGCACCATTCATGTTTCCATCTCAGTACAGAGATACAAAATCTATTTTCTATTTGTTTTATAAAACAACCAACTGAAGGTTTTTCTGAGTTTTTATCTCATCATCCATGTCTCAGTCTGTACTCTAATACAAAATAAAAATGACATCAGCATAGCCCTGTACTCTGAGAGAAAATGAGGCTCATCCATAGTATTGTTATTCTTCTCTATCTTCTTAAAGTTATCATAATTATAATTATAGACCAAAGATTTGCAGATGGTGTACTGAATTAGAGAATTTTCTTATGCAGGCACTGTACAAATTTTGATGAACAAGAACTTCCACAGTCCTTCAATCACATCAACTCAATGTTGTTTACATAATAAACATTAAGAACAACTTCACACCTTCAACACCTCTTCACCCAAGGATGAAGTGTCTCCAACAAGGTCATCTGTTTCAAAACAATGATATAAAATTTCCAGCCAACAGTGGGTTGAGTTAACTCTCTTTGTCGAGTTTAACCTCACATCTCCTAGAATCTCTGCCTCCCATGACTCTATTTTCACAGTGTATTCATAAACACTTTACCGACAAACACTCTTTAGGTCTTTGAGCTTCAACTCTTGATCACCATGAATGACAAGGGTAAGTGAGCCCTCTCGAAAGAAAGGGCTCACTTCAATGTTAATTCCTGAAGATCAATCGCCTAATCTCGCTCCAGCTACTACAAATTAATATTGTCATCCATCACTGGCACCAATACTGTGGGATTTTTTTGACAACCAACTGATCAATAATACACACACTTCAGTCTCGAGTTCTTTCCTAATATTTTCATCGTTTTTGTCAAACAATATTGCCTCCTCATTACATCGAGTACAGAACACTTTCGAATAAATAAATCTATATTTCTTCTGAAAATATAAACAGCAAAAAGTTCTCGAACAGTCCACTTGTTTTTAGAAGCGACGAGTCTTTTCACCATGTCAACATCAGTGAAATCTGATCATTTTAAAGGCAAAGAAACTAAACCTGATTTTAAAACACAATCTCTTACCTCTGAATCGATGGCTTCGGATACCTCCTCAATTTCCTGCAACGTAAGTTCTACCAGGAGCTGGAATTCATCTATATCATTGAACTGGTCCAGTTTTGACATCCTTTACATCATATTATCTTCAAGAAGTATGGTTCAATAATTCCCTTTAGGGTGAATTAACTTCAGGTTAATTCAAACTCAGTTGATTTAGTCAGCTTACTAATGTAGTAAACCTCCGATGTCTACATATACTTCGTGATTTCAACTGATATTTTCGTTTCAGAACATTAAAACTAAGCAAAGAAACTTACATAAACTTCTCTCGTCCCTCCTTGGCGACCTAACGTTCAAACTACTGTTGCCAAATGGGTTGCCTGCAAAACCAGCCCAAGCTACCTGAACAAGTAGCCCAAAAATAAGCCAATTATTTTTCGCACAAAATAGCCCAAATTTCCATCAAAATAAGTAAAAACTAGCCCAATTCTTATCAAAAATATTTAAATCGAAACCAAATTACACAGTCCACAGTGAAATATCCACCAACTTTTGAAAACCGCAACCGCAACCAGGCTTCTAAACCAACCCAATTGGGCGGGAAAACCGCCCATCTGGCAACACTGTCCAAACCACACAGTAAATCACCAACCAGAAGTCCAACTCGCTGTCGGCAGCTTTCATGTTTGTGTCCTCGTGCATGTCTCCTCGCAGAACTCATTAATTCAAACGCCCACGATGTTCCTGGCAAGCGTCTTCTGGTGAATATCGACAGACCATGTTTTTAGCAGACCTTCCAACCTTTCAGATGAGTAAATCTTGAGAATTTTCAAAAAATACAATAAAAACTTTGACTTTTGATTCAAAACAGGGAGAACCTCTTTAATGGGAGAAATTCTATTAGGGATAAATTTTCGCAGTAAAAATAAACCATTGAAAGTAAACAAAAGCTTCGATTTCAAGTAAAAATCAACAGCAACTAGTCTTTCCATAATCAAATACAAACTCAACGAGGTAGATATAAGTAAAAAATCAGAGGTTTACATACGGAGATAGTATTTCTGTTCGTTCCTTAATTTTTCTTAGAGTTGTACACTGTTGTTGCCTTTTTAGAGGTTTCAAGCAATTTTTGTGAGGGTCTCCATTTATACCAAGATGTTTCGGACTCTGGGCAAGGCCGCCGAGAGAATTAGCGGGGTACGGGGCAAAACTTTTTCTGGGGCCCGATTTATGTCGTCATAGCCTATGACGACATAAATAGGGTCCCAAAAACCTTTTCGCCTCTGTAAGATGTTCTGTATAAATTCTAATTTGTTAACACCGTAAAGATTAATCGTTTTATGTCTAGTAGATTATTACTGATTGGTCAAAACCAACCTATGCTAAATCCTTCCAATTTTGGGGGCCCCTTTGAGTTGGGGACCCGGGGCAATTTGCCCACCTTGCACCCCCTCTCGGCGGCCCTGACTCTGGGTACATGGTCTTCGTGGCAAGTATGCTTGACAATGTCTCATCCAAACTTAAAGAAGATCTATCCAAAGACTTGTTTTTCCTCACTATGCTAAACAATCTTTCTAGCTCAGCATTGCTGTGGGGAATCACAAGAGTAACTTCAATAACTTTCGGCAACACTTTTAACCGTTTTACTTGTGTGCCAGGAACAGTGGCGTGCCGAGAGGGGGACAGGGAGGGACAGTCGCCCTCGGGTGCCAGATGAAAGGGGGCGCCAAAATTACAAATATATACCGGGAAATTTTTTTGAATATTAAATATTAAATATTAAATATTAAATACTAAATACCAATAAATATATTGTTTAGTTGTTTTGAGAATCAATAAAATTGTTTAGGGGGAGGGGTGATGGTTTTTATATTTCTGTTAGATAATAACGAAATGTGCAAGAGGGCGCCGCAACGGCATCTTGCCACCTCCTCCTACGAGACATCGGCACGCCACTGGCCAGGAATGACAAGATTGGCAATGTGCCACCATAATACATCAATTCTAAAGTGGTATGAGGTGTCTTCATCATCAGGACTACTTTTCAAACCATCAGAAACCTTTGCATCATCCCATGCCCCATCACCAATTTCATCGTCACGTAAAATTTGATAGTCTGTGAATTCTTCGTATAGATCATTTGCAGAAATTCCAACCATGAGATTAGGATAAAAACCAAAGAAAAATTGCATCTGTTCCCATCTGCCTTGCAGTCGATCAGGAACATTAAGGCAAACAGCCTTACAAATGAGTGGGTCATCCGGGGGAAGTTTTCTTTGAATGTACTCCAAAGGAAGATTTGAAATAACAATGAACAGCATCATAAAAATCCTTGTGTTGTTTTCCGGTTATGTTACCTTCATCTTACAGTCTGTTCAAAGTATTCTTTGTTACAAGACCCACATATAAAGTTATCGTATCTTTGAAATTTTCAGGCTTGTTTAAATCAATATCAGCCACAGATGAATACTCCATCAACTTGTTAGGCAACATGATGGGTTTTACTAGCTTGGTAGCCAGGTCTTCCATTGCAGATTTGAGGATATGGATGGCAGGTTCCTCACGTTGTAGCAGCAAGTTAAAATGGGTGAAAAATGGTATAGCTGAGCTCAGAAATAGCATAGCAGGTTAAAGGAAAGGGTTGGTAAATTTTTCGTAAAGTCGCTGGAATCTTTCGTCTGCAAAGTGTTCACTCAGAAAATAAACTCACGATAACTCGAGATATACACCTCTCCAAGGAAAGCCATCTTACAGATAAATGTTTTAATAGATCTTGATAGTCTTGATTGCAGAATTCAAAGTATTCTTTAAGTTTGCCTTTCCTTTTTGCACTTTTCTCAAACCAGTGATACAGATCAACCATAATATCTTCCACATTGAGACCGACATAATTACTGAAAGCATCATTACCATTACTTGCCGCAATGTGCGCAAGGTGTCAAGGACAGCCTCCAATGAAAATACTTTCATTTTTTTCCCTAAACCTTGATGCTGGGGAATTCTTTTTGCCAACCATTGAGTTAGTGTTGTCAACACTTAGACTGACACAGTTCTCTCAAGGAATTCCATGAGATTCAAATTTCTCATCTATAACAGAGAAAATGGCTGCTGCTGTTGCCCCATCCACACGAGAGGTAAGACACATGTCAAAGAATTGGGAAGTCACCTTTTTGGTACGATTGACATCAAACATTTTTTAAACAAACAGGATTCATTTTTTGCAAACCAGTATCATTTGCCCTATCAGTGCCAACAGAAAATGGACGGGTTTTGCAATGTTCAAGAATATAATTCCGACAATCTGGCCCAAATAACTCATTGATAATAGCCCCTGTTTTGGCACGACGTGCAGCATAGTTTTTAGCTATTTCGCTGTCTGGAAAAACCTCCTTGAATAAGAAACAGAGATGATCGGATGTTGCAAATGGCAAGTTGTGCTGAATCAAAAAGTTTGTAATCATAACTTCATCATTAATGAATTGTTTATCTAGTGGTGGTGTTTCATTTTACAAAAAGGACTTCATTGATGACTGTTTTTTGACGCTTCAACACAATTCTTATGGCTCTCTTTCTTGCAATGATAAATAACATCTCTAACTCCTTGATGATCACAAGACAGTTTTTTGCTGCATGGAATGCAGAACAATTTGTATATGTCACCTGGGACAGCTTTCATTGGATAATCTTCTGTCCAATTATTGTTAAATTCAACCCTGTCCTTTCATTTATCTTCAGACGCCATATTCTTGCTTCGCTCTATTCTCGTCTGTCTTAAATTCTCAAAATGGCGGAGATATTGCGAGGAGTGCAGCGGAGTTCACGGAAGCCAATCAGGGCGATCTTTGCGCTCAGTTTGCTGTTATTTCTCCTCCGCGGAATTGAAAGGATATGTTTTCATAGTAGTAGACATGAAAAAATGAACAGAAGACAAAAGCAGTTTACCGTAAGAAACTCTAACTTAACCGTGAGACTGGGAGGTCGAAATAAAAACCTTGATACTCATGGCAAAACCGTGAGACTTGGAAGGTCTGCTTTAGCTGAACCAAAACCTAAATGTTTTAACTACCTAAGTGCTTCATTGTCTTTGTATTATCAAATTAAGTTTTCACAGGCAAAGGCGGCGGTTAAAAAAATATCTGGTGAGTATTTTCAATCGGAATTGATATCTACTCAAGTTTTTGCTTCCTTTCTCAATCATATCAAAATTAAAAAGACTTTAGTGCAGTCGAATCCATTCGATGGACTTAAAATTTCTCCCAGGAGTTCTCAGTAAATTGTGAAGTAACTTATCATGTTTTTAGCTTACCAAGCAAACAGACTGAAGAAAATCGCATAATTATATCCGATGAAGAGAGAGTGAAAAAAAAACAAACAAACAAAACTCGAGTTCATTCTGGAGATAGAAGCCAACCGTTGTACTTTCCAGAAATACACGCCATGAAGTCATAGGACTGGAAAAAGAGCTTCCTCACATCGACACTATGTTTGTTGAGGCATCTCAATATCTCTGTTGCATGTCCATCGCCAGATTTATCTCCTAGCACCGTCAAAGAAAGCAAACATTCCACCGGTTTGTTATCTGCGACGTACCTCACAACAATAGACATCTGGTCTTTATTGCTCGTATCGGGAGTCGTGTCGGTCATCACCGAGAATGCTGGTCCTTCTTCTAATTCCAAACAACTCGATGTCGGACTGCATCACCAATGAGCTTGATAAACTCATTTTAAGAACATCTACTCAAGTATGTGACATGATAAGGACGCATTATCTCCTCGTTCAGCCAATAACTCAGTAGGCGGTAGTGAACTACGGAAATTCTATTAAATTGACAAATCGTATAGAAGTTCGTAAACACAAATAAGAAAAGCTCATATATGCGAGTTTTTTTACTTCTATGATACCTTTGCCCATAACGGATATAATCTTAGTTTGATTTTTCATCCGGATTTTAGACAGGCTTCCTTGTAAATTTTTGTTACCTTCTTTGTTTTGTATGATAGCAAATATCTTGATTTGAATCGGAAAGATTCGGAGAAAAGTCTTTGTCATTTGAAAATTTTCTTTCGTCACCCCCTCGTCCACCGACAGTTAGACGGCTACGCAGTTGGTCATGCAGGGTAGAGTTTAATAGAGAAGTATCTATGAATACAGAGAAAAAGAATAAAAGATACACAACATTGTCTCGTGCATAGATGTCTTGGGACATAACCCAGGACGTATGTTTCGATCTTGTACGGTGGCCTCTTCACCAGCGACTTGGGGTTGACAGTCGATGTTATGCAGTTGGAAAGGAAGCGATAATCAGTATAACATAAAATAAAATATAAGTAAAAGGAGATAAAGTGTCCGCTTACCAGACTTGTTGTTTGTTTTGTAAAGACCAATTCTGCCTGCCATCGTAATCTCAAGGGGTGTTTTCCACATGTTGAGAGAAGGTGGGCATCCGTGTTAGCGTTGGACAGGTAATAGAAGCGCGAACAGGTTGTTTTGTGATGTTTAACCGAGTGGTGTTGTTTGTTTCCAGTAAATAAAAGGTCCGCGGATTAAATGTGTGTTTTTGAGGATAGCTGTGAAGTGTTAAGTCATAAGAAGGTAGTACTGCGAGTTGGGTTCATGTGTTATTTGACTCCATGTTGAACATCAAAAAGTTTTTTGTTGTTACTAGTAAAAATGTTTCGGTTATAATCTCTTCTGTGTTATTGTCGGATTCAGCGTCTTCTTTTAACATACCTATGAAGGCGTCGATGACTTTCTCATTTGGTATGTTGGTATATAGACTCCTGACGTCCCTAGTGACAGGCATTATGTTAATGGGTAGATTGTTGTTAAGTGAAAGTGAGCGGAAAATTCTGTTGTTTAGGTTTTGTGTGTCATTTCTGATGTGTTATTGTCGTGATCAGCGTTTTTTTCTAACATACCGATCGATGCCTTAATGCCTTCGTTATTTGGTATGTCGGTAAATAGACTCTTATCACGATAGAGACGACCAGGGCTCTCAGATCTTATTGCTAAGATTTCCTTAGATTCGACGGTAAAAATTCCTTTGATCAATCAAAATTTCCTCAAACTCGTGTCAGTCCCCCAGGAACGCTCCAGACCTCCCGTGACGATCGAAAAAACGGGAAAATGATCGGTTTTTCGGACTATTTATCGTGGCTGACTCAGAATCGTACTTCGAAGATGAGGGAAGCCCTCCCAAAAGAACAAAAATGACAAGAAAAAAATACAAAGAGAAGTTTCGCACAGATTGGATGAAAGATCCTGCTTTTAAACAGTGGCTTATTGCACCTGCAAACGCTAACGACGAACCATCATGCAAAGTGTGCTTGAAGAAAATCTCCTGCTCAAAAACTGCTCTTCAATTACACAAAGAGTCAGCTCAACACAAGCAAGCTTGTTCAAGTCTATCGAACCAGACTAGCATTAACGTTAGCCTTCAAAAGCAAGAAAATACCAGCACATACAAGGAGAACACTACAGTTCAATTGGCTGCTTTTATCGCCAAACACAATCTACCTCTTAGTCTCAGTCCGTTTCTTCTCGACTTCTTGAAATCAAGAGCACCAAAGAATAATCAGGAAGCAAAATGCCTTCAAGAAATGAAGATAGGAACAACCAAATGTACGAACATGATTCGCCAAGGCGTCGGACTATATTATGTAAAAGAGTTGGTTGAGATCTTACGCCACAAACGATTTAGCATCATACCAGATGAGACTACAGATGTGTCAACCGAGAAACAGTTGGGAATCTGTGTTATGTTGACGACAACTTAAAGCCAGTAGCTAGGTTTTTGGATATAGTCAAAGTCAGCGACACCGGAGCTAAGGGGCTTTATCAATCGATAAAGGGCGTTTTCCAAGAGAAATCAATACCTCTCTCCAACATCATTGGTTACTCTTCAGATACCTGCAATGTTATGTTTGGTGAAAATTTAAGTGTTTCCACCCTTCTGAAGAACGATTTGCCACATGTTACTGCCATCAAATGCAGCTGCCATATGATTCATCTATGTACATCTAATTCTTGCTTAAAGTTGTCTACAACACTCGAAGATTTGTGTAGAAACATTTACTCCCACTTCAGCCGGTCAACGCTAAGGCAGAAGGATTTTGTACAATTTCAAGAGTTTGTGGAAGTGCAACCTCACAAGTTGTTAAAACTATCCCAAACAAGATGGCTATCGTTGGAGAGCTGCGTCACCAGAATTCTGGAGCAGTGGGAAGCTCTTCGTCTGTATTTCACCGCATTTGTGACAGAATGGAAAGATCCTTCTTACACAACAAAGAGCATTTTGAAAGCTTTGAGCAACAAATACGTTCTCGCTCAGTTGGAGTTCTTGAGTGCACAGCTGCGTCGACTCAATGAGTTTAACACCGTGTTTCAAACACCAAAACCCATGCTGCATCATCTCAGAGAAGAGGTTACGAAGCTACTACGAGATATTCTGAGCGATTTCATTAATATGGATATGATCAGGAAAGAGGATCCCTTCGCCATCGACGTACATTGTTTGGACATCAGAGTGCCATTAGAAAAGGTGTATATGGGAATATTGGCTACAAATACACTGTCCGAATTTAAAGATGATCTAGATTCCGTGCTGAAAGTTAGAAAGGCTTGTTTAGAGTTCCTGATTGAGCTGGTCAAGCAAATAAGATCACGTTTGGACATGAAGAATCCAATATTTAGATTGGTAGAGTTCCTCATTCTAAGCAATGCCGTCAAATCTTTGCCTCTCTCACTGCACGAACTTTTCTCGACGTTGCCGTATTTGGCCGACGTGGCAGACGTAGTTAGCGCTGATCTGGATGGAGAAGGCAGTCCTTGGAAGAGTCCATAGAGTTGACGCCCAATGAATAATCAATTGTTTTCTGGCAGAAAAGGCTTAACGCAAAGACCATCAACGGATCCTTCAAGTACCCGAATCTTCAAAAAGTTGTCGCTTGCATGATGTCTTTGCCATTTTCGAATGGGTCCATCGAGAGAGTTTTCAGTCTTCTCAAGCGGATAAAAAACGACTCGAGAAATGCATTGAAAATGGATACCTTTGTTGGGCTAATACATGCTCATGAGGGCATGAAGGCACATGATATCCATGCACGCCAAATAGAGCTGAACACAGATTTTATTCGTATGGTAAAAGCTGTTAAGAGTGAAGCTACCGACAGTCAGCCTCATGAACTTATTACAAAGGAACTTTCAACCAACGATTAAATGGTAATGATTGAATGGTGTATAAACGAATTAAAAGAAAAGTTTTGTTAGAATAAATGAATATTTATAATAAGGAACAGAACAAGAATATTGAACTTATCAATGTGCCTATCCTATTTTTGTTACTATCCAAAAATTCCTTTAAAATTCCTTAAAAATCCTATTTCCTCGAAAAACTCCTTAAAAAGGTCAAAATTTCCTCAGTTTAAGGAAATTTCCTAAAATCTGAGAACGCTGTCGAGAACTCCTCTTGGCAGTGGCGTAGCCAGAGACTCTGTGATGCCCGGACCCGGAAAGCACACTAATTAGGGCGTCCGGGAATATGTCTCCCATAAATTTTTGAATTCTTGGGTCTCTGAAAGGGAATTTCCTGCATTTTGAGGGCGCTATACTCGTATTTTAGGCTGCGGCACCGAGCAGGATTTGAAGATCTTCCAGATTACTTTTGAAACCACGCGATTTCTCATTGATGAAAACAAACTGCGCGAATCATTGGCGTGGGAGGAAGAATTGCAGAAAGAAATCCCTTCGTGGGCCAAGTTAAAAGGGCTGATATCAAATTATTCAAAATTTATCGTGTATTTTTTAGCTGAATATGCCAAATACGTTTTGGGAAGCAACAATGTTTGTAGTTGACGCCCGGGTCTGGCTCCTGGAATTTATGAGGTAGTAAAATGTGAAGAAAAACGGAAGTTTGT
Organism: Heliopora coerulea; assembly: GCA_030142905.1. Lineage (NCBI taxonomy): Eukaryota > Metazoa > Cnidaria > Anthozoa > Scleralcyonacea > Helioporidae > Heliopora > Heliopora coerulea. Next base: position 697,518 of record JASJOG010000143.1, read on the forward strand.
CTTCTCTGGAGTGCAAGAAAAGTCTGCAAGAAACTATCAGGGCAAACAGACAGAATGTATAATCTTCTTGCAAACAATCTCGCGTAAATTTTGCATGAAAACGGTACTCTCTCATGCGTAAAAAACTCTAAACTTGCACGTTAGAGTAAAACGTGAGGTAATACAAAAACTTGGCAATATTTTTGTTGGTAAAACAGTCATTGGACGAAAAATTGACCAGTAGAAGTAAAAGGTCAATAAAAAACTAAATAATTTCATTTAAATTATGAAAAGTCATTTGCTGTTTTAAACGTGGATCGGTCAACTAAAAAAGAGGACGAAGAGTCTGTTGAATCATCCTGAGAAATAGGTGAACAGAAATTTTTCATGATAACCTGACACTGCCGAAGTCAACTGAAAAGTGTCAGATTAACATGAAAAATTTCTGTTCACCTATTTCTCAGGATGATTCTGAAATAGAATTGAAACACTGCACATCCTCTCAGGGATAAGCGTTAGGTTGTGGCAAGAATATCTCGTGCGAGTAGTATGAACGTTTGAATGTAGAGGACTGAAATGGAGTTAAGCCATCTTCGGAAATCGAAGATAAGACGAAAACACGGGAAGCACGACTGCAGAAATTGACGGACACGGACGATATTGAACATTTCTTGACAATGTTTGAAAGAGTGACTAATGGTTACAAATGGCCAAATAACGTTTGGGTGTTAAAGTTGGCGCCATTGTTAACCGGAAAAGCGCAAGCCGCCTATGCAACGTGGATTCGGTAAAATCCCAAGATTTTCCTGAGGTAAAGTAAGCCATCCTAAAAAGGTGCAATATAAATGAAGAAACACATCGAAAAAGGTTCAGAAATATTAAGAAAAAAACAGAAGAGAGCTACGTCGAGATCGAGGTGCGATTACGAGATCTTTCGAAAAAGTGGTTAAAACCAAATGAACGCAACAAAGAACTGGTTGACGTTATCATCCGAGAACAGTTGGTGAATACAATGCCCCTTGAGTTGCAGCTACGAATGACAGAAAGAAAGCCAAAGACAGCGGGTGAGGCTGGGGTGATAGCCGATGATATTATTTCGGCCAGAGAAGGCACATTTGGCATGACAAAGGGGAGCAGAAAATGTTTGAAATGTGGTTTGCCCGGACACTTCGCACGAGACTGCAGAACCACAACAAAAAAAAATGGAAACGTACTCCCAGAGTCGAGAGAAGACTGGAAACTAAGTGAAAACACCAAAAAGCAGGAGACAAACATGACTTGTTATCGATGTGGAAAATTAGAACATATTGCAAGTAGATGCCCTATAGTCCTTCCGAAGACTAAAGAAAGAAACAGTGCTGGGAATTTCTTCTGTGACAACACAAGGAAAGCAAAGGGAAGTGTTACCAATTATCAATCAAGAGACCGAGAATACGTGTGCCAAGGACTAGTGGAAGGAAAGCCTACTGAACTATTGGTAGATTCTGGAGCTTCTGTACGCTGGCACACAAAGATTTAGTGGAAGGCGAGAAAATAAATAGAAAGGACGAACTCCACATCAGATGTGCACATGGAGATTCGGTTGTTTACCCAACAGCCAACACAGAGATCAACATCAACGACTAAATATATAATTTACGCGCAGGAGCATCATCAACATTGCCAAGACCTGTTCTCCTGGGTCGAGACATTGGGAACCTATTGGAATTAGCCATACGGGAACAAGAAGCTTATACTTTCCTCACGAGAATACAAAAGAAGAAGAAGGAAAAAGAAGCGACTGCCCTCACCAAAGAAATCACATCCGGAATTCAACCAAGAAAACTGTTAGAAAGTGACCAAGAGGAAAGGGAAGAAGACGACCAGACAATTTTACACCAGTTGGACGACAGCCTTTTCGAAGGTGAACCTAATCCTAGAAAGACGAAGAGAGAAAGACGTCAAGCGAAGAAAGTATGGCAGAGTGCTCATTCGCCAACAGTTGTATCTCAGCAAGATGGAACTACTACGAACAACACAGACCCCTTGACAGATGATAAAAAGGATCAGAGTATTGCTACTACCGATGAAGAAGATAAGCAAAAGGACCTGATGGAATAGACAGCCAAGAACATTGTTCATCGACCATCCTAAACATCACTTAGCAAGAGTTTCATAACCTACAAGAAACCGACCGGACTCTAGAGCCAGTTCGAAGAGTCATTACAGTGGAAGTCCCACAGCGAAACACTGGGATCTTTTTAAAGAGAGAAGGAATATTATACCTACTTTGGAGTTCCAAAGATGCTGACCAAGAGAGTCAAAGGACGATAGAACAGCTTATTTTCCCGACGAAATGCCGCAAACTGGCGCTCGAAGTGGAGCACGATATACCCATGGGCGGGCATTTGAGCCGAAAGAAAACGTTAGATCGTTTGTTGGAAAGATTCTATTGGCCTGGGATTATTCACGATGTGAACCAACACTGTAAATCCTGTGGAACATGTCAAAAGTCTGCTGGACCAAGGAATACAAAACAAGCCCATCTGGTACCTTTACTAATTATCGGTGAACCATTTCAAAGAATAGCCATGGATATCGTAGGCCCATTGATTCGAAGTAAGTCTGGCAACAAATACATCTTAGTTATCTGTGATTATTTATAGTACAAGATATCCTGAGGCAGTACCACTGAAGAATATCAAAGCAGAAACCATAGCAGAAGACTTAGGCAAGTTCTTTTCCCGAATGGGTGTCCCTCAAGAGATCCTCACTGATCAGGGGTCCAACTTCACCTCACAGCTCCTGAAGGAAGTATACCAAATGTTGAAAATCACGCCAATACGTACAAGTCCTAATCATCCCCTGACGGATCGCCTGGTGGAACGTTTTAATAGTACTCTGAAATCCATGCTGAAAAATATGGCAAAAGACGACCCGACGGAGTGGGACCGATGGCTTCCCTTCCTTCTGTTTGCTTACAGGGAAGTACCTAATGAGTCGACAGGGTTCTCCCTTTTTGAACTTTTATTCGGTAGGCATGTTTGTGGCCCCTTGGGTATCCTTAGAGAAGCGTGGGAAGCAGATCCAAAGAGTTCGGAAAGTGTTATATCATACGTAATCAAAATGAGGGAAAGACTGTCAGGAACTATGGAGATAGCCCAAACCAATTTAGCAAGAGCACAGAAATGTCAGAAGAAATGGTATGACCAGAAAGCCAGGGTGCGGGAATTCCACGAAGGAGATGAAGTGCTTATACTGGCAATTGAGGAACCAGGCGGAAAGCTCAATCTTGTTAGGAATATCAAAGTCCAGCTTTTATTTTTGAATAAACCCATAATAATCCAGACATGAGTTATTAAAAAATATTTTTAATTTAACTAACATTTCGTTGCCAGTCCTGCAAAGTAGAAGCAGTAAACTATGAAATCAAAACTGTAGGAAAGAGGAAGAAGACAAGAATTTACCACGTCAACATGCTTCGTAAATGGCATACACCACAAGCGACGAGTTTTTATAAAGAAGTTGAAGCAGAAGGCTACAGTTCCGACCAAAGAGAGACCATACCAGAGCTACCACGTCTGAACAATACAGACCAGGAAGTAACTATCAAATATCCAAGTGAACCCCCATTAAAAACACTCTCGTGTACTAACCCACAACGGCCTATAAAACCTTGCTACTCCTGCAACATCTTAAAATAATGGTCAAAAATTCTAGTTATTAAAGAAAGTGACGATATCAATTTTTCAACAAAAATAACCATGCAAATAAAAGTCCATGTTCTATCGTACAGCAAAAGATGTAACGTTTCTCATATAATGAGCGTGACAAATCACGAAGCTAGTGTCTATTAGTGTTTTTTTTTTGTTAACATATTAGGTGTTTTCAAAAGTAATTAAATTCGACCGTTGTTGCATTCATAGTCACAGCTTTGCTTACTTGGTCAAGGATTTGTTTATATGGCGTATCACATCCAACAACTTTTTTCAAACATTAATTTTACAGATACTAGTCAATCTTAAGGTTTGCAGTTTTATAGATCTAGTCGTATTGTCCGCTCAGCACTTCCTTTGATAGGTTGTCCTGGCCAACCTTCTTGAGAGCATCAGCCAGCTCTTTCCTAGTTCCTCCCCTTTCGTCATATCGGGTAAGCATGGTCAGTGCCTTTAATGTTTCATCCTCACCAGGTCGGGAACAACGGATATCTTCAATTTCATAAGCTTTGAATCGCTTTGTCCGGTGGGCTAATTTCCTCCATACGTGGGGAATTCTTTGAGATACTTCTTCAAATTCATCTACTTGTAATCGACATGGCGGTTGTTGTCCTTTTTGCGGTTCTGATGAAATCAAAAGTAAAATAATTCATTAACTGCCAGTGCTTCACAGAACGTGGTATCAAAACAATGTCAAAAATAGAGTTTTGCACTTTAAATTTCGCGATGTCCAGCAAACACTTAATAGGTGCAAAAGTACATGAAATTGGTGTAAAATGGTAATTTACACAAGGAAAGTGTACATTTACACGTTAAATGGATGGGTAGTTAACGTTCTGAACGAAGCAGGGAAAGTTAAAAGGTAGCACTCTACCAAAAATTGAAGTTGTGGAAAGCAGTACTAATTTTAGCACTTTCAGTGTCTATCGTCTCGTTCCACCAATTAGAAAAGGTTATTATACTTTTTTCCCTAATTATTACACCTTTTTGGTGGGTTATCTTTTGGAAAGGGAATTACACTTTTTCCTAGGTGATTGCATATTTTTGCACTGCAGTTCGGAATTAAGCTCTTCGCAATCAACTGATCACATTTCAAAGACATTTTCCCATATATTATTGGAATAATAACGGTAACGTTTCACATAGCGGTACGAGATTACATTCATGTCTAACTGCTGTTAATCTAGTTTCCTTTCACTTTATTAGAAATGTCGAAAAAAATGCTTCTCAAACTGAACTGTTTCCGATTCAAACCGATCAAGTGGATTGAACTGCCTTTTTAATGACAGTAACGTGGCTACTTATACTTGTTGGGCATCAAAGCCACTCCGCGGTGGCGTGTCCACTAGGGGGGCACACGGGGCATGTACCACCCTAAATTAATGCTTTGCTTACTAATATGCCCCCCTATCTGAGGTGTTAGTATGGCAAAATCGAGAAAAACTATTGGACCAATTTTCCATTCACAATTGAAACGTTGGATTTATTGAACCTTATCATCCTCAGAAATGTTTTCAAACATGACCCGCACATTGCATGGCAATTAAATTTAGAATTAATTTAATAGACCATCCGGTGACTTGACTTGATGTTTTCTAAAATATCGTTGGCAATCTGTACGGCAGGCTGCGACAGACTTGAAGAGTGAAACTTTAAAAATCTAACAGATTTAGAATGCTCTATTCAACTATGATTCTCGACATCCAACTGCACAAGAAGTTGTGCAGTTACAACACACTAGGCATCTCGGGAATTCTAAGCATTGAGTCTGAACGTGCAAAGTCCTTCAGTATGGATTAGTTTGAGAAAATTTTCGCAAGACAGCTCAACGATAGAACGATTGAGTCAAGATAATTGTATCATTCACTTAAAAAAATTATGCCCCCTCCTTGACATGAGTCTTTTCCCCCCATTAGCCCCCCAAAAGTGAAACCCTGGACACGTCACTACCACTCCGACATTTTCCGTTCCGTGTTTTAAACGTCTTCACGATGTTACCAAACAATCGAAACGATCCAAAATAGACATTTGCATTCTGATAGAGAACGACTGTATCGACAATGTTTATTCATGTTCACATAAGTCACTCATTACTCCTTTTTTTCCTCTCACACTTTCTAGTTTTTTAATTTGTTTATGGCCAGAAATGAAGGGAACTCTGCTGGCAAAGTATGTGCACTAATTACACCTTTTGCTGTTCATTACCAGAGAATATACTTTATCAAGAACGCGAAAATACATTCACTTTGTTGAATCGACATTCATTTGCGCTTTTGTCACTTGTCACAGATACGCAATCATTTACATGGAAGGGCATTTAATAGCGCCAACAAACAACCATTAATACCATTCTACTATTCATTAGGGAGAATAAAATTTCAATTACGCAACATATTTTCCAGTCTATTGCAAGGTCGATTTAAGGTTATGTGGAATTTCGTGATGTATTAAAGATCAGAGAATAAGACTATCAAAACTTGTTAATAAACTGAATTCGATTGGACAGTTATAAACTTCCTTTTTTTCGTCGATATGTTGAGGACTGTTTTACCATTTCTCACTCTGCTGACAACGTTCTGCACTGTTGAGTCCTTGTCAGGACTATATGTTTACTCATGGAAATATATTTTCTAGTGTGTCAGAGAGTAAATCCATTCTTCCTTTCTTGGACGTACCTCTTAATTAATTGCCTAAACGGCTTTTCAACCTGTTTGTCGGAAGCCTACGTTCCCCTATTCATTTACGAATTTTGATAGTTTGATTCCCTAATCTTTAAAATGCGGTCTCGTCTTCACCCTACTAAACAGTTATTTTAAAATTTCTCTTCATACCACATTTTCCCTGACATGTAGATTTCAAGCTGTTTACGAACTTTAGTTCACAGCACTTGACCATGAAAGTTTTAATAGCGAATGCGTGAAAGTAGATGTGTGTCAGCAAAGGAGTAAGTTGGTCGGCCGAGATGGGATTCGAGTTAGGATTCGAGTTAGGATTCCTAACAACAAAGTAACACATTTGTTATCTAAAAATGTATGCGATTATTTATATGATTTCTTCGTACCCGCGTCTGCAGTTAACCCTATAACAATAACCCTAACCCTAATCCTAACCCTCATCTCAACTCGAATCCGAATTTGAATCTTAATTCGAATCTCAACTCAAATCCATATCAAATCCCAGCTCGAATCCCAACTGGAATCCCAACCAGAATCCTTATTTCAATCCTAACTCAGGTTCTTGCCGTCCTCGTTAGCAAAGAACGGTAAACTAAAGCTCATTAATAGTTTGAAATAGACACGTTAGGATTCCATATAACCTTAAATCGACTGCAACAGACTTGACAAATGTCGTGCGTGATCGAAATTTTACTGTCTCTAATGTATAGCAGAATGGTATTAATGGTCGGATATTCACACTACTGAATGTTGATTCATGGAAATGGTTGCTTACCGACACTAAATGTTACTTTTTGTGCAAATATTTTTAAAGCAACCTGACAAAAGCGTAAACGAATGTCGATTAAATAACATGAATTGATTTTTGCATTAATAAGTTCGAGGTTGGCGTTAATGATAGTATATTTTCTGGTAGTGAACAACAAAAGATGTACTGGTTTTGAAAGTTCAGCGTCCCAGAACCGACTGGTCCCACCACATGTAAATTTGAATATGTTAAGCGCAGAAGGAAACGAAACCTTATAATCACGTTCCACACCGCCGACAGCCCCAGAGCATTCGAAATCAACTCAGTGAGTTGTCACCTTAGTTTAGCCATATGAACCAAAATGCTCTAGTGCACACCAATATTGACTATGTCTTAATCGCTTTGCCACACTAGATCGGCCAAAAAAACACTGAGTTGAATAATGCAGTTGGTTACTTTTAATTAATCGCAGTGCTGTATTACGTATCTGACGACTAACACCACACGTTCAGATCTATTGTACGAAAGTTGATCTCAATTATAACGTTTCGTTGAAGACATTTGAGTCTATTACTGCTCGGCAAAAATAAACTCTAAATAGCAATATATTCAAAGTTTGGAAAGATATTCGTCGTCTACATGACCGTCCTAGCTTTTGTGATTCACGGACACCTGCAAATTCTCTCTGAATGTCATAAAAGCAACACAGTAAAGTAAGCAACTAGACTTTAAAGTCACTTCAGCGTTGCCGTTATCTTGGATTGAACACATATAGCAATTATATTCAATTTACTTCATAAATATTAGGTTGTGAACATTCTTATCCTCACCAAAAGCAACACAATTTGCAAAACCGTAAACTTCTATGTACAATAATTTCCTACAAACAATATGCTCCACGACTTAACATTCACCAATCATCATTAAATATCCGCCCTAAATCAACATATAAAGGAATAATTCTGGTGCTATCCTTGGATCCCTCAGGGCAAAGGAAATCGTAACGTTGTAGAAGCTTTGATTCTCACATTAATACGCTAGGATGACAAAGAACTGATGATCTCACCTGGTTTTACGTTACGTTCTTCAGCTCTTTCGCCACGTTTACGGCTCCTAATTCTCTTCAAAAATCGGCGTATCAGATTTGGATCTGGAAAAAAACATAAATTCTGCTATTACACACTAACCAGTTCGTTTAAAAATTAATCGTTAATCAATGAGCCTCCTGCCCAATATTTTTTTCTCCTGTAAAATCGGCAGATGAGTTACAGTAACACTATCTGGCGGCCATGCTTGCAGTACTCAGACATGAACATTTTATTTACTGGTACTGTATTAGATCTTCAACATGGCGGCCTCATCTATATCTACTGAATCTCACGGGATTAACTGAAACCCACCAATTGAAAATGCATGCAACAGCAATTAATTTAACTCATAAGTTTCTCTTATTGTAGGAATAACAACAATAACATAACATAACATAACATTGACCAGCAGACAACTTCAAAAAATATAAGAGAAAGCAAATTCCGAAAAAGAAGGCCATCTTTTAACTTAAGATTTAAGTTAACGAAAAATGAAAACTGTGAAATGATGATATTTCGATTTTATTGCAAAATCATCTTCGGACCAAAATCATCTCTAGACCACTTAGTCTGAAGATGATTTTGCAATAAAATCGAAATATCACCATTTCACAGTTTTCATCTTTCGTTAACTTAAATCTTAAGTTAAAAGATGGCCTTCTTTTCTGAATTTGCTTTCTCTTATAAGATAACATAACATAGCCCTTTATTAATGTGTCTGGTCGTTCTAGCGCCATCGGCACTAATTGGGGACACGAATTAAAATAAACTGAAATACAAAGATAAACTAAAATACAAGATTATTTACAAAACATTTCTTAAAATTACTTAAAATATGTACCTTCGAAATTAAGAATATATAACAACCTTTTTTTTTTATAGCTGCCTAAAATATGCTACCAACCAAAACTATAGATACATTATACAACTAAAAATTATAAGCTGTTTATGGCCATACAAAAGGACTAAGTTGAACATAAGTTACAGTCTCTCCCACATCCCTCTACAACAGCAGATCTGTTCTTTTTGCGTATCATAGTTCTGAAAATTGATCGAGACTTGATGGTCCTTTCCTTTCTAGTTAGCTTCGCCCATAGCGATGGCCCCAAGTATCCAATGGAATGTTTCCCATTTGTGACTGTATCGTAACGAGGCAGCCCAAAGTCAGAGTTTCTTAAGTTATATCTTCTATCCCTGTCACAGTGCGTTAGTCCATTTTTCACTTTATACATTAAGATAAGTATATCTTGTAACCTTCTGTTATATAATGTAGTTAATTTAACTTTCTGAAGTAATGTATCGTATGTATCCGAAGTATTATTAAACACTGCCCTTAAAGCCCTTTCTCGTAGTCTTTCTAGTTTTCGCCAATCGGATGCCAGAGAAAAACGCCACACTAAGTGACAATAGATCAGATGTGGCATTATAGCTGATTTGTACAGTTCTAATTTTGCATAGGATGGTATAAGATTTTTCAATCTATTCAAAATCCCAACTTGCTTACTGACCCTATAACATATCTCACTTATGTGAAGACTAAAGTTTAATTTCTCATCAATATTTACACCCAGTATTTTAATCGATCGAGATTGCTCTTGACTTGCAGACTTGGTCGTTAAGACTTTGTGAAGTCAATCTAGAAATCTGTTTTGTTTACTAGAAGATTAATACACCCTTAGCCAAGTTTTAAGTTGAAGTAAACTACTTAATTTGGAATACTTTGAAGATTATGTATTAGGCTTCGAAAATTGAAGGTGACCAGGTCGGCTTTTTAGCAACGTTTATTTACAAAATTAAATTTTAAAGAATCTCGATGGTGTCGGAGACTCCCACATCGAAACTTTTAATCGTCTTATTAAACCTCTACTGATGTATGAAAGCAGTATAACTTGGGATAGCTGCAATGCCGAATGTCTCACAAGAGTACTAAGGCATCAAAGGAGAGCCGTCAGAATTATTTTAGATGTTGGAAAACGATGCCGTCTAGTTTACGTTTAATCCCTTTAACTGGTAGTCTTTTACAAAGGAGTCGTTTAAGGACAAAACTGCTTGAGCTTTTAAACGTGTGAATGGGACTTACTCTACTTGTTGTTGTTTAGAATCGTTGTTAGTAAGGAATTCTGATATCCATAATAGACATATAAGATACTCAAATTTTAATTTGTAATGCCCGACATATAAATAAACGACAAACTAAAGGAAGCAGAACCTTCGTAGTAACGTACCTTGAATATACGGTCTCTCTGTACTTGGTTCACCAGCTTCATTCGTTGAGCTTCGTCCCTCTTACACAACCAAAAGTATCAATTAGTACTTTTCAAGGACAGAAGTCGTCACTGGAAGCAACCTTTAGTGGTCATACATTAAAATATAGACAATGATATAAAAATGGGATGCTGCGTTGGCAGTATAAAACAGCACAAAAAGTTAAAAGGTTGGTAGACTGCTGGTTTACTCTGGTTACCCAGAGTAAAAAAATAGAGGTCGAATTCGGACCGAAAAATTTTTGTATGAACCTGTTGATTTACTTGCCAACCAGGGTAAGATCGAAAACGCACCCACGCCAATAATCAGGGGTGATGATAAGGCGTTAACCCGAATAATACAAAAAGCATGTTTTCGTTCGCGGACTTTCAGGCTGACTTGTCCAGGTGAAAAACAAAGTCGTGATAGAGGCCATTAATTGCTCTTCGGTTCACATTGTGCTACACAAAAAGTTAAAATACAGCCGCAGCAAAACTACAGACGTTTACTGATACTTTAATAAGGAATACTGAGAGCCAAAACGTTGAACACAACCGAAAACAATCGGCTATACAGTCATTTAGACACAATATTGCGACTACGGTTAACTTGTCCCACCTTAGTTTTGTTCACTAAGCTATTCTAACCATCTTATACTGGCTTGGCTTTATGACTGTTCGACTTCTCGAATATCTCCCGCTATTAGAGTAGCCAAACGGGAGCAGTTGTCCCCCACTTTTCGTCCTGACTAGGTCTGTCGGTACAATCAGAACATCTGTCGGTACATTAAGCCTGTCTGTGGCGGATTCCATTTGCGTTTGAATTATCAAATTAAAAAATTGTTAAATATGCTCCGGCGAAAGTTAAGTACGGGAAAGACGTTGAATACAAAATGTTCGTAAGGATTCTGATTCGTTTTGTTTTGTTTTTTTAACCAACAAAAATGATAGATCCAGTCAACCCTCAGGACAAAGTGGTTGCGGGAGCGGGGATGACGGAAAAAGAAGATACGTTGATATATATCATAGCTCACGTGATGTGCGCACTTTTGCGAATCATTTTCGAAATTTAATACCATTATAACAACTACAGTTAGCAAAGTAGAAATCATTTATTCCTTTATCGAACTTCAAGTTTCTCATGCTGTCGGTTTGGTTAAATTTTATTTTTTTCTTAATAACTGTCAGTACATTGCTAACATCTTGTCGATACATTTGTCTAAAATCTCCTTTGCCCACTTAGTTTCAAATTCCTAGCTATGTAACTGGTCAGAGTTCATCATACACTGTAAATAGGACGTGTTAAAAAGCACAACCAGATATGTTAAACACAAAAGGTGTCTCGTAGTAACACAATGTTTACAATGAAATTTTAAAACACATCTCCATGTGTTAAGTAACACAACAACGTGTGCTAGAAAACACATCATCTGTGTTACGTAGCACAACGATTTTCTCTAAGTAACACACTTTGAGGTTACACACCTTTTGCTGTTTCAGATTCAGCAAATCTTTTCAATTTGTGGTGGGTTAAATTGACAAAAGTTTAAAAGAAAACACACCTTTTGATGTTGCACACCATTCAAATAAGACAGATTTTCAAATAACATGGTTTTTTAACAACGCACCCGTGGCAGAGGAGGACAGAACATTTTCGAAAGCTGTTCAGCTGATATACTTGTTGTATTGTATTTGCGATATGGTTTTATAATTGTCCTTATGATTCCTAGCCACATGTTTGTATAACGGGATGTAAACGGGATGTTTGTAAGGATGGACATCTTCCATTTGCTAAGCCGTTAAACGTTATTCTCACCGAACTTTTTGTATTAATAAAGCAGAATTCAAATTTTAAACGTAAATCTGACTTTAAGCAGTTTAAATATAAAATAACTTCCAGGTTGGATTGTTGTTTATTTGTGGCCAAATTCTGTGTGGATTTTTTTTATTGCATTTCCTCTTCCAGTTATAGTCAGGAAGATTTGTCTTTTTGAGAATTTTGAAAAATTATCATTGTTACTTGAATTCTCGAGAGATATGTTGGAAGGGTAGGCGAGGGGTTGTTGCGTGCACGTATTTCTAGTATTGTGTTTGTTCAACGAAATTCAGACCTTACCCGATGCTTGAGTCTGTACGTCAGACAATCATGAGCTAAATGTTATACACGTGTGAACGGGGCTGGTACAAGAGAATGCTCAAGCAATAGGTAAATCAACCATTTTTCTGTCAATCTTTTTCTCAAGCTTTAGCTTTAAGGAAATGCTTGACAATTAACTGACTCTGGTGCTCATGCTTCCTTTTGTTCTTGTGTGTTTATGTTTGTCTCCTCTTAGAATGCTGGCATTATTCCTACACTTATTTCTCTTTTTACGGATATATAAGCTGTTATGTTGCAGTTGTCACTACGGTGGAATTGACATTGAAATAGTGGAATGGCCACCAAGAAAAAGACTTTTCTGATATTGATATAGTTTTAATTTTGTAGAAAAAATTTTCAGGTTAGATTCCTGAAGTAGATTAGTAAATAGATATATTATCATGTATTCCCTTTATGAAATCGAAAGAAACTTAAGGACGGGAAAGAAATATTACTCAACAAGTAAAGCGAAGTCGAAGATATCGGAGACAAATAATACTAAAGCTCTCAGCAAAGTGAGCCAACATAACCAAGCCTTTATAATTAGGTCGCGTCAACGTGGAGCCATGGATAGAAATCCAGGAGTTACGAGCATGGGACGTGGAATTGATATCAGATAAAATTTGACAAAGTTTGAGTGACGGCGTAGATTGCAAACACCATAACTTTGGCTTCAAAAACTGCGTAAAGTTGCTCCAAATATAAAAAATATCGGTACCTCACATATCTATACATTCACAACTGTGGCATAAAATGAAGACAAGAAGAATACTTTTGCGACTAAACATATGCTCTTCTTATCGGCACCCTGTTTATTGTCTGGGTTTTTCTTGAATTCGAGTATGACAAGCTTCTCTTCCACTTATAAACTCATCTTTATGAAACAGTTCTATGTACTTAAGCAAAAAGTACGCAGAAAATCTAACTGATGTGAGGGAAATAAAAGTGCTCAATTTTTTTGAGAAAAGTCCTTATGAAAATACTTACTAAAATTATGAACGTATGATATATTGAATAATATATAATGCCAAAGCCAATATGGGCGCACCAAGCAAACATGGGCGTGAACGTCATGTTACCTAACTGTTTTTAAATTCATGCACAACAGAAGGATAGAGAAGCGATTTCATACATCCTGCATTATCTCCGACAGTGAGTTGCTCGACGGTCGTCAAAAGATACCGAAAAGATGGGATTACACCCTAAAGTAGAGGAATTGGAGTAGAATAGAAGAGGTGCAACTCACAGCATTTCTGACGAAGGGACAAAGAACCTCAGTAGCGAAGGAAAGAAGGCAGGAAGAACGACGTAATCACTAGAGAGAAAAGCAGCTGCATGGTAAATTCCTTAGAGGCACAGAAGGTACAAGAAGTATTGAGTCATGGCGGTGGATATAGGAAGGATTTCTGAAGAAGAAAACTGAGGGTTTGATATTTGCTGCTCAAGATCAGGCCCTCAGAACCAACTGGATGAAGAACATGGGTGGTCAAGAGATATGTGAAAAGTGTAGACTTTGCGGACAGAGGGATGAATCGATAGCCCACCTGATACTTGAATTCAAAAAACTTGCTCGAAAGGAATTCCAAGAAACTCATGATATTGAAGCAAGAATTAAGCACCTAGGTTTGTTTCAGAAGGCCAGGTTGATAGGGGATGTCAACCACAAGCCGAATAGTGCTATGAAAAATGAGAGGGTGAAGATTCTGTAAATGAGAAAGCAGGTAGGTAGGACTAGGATTAAAGAGCCTGAAAGAAGTAGGGTGGGGTGGGGCTAGATGGGTCAAATTTTAGCTGTTTTTGACTTTGTGAGAAGATATCTTCCGAACAAATGCTCGTTAAAAGGTAAAAACTGTTTGAAAAGTGCAAATGGCCTTCTGCCAATTAAGTTAAAAAATATTAGTCTTATGAACAGTGCTATATGCTGCAGAGGTATTAATACCCAGGGCTCTGACTGGCTTTTTTATTTTGGCAAAATGGGCCAGTCAATCTGCATATTAGATAAAGAGAGGATTTTCAATAAATTACTCAAGTTTTGAAGTTGTGGACTGCATAACTTAATGTGGAATGGAAATTATATAAATAAAAACCGTTTCTTTTATGAAATTATACCCTCATACCTAAAAAATCTCCGTTAGGAGGTACAAAGTTTGAAAAGTTAACAATGAGAGAAAATAGGAATTTCGATGGAATGAAACACTTTTTGTAACGTATATGATATAAAAGCTTTACAGATTGATGTGAAACAAACACATATGTTCAAATTGTTCAAAATGTTTAAGCAGTACATTTGGGGCAGTTGAAGCCATCAGAAAGATCTGTGTTTTTCGGAATACATTTGGGGCAGCAGTATTCGTCACATATGTCACAAATTGCCCATTGTTCAATTTTCCTCCCGCTGTACTAACGCCACAACCTGTCGCAAACAACACATTTGGTCTCATCCCCAGACTCCTCCTCCTCACTGGCTATTGTGTCTTCTACATCCTGATCAAAATTTAACTTTGTTTTGGTTTTCTTCTGTGGAATTCAATTTAGTTTTGCAGAAGTTGCATATAAGATAGGAAATAAATGTCGAATTTATTTGATGTTTTTCTGATTACATGTACATAACAGTCCATAATGCTTAAAAACCTTTATATTTTTAAAAGAATTCATGTAGAGTATGATATGTTGGTTAAAATCAATGGTAATCAAAGTTCTATTCACTGTCCAATTATTCCCCACTGGGAAGAAACCTCAAATCTAGGGTGGCCCATTATGCTCCACCTGAGGCGGACTGAATCAAAAATTAAAAATGTAAGAAAAAAAAAGTGAGAATCACAAAAACTGATTTAGATCAAATAATTATGACATCAATCCCATTAGAAAAAGATAAGCTTTACCTCAAAAAGAAATTTTTCGTGGAAAATTTCCTTTCTTAAAAAGTTTTGATAAAGAAAACAAGAAATCTCACCTGTCAGTCTACTGTTGTGCAACCTTACTCAACACTTCCTGGAGAAAGAATGATGGAGAATTCCTATTGTATATTTCACCTGATAGGATGATGCAATCCATAATGGCTGCATAAGTTATGGTATGAAACAGGTTAGGAGAAAATAGAATAAAATCAGGCTGGTCCATTTTGCCCCACTGGCCCATTTTGCCTCACTCCACCCTATACCAGGAAACAAAAGACAGAATTGCAACCTATATGTCAATGTCAGAGAGTAGACGGATTGAAGTAGTATGGAAGAGAGAATGCGATAGTGGGTATTGTTCAGTGAAACGTGAAGCCGAACAGACGTTAGCAGAATATGTAATGAAAGTAACCTTGAACGAAAAAGGAGTTACGATCAACGGAGAGAGTATGACAGCCCCCTGGAGGAACCTGTTGGAGGAAACTGAAGGAAGAATTGATGAAAGGAATGAATAATAATAAAAAAGCCGAGTATATTAAGGAGGAAATGCAAAGCAATGTCTATCAGAACCAGGATGTGGATGTAGTGAATGGCTTAAATGGAATCTAGACCCTAAAAATACAGCAGCGATGATAAACATGCAAGAACAGATGATTGCGACAAAGAAATGAAAGGGAATGAGAGGACTAAAAGTGGAATCGGTATTATGTAGATTGTGTCGACAG
Organism: Heliopora coerulea; assembly: GCA_030142905.1. Lineage (NCBI taxonomy): Eukaryota > Metazoa > Cnidaria > Anthozoa > Scleralcyonacea > Helioporidae > Heliopora > Heliopora coerulea. The sequence goes on from JASJOG010000143.1 coordinate 713,705, forward strand.
TATGATGAAACTGTACAACATCTCTTGGCAGGATGTACAGTAATAGCAGAGACAGAATATGTGAGGGGACACAACGACGCATTGATGGTGCTAGCCGCACAATGGGGGAAGCAACATGGGATTATAGAAGAAGGAACACAGTGGAACCAATAGCAATCGGTAAAAGGGGAGGTAATGGAGAATGATAAGTTGAAGTTGATGTGGAACTTTGAATAGAAACTGAGGAATTATAGTAATGCTAGGAGGCCAGACATTACACAATAGAACAGAGTAGGGAAACGGTTTTGGCTGGAGGACATGGCTTGTTCTCACGAACAAAATATTGAAGAAAAACATTGGGAAAAGTTAAACAAGGACCAAAACCGTTTGAAACGAGAGGGAAGCGTCCGGGATTCCACGTAGAGATAATACCAATGGTAATAAGATGTCTTGGAGGTGGTGTTAATAAATTACTGCAACAAATTGATAAATATAAAACAAAATATAATCCGAAGATCAGCATCTTGAGAAATCCAAGATATGGATTGAAACAAGACGAGAAATGAGTTTGTGATATTTCGATTTCATTGCAAAATCATCGTCAGACTGATACGACATGAGAAGGAAGCTAAATGGGCGGTGAGTGACATGCAGAAAATACTATTAATGGAAAGTAAGACAATTACGCAAAGTGGTGAGCAAAGTGGTCCAAGAGGATTGATATTTTAGAATATGCAGTGTTGAAGTATGCAACCCTAACAAATTTTGATAGGAAGGGCCACTATGTACATCTAGTAGGCGCTATTGGCCGTTAAGAATTGGCTATCAAGCCGAGATCATAATAATAATCATAACAATTAGGTGGTGTGTGACTTGTTATATTAATAACAATAATAACAGGGCACTGGAGTAGGACAAGCAAAGCTTCAGCCTATTACGTTAAAGTGGACGCTCCCGTCCACCACAATCCGTGGTGGCACCTTTGGCAAGTGCCAACAACTCATTAGCCAAGGGTAGATAAGAGTATTTAGTCTTGGATAGCAACTTATCTAGGAGAAGGTAACTCTGAGATAAAACCAGAAGAACTTAGGCAGGACAATAATATCAGAGCCAGTGAGCTCCATAATACGAGCAGGCTTTGATGAGATGACCAAGGGAGTGGCGCTCCTGCCTTGCAAGCTCGGTAGACAGGTACTCGAAAGCCTCAGCTTGCCTTAATTGGCTGGCAGCTGCAAGTAAACTACCTTCAGATGTTGGCAAACCTGCCCTGTTAGTCCAAGGACTAGTAGACAGTCCGTACTGTTGACTGATGCCCCTAAACTTAGTTTATGGAGGATGAACCAGCTTTAAATGCCGAAACAGATGATCACTAATCTAAGATTAAAACAGTCTTTAGACTTAACTCTTGCAGTGGCACATCTAAACTGACCTTAACTGGTTGAAAGTGCAACAGAGTACTTTCAAAGTGAAACTGGATATACGCTTTGGGGAGTGCTTTCAGGGACTTCCTAGGGTTGTACGTCCCTTACCCTATTCTGACTCAATTAAGTGGGCGAGAAAGGGCTGGTCCCCTGGGTCATCTTTAATAGACATTTTAAATGGAGAAAATTTCCTTTTCCCACGAGTTCCCTGAAATGTGCAATGTCTGTTGCGGCCTAACCTGGCGGTATACTGCGCGGCCATAGCAGGTTGAGACCTCATCCACTGTCCTTCAGTTGATAATTTTTGAAGGAGGAAAATCTCGAGTGTCTAGATATTTTTAAGACCCAACCGGGACCTGTTGCAAAAAATGCAACATTGGGCCATTCGGTTGGGAATCGAACCCGTGACCTTGCAAATCTAGTGTGATGCTCTTCCAACTGAGCCACGGAGTACGTTGCCGAGAGCGTGGCCACGAGTTCAGTATATACAATGGTGGTAATGCTGATTAAGACAAGGGTATATTCGATAGAACATTATGGCATTTACACTCGACTGCTAACTGTTAAGATGATAATTTTTGAAGGAGGAAAATCTCTGGTGTCCAGAAATTTTTAAGACCCAAAAAAAAATGGGGTGGTGTAAATTGTAATAATAATAATAATAATGATAATAATAATAATAATTTAGGTGGTGTTAATTGTAATAATAATAATAAGAAGAAGAAGAAGAAAAAGAGGAGAAACTTTGCTGTAGCGTTCTATGACAATCAGAAGGCTCATGACATGGTCAGACATGATTGGATGGTTAGAGTATATAAATGGATGGGGATACCAGAGAAGGTGGTAAATGTACTGATAAAGCTGATGAGAGGATGGAAAACACGATTAGAAGTAACAACTGGAGACGAAGTTAAAATCAATAGATAAATAAACATCTTGAAGAGGTTCTAATAGGGTGACAGCTATTCCCCAGTTGGCTTTTGTTTAACAGAAGTACCAATCGCAATGATGCTAGAAGAGACAGATCGATACAGAATGGGACAGCCAGGAGAAAGAGATCTGAAGAGAACACACAGCGTTTTCATAGATGATTTGAAAGTGTATCAGGAAAACCATCAGAAGCTGGAGATAGCCAATGAAACTGTAGTGAAGGCCAGTATGGACACCGGAGCTTGTTATGGCGTAAAGAAATGTGGGGAGATTGTTGTCAAAGATGGCAAGATGGTGAAAGGCGATGGTCTCACGGTTTTGGAAAAAAGAACGAAAGCGTTAGACCCAGATGAGAACGAAGTGTACAAATTTCTTGGTTGCGAACAAGGAGAGAAAATTGATGTATAAAGAGTAGTGCAGAGGGTGAAAAGGAAGTTAAAAAACGATTGAAACAACTGGTAAAGGTGAACCCTAATGATGAGAATCTGATGAAAGGTATTAATTGTAGAATAGTACCAGTAGCTGGTTATGTCATGAATGTGTGCTCACTGAGGAAAGGAGACATCAAAGAGCTGGATAAAATTGTGAAGACGGAGCTTAGAAAAGAAGGATTTCACGGAAAGCAATCAAGTGACGAGAGATTGTACGCGAAAAGGCAAGACGGAGGAAGAGGATTGAAAATTTTCAAAGTAGAATATGACGAGACTAAAGTGAGAGTTGCATGTTACATGGCGATGTCGAATAGCGAATGGATTCGAGCTTCTTGGATTAACGAGTGCAGAAAAGAGCAAATGTCGGTGAAGAGAGAGGCAGAGGAGGCGGTGCGAAAGGTGAATGGGCAAGTCGAGTTTAACATTGGAGAGATTAAGATCGGTAACAACAGATACGACAATTGTAAAGCAGCATGGAGAAAACTAAAGAACATCTTGAAAGAAGGACATTGTAAAAAAAAAGCTTAAAGTTTCAAGGAAAAGAAGCTCTAGAGCGAAATACCAGCTGGATTTGATGAACAGGACCACGTTTGGTTGAAATGCAACACCGATCCGCCAAAAACAGCGTCGATCTTCACCTTGCAAGAGCAGATGGTCGAGACGAGAGCATGGAAGAAAATGAAGGGACTGACAGACCAAGATAAATGCATGCTATGTGGAGAATGCAAAGAGTCTGTTCAGCATTTACTAGCAGGATGCAAAAAGCTAGCCGGATCAGAATATGTGAAAAGACATGACAACGTTTTAAAGGCACTGGGGGTGCAATGGGCGATAACTAACGTACTGCTCCCAGAAGGAGCGAAATGGTATATGGAACGATGGGGAAAAGAGAAAGTGATCGAGAACAACGGCAAGAAGTTATATTGGGATTAGGAATGCAAGATGAGGAAGAACAGTACGGCAAGAAGACCCGATTTTACGTAAGAGGATAGCGAAAAGAAAGTGACAACAATCATTGATATGGCGTGCCTGAACGAGTCGAACAAGGATGAGAAAAGAGTGGAGAAAATACGAAAATATCAGCAGTTGTGCTTTGAATTACGAGAAAGACGAGAGAATTTCACTGTGAAAGTAGTGCCGTCGGTGATCGGCTGTTTGGAAAGTGGTTTAAAACGATTGAAGGAAGACATAAAGGAACTGTTTACGGATGATACAGAACTTGAATGTACGTGTAGAGAGATGCAAAAATCTGTAGTGTGAGAAAGCGAAACTATCATGAGAAAAATATTATCAGGACTGATCCGTTGCTCAAGAGATGCTCTTATATATTAGCTAGCAAAGTTTGATAGCTATTGTCTTTCCCTCCTTAACCCGGATAAAAGTGGGAGAGAGGGGGGGGGGGGGGGCATTGGCCAGTTATACAATATGCCCTAGGTTATAATTTTTTTCTTTTTTTTGTAATTGGGGCATCATTGTATATTTGGTTAAGCAAAGAAATAATAATAATAATAATAACAATCATAATGGTTTGTCATGACTGGGGTGGTTGTGGAGGATAAGCTCTCTACTTCCTATAAAGTGTCCCAATGGCCTGCGTCAAATAAAGCTTCTGACAAACATGCGCAACTCTCGGCCTTTTCGTGGAGGAACCGTATTAACCAACACGAGAATGGCGAAAGACGGGTGTCTGGCGCCTAAAATCCAATAGCTTCTTGTAGGTGGGGCTTGTCAGTTTTGGTCAACAGCCCACCTAGGAGAAGGGCAACTCTGATTTCAAAACCAGGGTGGGTGGGGCTCTACAACCGTGGAAGGTAACTCACCCAATGGTGGATTTATGAAGATAGCAACCATAAACCCCGATACCTTGAAATTCCACGTTGGCATCTGGCGGGGTAACAATTTGCCATCGTAATAATAGGGCTAATAGTTTCTCATTTATATGATGCAAAGAAAACACAGGAACTTAGATAACAACGTGAATGGGGCTGGATCTGTAAGTGAAGGTTTCTCGTCCGGCAGGCGTTCTGTGGAACAGCAGCACAGGCCTGGTCGTAATCATACTACTGCTGTCATAACAAGAATGAAATGGATAGAGGAAGTAAACGTAACTGTTGTGGAATGTTTCTATTTAAGTAAACCATTTACAGAAGAAGGGAAACCGATTCGTGGTTACTGGCAAAGAATGCTAGAATATGGAAAGAGGGAGAATTATTTTCAGTATGAGGGCAGAGACTGTGTGCCAGGTAAGAACGATTAGAGAAAATGAGTGGTTAACGGCAATTGTGTTGGAAGAAATAAGAAGAGTGACACAGGAAGAAGAGAGAGGTGAAGAAAACTTGGAAATGGATACGGCCACAGTGGGAACAGAAAAAGAAAATGACAATAACAGTACGGATTTCACCGACAGTACTAGCAGTGGACAAGGGATAGAAAACATAGAGGAAGAGAATAATGTGAACAAGCAGAGTACCTAAACCAAAAACATAGTATTGAATGATTTTGAAAATGCATCGAATGAAGAGAAGGAAATGGTGAGAGAGATAGTAGAGTTAATGAATAATTTAGACGGAGAAGTTGGTTAACATTTTAGGAAAGTGAATAAAACAAGAGTGGTGAAAGAAACAAGAAAGGTTAACAAGGTATTGAAGTATATAGAAACTAGCAATATTACAGAAACTAAAAGGTTGCTGAAAGCTGTTAGTATGTTAGTGGCGGAGAGGATACGGATAAAAAAGAAAATTACATCGAAAAGAAATACGGAGCCATGGTGGAAGAGATGGATTTTTAATGATATTAAGCAAATGCAGAAAGACCGAGCAATACTGGAACGTAAGCGAAGAAGAGAATTAAGAAGGGAAGGAAAGTAGAAAGTACTGGAAAGGAGGTATAACTTAGAAACAAAAGGTTTGACGGTTGTTATTGAGGAGTTGAAGCAAAGAATAATTGCAAAAAAGGCGAAGGTGGAAAGGTACGAGAGAAGAATAATACAGTGTAGACAAAATAGAATGTTCAGTGTGGATCAGAAGAGATTTTACCAAGAAATAAATGGGGAATCCAATGCAAGGAAAGATCATAACTAACGCTGAAGAAAAGAAAAAGGTTCTGGGGAGGAATTTAGGATGAAGTGAAAGACCACAATAAGCAAGCAGAATGGTTGAAAGAAATGAAGGAAAATGTAACATACCCTTCACAAGACGATCTACAGATAACTAAGGGGAAAGTTGAGATGCGAGGCAGGAAGATACCTAATTGGAAAGCCCCAGGACTTGACGGAGTGCAAGGCTTTTGGATTAAATATTTGACATCATGCTATCAAAGAATAGCGGATCAGAGGGAAAAAAATCTTAAATGATGAAGATGAACTTCCAGAACGAATGACGTCAGGCAGAACTGTGTTATGTGTGAAGGATGAAACAAAGAGTAACGGTGCAGACAACTTTAGACCAATAACTTGTTTGCATTCTCAATGATGAACGCATCAATGATTTCTTCGAGATCTTTCAACAATTAGATAAATTTCTCCCCATTTCTCTATTTTTTTTTTTCTTCTTAAAATGCGAAAGACTGGCTGTCTTTGTATTTAACCATGGCAGTTAACCTTTCAAGCCCTAATGCGTCACTCATACATCATTTTTCGATTTTAAAAACCGTTCCCGACTACATTTTTGCGGACACAACCCACGCTATCCCAGTGCTGTGTGCTATTAAACACAGGATGTTGCGTACACAGTTTTGAACAAAGGTGAAAAGTTTCAAGCTAGTACTCAAACAAAAAATGAGAACATGACGCACGTCCCTCCCTCTCTCTCCCAACGTCAGTTTATTGATCTAAGATAAAAATAGCAAATGACTTTCCATCTTTATTATCGTTTTTACCTTTCGTTCATCTGATGGTTTAGAACTTTACCTGCTATTTACAATATGAGCGGGCTGTTGTATCAGTTATACAAGCACGAACCGAGGGCGAGTGATTCTATAACTGATAAAACACCAACTGGAATTTTGTAAACTACTTATGATACGCGACTTCATGGAAACATTCATGTTCGTCAAAAGTGGTTGAGATTCTAACCATTTCAGCCGGGAAAATTGCGCTAAAAGTTCATGAGAATCAAGAGTGTGTTGTATTTCATTTACAATTCCTTAAATTTTAAATTCTTTTGATTCTTCTTCTTGAATTATTAGTGTGTACTATGAACATACTTACAACCCTTTTCGAACATTTAATGCCCATTAAATGCCCTGCATTTATATTTATCTTAAGATTGATGCCCATGTTTTTGATTTTACTTCTCGTACATTTTACGTTAAGTGCTTCCGCTCAAAACGCCAGTTCACTTGTTTTTGGCAGCCAGGAAACAAAAATATAAAAACAGCAAAAACAGATATATTGGTATAACCAGGTCCGCGCTGTTGCACGGGGGGGACACATAATTGAAGATGTACCGACAAATTAGATGAAACATTATCTTGCAGACTACGTCACTACAGTGTCTATTAATTTCATGGACACAGTGATGACGCAACTAGCTCCATAGATTGCATTCACAAGCCATTTTCTTTTTTCTTCTTTTTTTCAAATTGTCTTCAGTTCACACAAAAACATTGCAACAGAAACGAGAGAATATTAGGATAAGTTCAAAATAACAACTTTAGTAATCCATGTCGATTGAAGTAAATCATTAAATAACTCGAAAAATCCAACTAGAAATCGTCGGAATTTTTTGAAGTAGTCAAGGGGAATTTGGTTTAAAAATTTTTGTTACTGGACAATAAAGAAGGAAGAATATTCCTTTCCTATTTCGCCAATGATGTACCGACGGTTTACCCGGATGTACCAACGGACTTGGGATAATCATAGCTAGAGAGGGGCACGGTCCCCCATTGGGCAAGTCACTGTTTAACAGAGTATCACCTTGAACCTTTTTCTTCACCTTAAGGCTCGCACAGATCCTAAATTGAGAAATCTCAAAGAATTTAAATTTCAACGACTTCCTTTGTTACAGCTAAGTTTATTTACAACCTCTTAAGAAATCTTAATTTTACCTTAAAGACTCAACTAGTTTATCACAAATACAGACATTTTGTAGCACTTTCTAACTACTGAAGTTTCAGCTGCTTAACGTTGATTCTTTAACATATCTTGACTCTGGGACAGGAACAAACCATGCTCTACAATTCAACACATTCTGAGTCACATCTTGGCTCAGGATACCGTGGCAACTGCCACTTCATGTTTGTACATTCCGTGATCGAGGATGGCTCGGTTTCTTTCACCACGACAAGTGGCATTTTGACATTTCATGGTTCTTGGTGGTCTCAATATCGTCTATACGTTCTCTGCCATTTGTTTGATGGGCACGGTTCGACTTTTATGATCGCATATCCCATATTTACTCGGGTTGTGGATGGCTCGATTATTGTCAGTGAATTCCAAGGTACTACGGGATCTGGATGGTTCGATTAATGTTACAACATTCGCGTGTTTACTTGTTGGTTCTGAGTGGATTCATTGCGGTCATCGAGTTTATTCTCATTTGCTTCCTCTATAAGAGAAGATTGCAGTCATAAGTACATCAGTAATAAAAAAGAAAGCAGCTAGAGTAATTTACCATCTTGTCAAGACGGGTTAAAATAGAAAGTTTGTTTGAACGCATAATTCGTCTTGTGTTATCCGTCATACACGGACAAATAATCTGACATAATTAAACCGTTTGGCTCAAATTCCCTCGATTGGTTCTATGTCCGTGGCATGGAAAACGGCCGATCAGGTGTTTGTCCATGTATATTGGTTCTCACATTCACCGTGCAAAGTAAACGCTTATACTGAAATGCACTAGTGAGGATTCTTCACATCTGATCAGGTGGTCCAGTTTCTACGTGTATATCGGCAGAGGTAACTAAACAATCGCATGTATATTGTCTGGTTTATTTACCTGTCATTTCCTCAACTGATTACGGAAAAAACGTTACCTTATTTCAATTTCCGAAAATAAAGATGAAAATTTAAACGTGCAAGTTGTTGGCCAGTATGCATGCAACAAATGTTCCGCGCTACAACACAACTACACCAAGCCGTAACCCTAGCTATTTCCCCCGAGTTCTTACAGTTCATGAAATGTTTAGGACAACGTCAAAAAATCCACCGGGAGATCGCGTCAGCGCTTTGCTCGGGGTGTGCGGCTCACACAGGTCAGCGGCTGTACATCATAAGTGAAGTCAAAGGTTGAAACATCGAAAACGGCCTGCGCCAACTCCGAGGCGGTTTTAGCCTAAAAAATTCACATCTCCCGGCTCCCAGTCTGAGATGGAGGAATGAAGGAGGATTTTCACCTCTCACATTTATCAAAATAAAGTAACTCCCTTATAATAAATAATAAGAAAATTGATCTGTTAATCTGTGCCATGGACAATGCTGGATTCCCTGACTGTTTTTGCACGAGAAGACGATACTCGAGTCCTCGAGTTGCTCAATTCTGATCGGTCGTTTTGAGCCAAGACAAATCAGAATGGAGCAAGTTGCTGGTTCGTGTCTCGCCTCCACACGCAACACCGCTGAACAACTAGAACAACGTCTTTCCCTTGGACTTAGATCGTGGTCTTCAGGAAGGTTATGACTGCTGTCTTCATAACATTATTTACTGCTGGTACCTCAAGTTTCCACTTGGATCATATTCTAAGTCGCGATATTCTCGATCAGTACTTTCATCACGATACTTACAGCGTCTCTTTTTACGACTTCGACTACGGGCTTCGTGAAGATCTCTATCGCTACTTTCTTTACTTTGTTTATGGCATCTTCCCTTTCGGCTTCGATGACTTGATCCAACTAATCCTTGGTCACTACTTTCGTCACTTTGCTCACGGTATCTTTTCTTTCGGCTTCGATCATGTCGTTTGCGAATCTCTCCATCACTACTTTCATCGTGTTGTTTACGGCGTCTCTTCTTATGACTTCGACTACGTGCTTCGTGAAGATCTCTATCGCTACTTTCTTTACTTTGTTTATGGATTCTTCCCTTTCGGCTTCGATGACTTGATCCAGCTAATCCTTGGTCACGACTTTCGTCACTTTGCTTACGGTATCTTTTGTTTTGGCTTCGATCATGTGGTTGGCGAATGTCTCCATCACTTCTTTCATCACGTTGTTTACGGCGTCTCTTCTTATGACTTCGACCACGGGCTTCGTGAAGATCTCTCTCGCTACTATCATTACTTTGTTTATGGCGTCTTCCTTTTCGGCTTCGATCACTTGATCCAGCAAATTCTTCGTCACTACTTTCGTCACTTTGCTCACGGTATCTTTTCTTTCGGCTTCGATCATGTCGTTTGCGAGTCTCTCCATCACTACTTTCATCGTGTTGTTTACGGCGTCTTTCTTTTTGGCTTTCATCATGTGCTCGGTCAACATCCAGATGACCACTTTCATCACTTTGCCCACGGCGTCTCTTCTTTCGATTTCGACCATGTTTCTTACGGTTTTGACTTCCACTTTCATCATGGTACTTACGCTCTCTTTCGTTTCCACTTATATCTTGCTTTTCACCTAAAATTACATTGAGGCATGAACATTGTTAATTTAAATTGATTGTGAAATAAAGAAAAGATCGACTTTATATATATATTTTTTTAAAAGTAGGTTAAAAATAAAGAAGAAACCCGTTCAGTTTTTTCCTTTATCAGTTTTCATTATGTAGATGTAAGCATTTAAAATATTAGAATGGTGACATCACAAGGTGGAAAGGTTTCGGCAGAAATACGTTGCCATTGTCTGGTAAACCACCACCATAACTCTTTCGAGACGGGAGCATCCATAGCTGATTTATAATCTTACATATTTTGACGTCATGACTACGTCATTTTGTTGCTCTGGAAACAAAATTGATTTGTGATCTGTACTTAGGTTATAGACTATCCTGTCAAAATGTACTAATCTTAACAATTGCGTGTTGTATCGATTAATTCCGAGCTTTTAGCCCGAGCACTCGGCCCGTCTTCATTGTGAAAGTTCGCTGACGTATTCGGAGACATTCAACGAGGGCATAGTTGCCCTACTTGGGCCCGGAGGACAATAAAAGCCTGTACTGAATATGGTTAATGTCTGTAGTCACAGTGAGGTCGAGAGTCAGGCGACGGGAGGGAGTATATTTTAGCTGTGAATGTTTAGAAATTGTGAGAGATCTACACTATGAAAGAGAATTCTGAATAGTCTGGAAGGGTTTATAAAGTTATTACAAAAACAAAGTAAAGTCATTTTTCAGCCATTTAATTTAAAAACTGGAATTCGTTACAGTTTTATTTGCTGTTCTATATGTATTGAGTCTTCAGGACTCACAAAGATTGTGACCTCTAGACAGGGCTCGAACCCGCACGTTCTAACGCTTGCCAAATGCTCAAACCATTAAGCCGGTAGAACTCAGGACGGCAGAGCGACGTTGCTCAATGTTTAAACCTGGGACGGGTCCACGGAGATTGACTTGCTAAACTGCTAGCCATTAGATGTTAGTAAAATCACCAGTCAGATAATATTATTTATAATGAAAAGTGAAGATCAGTGTCGTTAATAGTTTGTCGTTTCTTTGCGGCTAAAGCTCTATTGAAGGGTGCAGATTACTGGAGATTGTTCCCTGATGCGATATGGGACTCCCTATCGGTATGTACCACAGTTATTACAATGTGCTCTTTTATCGTTAAGTAGTAACTGCATGCATCTCAAGGGTTGTAGACTACCTCTGAATACTTTGACCCTTTAACCATCATGTAAGTCTATTAGGCATGGGTTATTAAGCTTGTATAGTCTCGGAATGATTACCCTGTTATTCCGGAGGTGTCTTGTTTTGGCCCATTTTCCCACTTACGAAAAAAGAAACCCTATTTCTTTCCTTACTAACTATTGTTCCTCATACCCTCCCAAATGTGCTAACGAAGGTATAGACCTTTTCTTCTTGGACTAAGCTCAAATTAGTGGTTCATTAAAAATAAGGTTGAAATCTTACCCAGTGCTCGTTCCAGTTTTTCGGCAACCTCATCATTTCCCATGTCATGGAGAATTCCTATCAGCTTGTTGACAGTATTTCCGGTCTTGGTTCCCCAGTGAGACAGGAGAGCACCAGCAGGATTTTTCTCTTGCTTAAACTCCTTTACTTTTTCTATGTTGTAGCCCAGTTCTCCAGCCAATGTCTCGTAATCTCTGCCACGATTTGGAATGTTTAACTTGCAACAAACGTCTTGGTAAACGTTTATGTTCAGCTTTTCCATTTTCAGTTGTTTCTTGCCAGATCCTGACATAAAGAACATAATACAGAGAGTTATTTGACAAATACTAGTACCCTTTATACCAATTTGCACTACCTTCGATAGTAATAATAATAATAATAATGATAATAATAATAGTAATAAGGCAGTGGCTAGATCTTGCCTGGGGACGGTCTAGAATGGAGAAGTAAGACGACTCCTTCCTTCCACTAGTCTGAGGGTTCACCTTGGGCAAGTGATAGGACCCTCAAGCCCCCCTACCTAGGGTTACAGGAAGGGGAGATGGGGCTCTTAAGCCGTGGTGAAGGCAACCCATCTAGGAGAAGAAAAACTTCATTATAAGGAAACCCTAACAGGAAACCCGGGCGGATGGAGCTCGTTAGCGTATAGCAATCGTCTAAGGGAAGGAAGACCCAGACAGAAAAACCCGTCATCCCAAGGTGGAGTTACGTGCTGAGGGGATGCCAGAATGGTGGCCGACACGACAGGAGGTCGCGAAGGTACAACTCACAGAGGTGGTGAACCTGTGTTTTAAGAAATGCTTTACTTGATAAGCCGGGCAATTTCAGGTGGACTGACCATTCCCGTGCATGTAAAACTTACCAGTAGTCCATATATGAACTGCTGGGATATGACATTATAAGTCAACCTTTAACTTTAGAAGTAGATGCTCTAGACCAAACAAATGCAGTGCAAGCTGAGAATATTACTAGAGCACCCATACACAACCGAGGGAGAGGGAAGAGGCCGGAGTTGACTTTGGAGGAGAAAGTACTACTCGTCAAGATAGAAACTGACGGAAGAGAGAGAGGAAGCGGATTCATGAAGCGTGTTAAAAAGAGATGGTCAAATGAAGCGCGGACAAAGAAGACTGTCCCAGCCCAGAACTTAGTGGATAATGCCAGAAGGTTCAAATTAGAGGAGGAAGTAATGGGTCAGCTAGAAAGACGATCTGAGAAGTCTGAGTCTGAGTCACCACCAGAGAGTATGCATTGGACGACAGCCGAGAAGGTTTGACTGGTTGAAATAGATACGGAGGAAAGAGAACGTGGATTTGGTTTTATGACGAGAGTAGGTGATAGATGGGAACAGGAGTTTGGAGAGAGATTAAAAGATCAAAAGCTGAGAGATAATGCTGCTAGATTTAAGGAGAAACAGATTGCGAACCTTGTCTTGGTGAGAAAAAGGAATGAGGAGCGTGGGGAGGAGGGAACTGAGGTAGGAGTTGAGGATGGGGAATTGGAGGAGACAGCAAGAGTGGTAGGCGTGTCAGAGAAAGATGTGGAGCAGGAATCCCATAGAAGAACAGAAGCAGATGAAGCAGCTGGGACAGAAGGAGAAAAACCATTAAGAGAGGTTTTCACAGCGGAGTTAGCGCAGCTAACAACAACAAATGCGACCAACATCGAAGAAAGGAACAGACTTCCGAAACTTAAAAAAACTGTCTCCAGAAATAGCAAAGTGTGCAAATGAGATACTTAACGAATACCTTAAAAGTAGCAATAAGTTGGAGGAGATCACAGATGTAGTTTATGCCATGGGTAGGGCAGTAGCAAGATTACTGAATGCCAAGGTAAGAGTCAAGGACATAGGAAGGAGATTGAATGGAGGAAATAGAAGAGAGAGGAGGTTATGCAACCAGATTAAGGCACTAAGGCAGAGAATAGCGAGAGTGAATAATGAGCTCCATCGCAGAAAGACACAAAGAAAAGCAACGAGGAAAGAAGTGAGGATCTTACAAGAACTGAGGAAGTATGTAGAAGGAGGATCAGCAGGCACGCAGAAGCTTGTGGAAGCCTCGGAGAAGTGGTTGGATGAGCTGAGGGTGAAGTAAGTGATACTGCTGAAAGCAGTGGAGAAGAGGAAGAGAAGAAAGAATAACGCAATGTTTGTAACAGATGAAGGGGCTTTCTACAAGAGAGTGAATAGTACAAAAGAATTTAAAGGCTAGCCCCCAGCAATGGAGAGATTCGTGGAATTTTGGGGAGGCATGTGGGAGGAGGAGAAGATTACTGTTGAACAACCGTGGATGGAGAAAATCAAGGAGGATTTGAGAAAGAAGATCAGGGACGTACAGGATATCGAGATAAGTGAGGAAACCATTGGGAAAGCTATAAAGAGGAGGAAGAATTGGATCTCGCCTGGTATTGATGGAATCCAGAATTTTTGGTGGGAGAAGTTTAGTGGAACCTGAAAGGCTTTAGAAAGAACAATGAAGAGCTGGAATGAAGATCCAGAGGGCATTCCGGAATGGGTGACTTTAGGCAGGACAGTCCTTTTACCAAAGACTGAGGATTTGTCATTTGAGGAGGACTACAAACCAATAACGTGTCTAAATACTTCGTACAAGTTATTCACTGGTATGATAGGACGGTACATAAGAGATCATGCTCGACGGAACGAGATATGGGATGAAGGAGAACTAGGAGCCTCAGAAGGAGTGTTGGGTACGGTTGACCAACTACTTATTGATAAGTGTATAATGGACGAGGTGAGAGAACACAAGAGAGACCTGGCAGTCGCGTTTTATGACTACAGAAAGGCGTATGACAAAGTTCACCATGACTGGATGGTGATGGTGAACGATTGGATGGGAGTACCAAAGCCGCTTATAAATGTGCTACGGAAATTGATGAGCAGTTGGAAGACACGGTTAGAGTTGAATGCTGGAAATCACAAGGTGCAGAGTAGATGGATTAGAATGCGGTGTGGTTTTTTACAAGGGGACAGTTTTTCGCGGTAGGATTCTGTCTGACTGAGGTCCCAGTTACAATGCTATTGGAGGAAACAATTGGATATAGGATGGAACCCCCACGTGAAAGACCCACGAAGAGGACGCATAGCTTATTTATTGATGACCTGAAGACCTACCATGAAAGTCATAAACAGATGGAAGCTGCTAACGAGATAATCGTGAAAGCTAGCGACGATACAGGGGCAGTGTGCGGGGTGAAGAGATGTGCGCAGATAGTAATTAGAAGAGGTAAGATGACTAAAAGCGAGGGCTTGACTATATTGGAAGAAAGGGCGGAGGCGCTGGACCCAGAGAAGGATGACTTCTAAAAATTCCTTGGAATAGAACAGGGAAAGCAGATAAACAAAGACAAAGTATTGCAGAGAATCAAGGCAGAAATGGGAAAGAGGTTGGATAGCCTCGTACAGTTTGAGCTGTATGATAAGAATCTCGTGAGAGAGATCAATTGCAGAGTCATCCCGGTTGCGGCATACGCCATGAATGTATGCCAGTTTACCCGAAAGGAGTTATATGACCTTGATATGTTAGTGAAGGATATTCTACGCAAGAGAGGTATGCTGGGCCGACGGGCAAGTGATGAGAGGCTCTACCTGAAGAGACAGGATGGAGGGCGCAGCTTGAAGAGCCTGCGGCAGGTTTATAAGGAAACAAAGGTACGGGTGGCAACTTACATGGTTTGTAGTACGAGCCGCTGGATAAGGATTGCTTGGAAGAGAGAGTATAACAGCGAATACAAGAGCTTAAAAAGGGAAGTGGAACAAGCTCTGCGTGAAGTTGGGGTGGAAGTTGAATTTAGGGAGGAAGGAGTCTAGAAAGATAGTGAGAAGTTGGAGAAAGAATGGGCAGGATGTTGGGCGGAGCTGAAGAAAGGAATGCAGAACGGGTATACAGAGAAGTTGAAGAATGATTATAAGAAGAAGGGTATACAAAGTCAAGTGTTTGCAGAGCAGGCGAACGAGAGTTTTGTGTGGTTGAACACAAATATCACACCACAGAAGACGGCTGGAATCATGAATTTGCTGGAACAGATGGTGGAGACTCGGAAGTGGAAAGTGTTGTGAGGGATAAGAGGCGGGGACGGAAAATGTAGATTGTGCGAGAAGTTTGATGAAACCGTTCAACACCTGCTTGCAGGGTGTGAGACTCTAGCAGGAACCGAGTATCTCGGTAGGCACAACAATGCCTTGATGGTCCTGGCTGTTAGCTGGGCCATTTGAGAGAGAACGTCTCCCTGCCAATACGGATGGTACGCTGTTAGATGGGAGAAAGGCCACGTCCTGAAGGGGAACGGGTTCAAGTTGAGCTGGGACTTCAAGCATAGGATGAGAAAGACCAGCTCTGCAAGCAAACCAGACTTAACATTAGAGGATGAGAAAGCGAGGAAGATCTGTCATGCCCTCAAGAGCAGAACATCAAAGAAGCGACGAGAACGAAGTTACACAAGTATCAGCAGCTGGCATTCGAAACCAGAGAAAAGAGAAGAAGATACAGAGTGGAAGTAGTGCCTGTAATAATTGGATGTCTGGGAGGTGGTGTCGAAGATGCAACCAGAGCAGTGAGAAAGATTATTGGGGATGAGGACAGTGTGATTAAGATAATCACTACAATGCAGAGGACGGTGCTTTCTGAGGGGGAAACAATAATTAGGAAAGTGCTTGGCGGAGTGGTACAGCCAGAGTAGTGAACGTATAGCCGAAGCGCATCAGCCTTAGTGTGAACAACTATGGGAACACCTGTACCTCGGTTACCTCCCAACAATATTTGGTGGGAGGGAATAATGGCTAGAATATGAACTGGCTAATGTAAACATAATAATAATAAGAAGAAGAAAAAGAAGAAAACAGAGGAAAGAGAGCAGAAGTGGAGCAATAAGAAGATATATGACCAATTCTGTAAGGAGACAAGTGATGACATTGACAAGGAGTAGGAGTAGAAGTGGTTGTGGTTGAAAAAGACTGATTTCAAGGCAGAAACAGAAGCTCTTATCTGCGCTCCGCAAGAACAGGCATTAGGAACTAACTACACCAAGGTCAACATAGATAAGTTTGCTGAATCACCCCAATGTCGATTGTGTGGTGAAAAATGAGAAAGTGTGGGACATTTGATTAGTGAATGCAAAATACTTACTCAAAGGGAATATATAAGAAG
Source organism: Heliopora coerulea (assembly GCA_030142905.1). Taxonomy (NCBI): domain Eukaryota; kingdom Metazoa; phylum Cnidaria; class Anthozoa; order Scleralcyonacea; family Helioporidae; genus Heliopora; species Heliopora coerulea. The sequence goes on from JASJOG010000143.1 coordinate 730,624, forward strand.
ACATGATAACGTGGCAAGAATAGTCCATTAGGCATTATGTGGGAAATATAGCTTGGAGTTAGCAGCTCATTGGTATGATCATGCCCTGAAAGGAGTGATGGAATCTGATGAGATAGAACTGTTACGAAATTTCAAGATACAGTGTGATCATCACATAGAATGTCGAAAATATAGTTGTTGTGGAGAAAGAAGAAAAGAAATGTTTAATAGCTGACATTGCCATCCCTGAAGTAGATGAACGATCTTCAAGCTCGATACTCAGAAAATGATATCTGAGCCCCAGACGGGGATCGAACCCGCAACCTTCTGATGACCGGTTAGACGCTCTAACCATTGAGCTACCGAGACTCAGATGGTGAGCTAAGTTGCAAATTCGATATATATATGTGCGACCTAAGCGGAAGCCACTATATATTCATAATGATTGAAGCAGTTTGATGTTTAGGAAACATGAGAGCTTGGATATATTGAAGTAGATGAACGATCTTCAAGCTCGATACTCAGAAAATGATATCTGAGCCCCAGACGGGGATCGAACCCGCAACCTTCTGATGACCGGTTAGACGCTCTAACCATTGAGCTACCGAGACTCAGATGGCGAGCTAAGTTGCAAATTCGATATATATATGTGCGACCTAAGCGGAAGCCACTATATATTCATAATGATTGAAGCAGTTTGATGTTTAGGAAACATGAGAGCTTGGATATATTGAAGTAGATGAACGATCTTCAAGCTCGATACTCAGAAAATGATATCTGAGCCCCAGACGGGGATCGAACCCGCAACCTTCTGATGACCGGTTAGACGCTCTAACCATTGAGCTACCGAGACTCAGATGGCGAGCTAAGTTGCAAATTCGATATATATATATGTGCGACCTAAGCGGAAGCCACTATATATTCATAATGATTGAAGCAGTTTGATGTTTAGGAAACATGAGAGCTTGAATATATTGAAGTAGATGAACGATCTTCAAGCTCGATACTCAGAAAATGATATCTGAGCCCCAGACGGGGATCGAACCCGCAACCTTCTGATGACCGGTTAGACGCTCTAACCATTGAGCTACCGAGACTCAGATGGCGAGCTAAGTTGCAAATTCGATATATATATGTGCGACCTAAGCGGAAGCCACTATATATATCGAATTTGCAACTTAGCTCGCCATCTGAGTCTCGGTAGCTCAATGGTTAGAGCGTCTAACCGGTCATCAGAAGGTTGCGGGTTCGATCCCCGTCTGGGGCTCAGATATCATTTTCTGAGTATCGAGCTTGAAGATCGTTCATCTACTTCAATATATCCAAGCTCTCATGTTTCCTAAACATCAAACTGCTTCAATCATTATGAATATATAGTGGCTTCCGCTTAGGTCGCACATATATATATCGAATTTGCAACTTAGCTCGCCATCTGAGTCTCGGTAGCTCAATGGTTAGAGCGTCTAACCGGTTATCAGAAGGTTGCGGGTTCGATCCCCGTCTGGGGCTCAGATATCATTTTCTGAGTATCGAGCTTGAAGATCGTTCATCTACTTCAATATATCCAAGCTCTCATGTTTCCTAAACATCAAATTGCCATCTCTAATAATAAAAATGTTGTAGTGAAAGAAAAGGAGAAGATTCAAAAGTACGACGAGCTAAAATGAGACATTAAAGAGTTTTGGTCAACGAAGAGGGTAGATATAGTACCTGTAGATATCGGAGCACTCGGTACTGTAAGCAAGAAGCCGGAAAAATGGATAGATGGGTTAGGAATAATATTTAAGGTAAAGAATCTCCAGAAGACTTCACTTCTGGGAACAGTGAGGATATTAAGAAAGACTCAAGAAAGTTGAATGGACCAATGTCACCCTAGACTACTGGCTGTAGACAGCTGACATTGAGGATTACCAGCGGAACATCAAGCTGGGTGAATCAAGCAATAATAATAATAATAATAATAATAATAATAATAATAATAATAATTTATGGGACATGTGCCCACATTGGCATAATATGGCAATTTGGGCTAAACGACTTTATTGGCTCGTATGAGCTGACTTTCCTCAATAATAATATGGACACGGGAGTAGGAACAAGCACAACTTCAGCCTACTACGGGAATGTGGACGCTCCTGCCCACCAGATTCCGGGTTAGCAACTTTCACAAGTGCCAGCAACCCCTTAGCCAAGGGTAGATAAAACTCTTTAGCCTTGGATGGCAACTTATCTAGGAGAAGGAAACTTTGACATAAAACTAGAAGTAGGTAGGCAGGACATTGATTCGGAGCCAGTGACCTCCATAAAACGGGCAGACTTTGATAAGGTGACCTAGGAAGTGGCGTCCCTGCCTTGCCAGCTGGGTAGACAGGTAGCCGAAAGCCTCAGCCGGCCTTAATTGGCTAGCAACTGCAAGTACACTACCTTCAGGCGTTGGCAAACCTGCCCTGTTAGCCCAAGGACTAGAAGAAAATCTGTACAGCAGGCTGATGCCCCTGACCTTAGTTGGTTGAGGATATACCAGCCTTAAATGGTGAAACAGATCTGCACTAGTCTAAGAATAAAACAATATTCAGACTTAACCCTTGCAGCGGCACACCTAAACTGACCTTAACTGGTTGGACGTGCAAAAGAGTACCGTTAAGGTCGGACTGAATATGTGCATCGGGGAGTACTTTCAGGGAATTTAGAGGGCTGTATATCCCTTATTCCTTCCTGATTGGAAAAGTTGGGCGGGTAAGGGCTGTTAAAATTTCCTGACCCCACAAGTTCCCTGAAATACGCAATGTCTGTTGCGGCCTTACCTGGCGGCATCCTGGGAGCCTGTAGCAGGCTGAGACCCTTTTCGCTGTCCTTAGTTGGGTGGTGTACGAGTTGTAATAATAATAACAATAATGACAATGAAATTAACAATGAGAGTAACAATAACAATAACTATAATAATAATAATATTATTGATAGTAATCGTAGTAATAATGAAAACCAAAACGTCAAAATACGAATAGTACTCCTAAAAAGATACTTCGGAATTTTAGGAACTGGATGGTGTCGACTTAAAGGAACATCATCATCTACCTGTCTTTGGAGTGTTTTTCAGACATAACCAAAATGAAATCAGAGTAAAGGATATCGTTGTTAGTGCCGGGTTTCCGTGTTGAGATAATGCGTTAGTTTGTAGGAAAGGGCTAAATATGGAAATCCTACAATTAAAAAGTTTTGAATTCTTAATGGCAAAAAACCCATTCCCAATGATTGGTCAGAGACTTTTTCTAAACATCAGATCTAAAGGAATGGTAAACTGTCAGTTAGTGCTTGTGTGAGCATGTGTAACACAGTTACTTCTTTTTACTTCACATCATATTTAATAGTTATTTTTCTATTACACGTTGCATGTAGTTCCTCTTTTGACCAATAGGGGCGTTACGGGGAGGCCTAGACTCCAAATATTACCATATATACCTTCTAGTCTATATTTTTTACTTGAATTACAAGTTAAGAATGACATTTTTCGGATCTGTTTTAAAATAAATCAACTTCTCGATCGTTGCCTAAGCACTACTAAAAGAAATTATGAAAGAAATTGGTTTTTGAAATTCAATTATTAAAAGAAATTATTTTAGAACACAGCTCTTCTCAAAAAGCATGTGCTCGGAGGCAGTACAATTTTAACTCGGATGCATATAGCATAAGAAACCACTAGTTTGTAACGCATCAAAGCAGAGTAGTGTACTGTACAGGGCAGCCATGATCGACCACAAGTCTCGGAGCTAACAAAGATTGAGGGCTTCGATGCAAAACATGACTAATATCAATGTACAACATTCATAATGTCCAAAGCAATATTACTGTTTTACAACAATTTGATATGAGAAATGTTTTATTCGGCAAAAATACCAATTTCTCTCGTTCATTAGCTTTATAACTAGTCCAGAAATTTTCCCTCCAAAAGTTATCTATGTATCTGAATAATGTACCGACAGTGACGAAAGCCAATGTTCTGACGTTTAACAATTGTTCGCTAAAGGCAAAATGAATATTGTTGAATAATCCTCGAGACGAAGTTAATTAGTATAATTACACAGGTGAGTATTCACTTTTAACACCTCCTTGGTAACATTTACAAATGTAACCGCCATCTTGCTTCAGAGCCTTCACTGTTACATTCTTCTGTAAGTAAATTTCGAGATTTATGACATAATTTTCTGACCAATAACCATGCAGGACTTTCAATAATAAAGTGTGTAATTACACTAAAATCCGTTATTTCACGGGTATACGTACGGCATTTCCAAAATTTGTTAAAATCTAACATGTGTAATAAAAAAACTATGTTTACCTGAACTTTTAGTTGAACTCGTTTCTTTCTTAAATGCTTCCACAACCTCTGTATAAGATTAAAAAGGAGAATATTTTCAATTGGTCTTGATAAACGTGCTTTCCAATTTGTGAACAAAAATTACTTCTTTAAATCCCCAACTACAGCAAACAGGAAAAGTTCCTTGAAATTTTTCAATTTGAATATTGTCAAACTACGCTATTACCTTAGAACCTACAATAGAAAGCAAAAATTTTTGGACCGAACGACTAAGTCCGCTGAAACCCCAAGACGAACTAACCGTGAGCTGCATTATGCAACTATACAAAATTCAAACAAAAGAAAACATTCGACTGATATCTTGGAGACATCTGGAAGGAAACTTTGACTTCGTGAAATACCGGAACTAGAAACTCAACGATTCGATACTTGAGTCTAGTGCCATCATCAGGAGTGAGTATGTTCGTCGACAGGAGCGTAACTTACGTCAGCGATGTTATCGTCGATGGGGGTTGATTAATTGTCCGCCGTCCTCATGTATCAAGGAATAGATCACATTGATCTCTGTTAGTCGCGTTCTTAGTTCAATTTATGAGCCTCGACTTTTGCCAAACTCTCTTTAAATAGCGGTGGTTGGATATAAGCACACGTGGCAGGTTTTTTTCTGTTATAATCTCTATTCAAAACACTTGATAATCCTGAAGTAAAATAAAAGGGGAGTTGCAAAAACTTTGATTATGCCCATCTAGAATACGTCCACTTCCTACTTTAAGGCTTAATTTCCTATAGGCAAAATCTTAAAAAAGCCTTACCAAAAAATTACAAAAAGCTTACAAAAGATATACCTGCATGAGGATAGACTGATCTCTCTTTATTTAGGCCAGCTTGAGCAGTGTCATTGCAGACAACTGTTTCGCGGTAGCTGTTTGGTGCCCTCAAAAGCCTTTCGAAGTCCATTTCGTGATGGCACTTGTTGCATTCGTGACATTTATTGTAAATTTTGTAGCGAAGTTCAGGCCACAATTCCTTCACCATGTTTGCAAAGATGTAATGAAGACGTAAGACAGCTTTCCATACGTTGTTCGTTTGACCACTCTTTGCAATTCTGGCTGTAAATTCAATTTTGTCAGTTTGAAAACTACGCTTCGTTACGCAGAATTTCACCTCGTCTGCTTTCTCCACATCATAAACTCCATAGAATCCTTCCTTCCAGTGCAACATATAGTCCGAATCTTGATGGGAACGGACCATTTGCCGTTCAAATAGGCCAACAGGAACTCTACTGCAAAATTTGTACACGCTTTTTGCTTCGAAATAGTCTTCAGGAGTATTTTCTGGCCATTTCTCATTAAGAACACTAGGACGAGCCTTTGGCATAAGTGCTGGGATTAATATGTACCTCTTGCCGGTTTCTTTTCCTTCAATCTCTGCTTCCTTCTTCGTCATCTGATATCCCACGTCAAAGTGATATAGCAAATGAGTAAGGTTCTCAAAGTCAGTTTCTTTAGGGACTGCATCATACCAAATGCATCGTAAGAGGGACTCTGACAGCAATCCACGATCAATCAGTTGCTTCTTCTCGTTTTCAAACTTTATATCATCCATGTCGAAGTGTTTGAAATTTGTCTTGTGCTGAAGGTGAGAACATAAATCGTGATGAACCACATTCTTGATCATCATGATCAACCATTCGGGATCCGGAAACACAAAATCTCGAAGCTGTTTCACACGTTCAAATCGTAAAACCTTTCCAATCTTTACGAGATAAAGGATTACAGAGTTCAGAGTATCTTTCCTGTCAGCAGCGCTCTTAAAAGTTGGATTATGTTCACAAAACCAGCTTTCCATCTTGTTAAATGTTAGGAACCGAGGGTCTTTCCTTTCTTTCATTTCTTTTATCAAGGCCGGCAATGATTCTTCAATTTCGACCCACGATGATGGAAGGGTGGTATTCAGATGAGGAAACAAATCTTCGTCACTTCCAATTCGGAGAAGCACCTGTTTCAAGAACATTAGGTCATTGCGCACAGCCTCAACTGACAATTCTTGAGTGAATTCATCCACGTCTGTGGATTCTTCGTCTGTGGATTCTTTATCTGTGGCTTTTTCATATCCTCTTCCAGCAGATGCAACAACAATAACTGTTTTTGTTTTACCAGGCCAAATATCCTGATCTGATGCAGGCACAATGCTGGTAGGGAGAACCGGCCTCTCTCTTATCGACGACTCAAGCTTTTCAATTCGATTGCTCTTGTAATCATTGGTTTTATCAATCTGCTCTTTATCCCTTTTTATTGCCGCTATGTCAGCAGTCTCTTGTTCGGTAATTTTTTCCAACAAATGCCCACATCTACGTTTTACAATGCTCTTTTCAACTAGGTCAGATTTTGTAGCAGCCAACACTATGACTGGTCGAAGTACAATGCTCTTTAACTCATCAATCCATTTGCCAGCATTTTTATGATACGATTTACCAGACCTTCTATATGATGACAAATCCACAACTAAAAGAAACAAGGAATGCTGTTCGATGAAGTAATGGCTTACACTTTGGTACTCCATCTGACCGCCGAAATCCCAGAATTCTAGTTCAAGATCTTCAATCGCAGGATCTGGAATCCACTGTCTGATCTCAACACCCTCTGTTCTCTCCTCTGGTTCTGTCAACTTTGACTGTCCCATCAATAAACCGTTAATCAGACTCGTTTTTCCAGCGCCAGAATTTCCAATCACCTGCACCCTAAGTCGTTTGGAGTGAACTGTACCGAATTTGGCAAAGTCCTTGAAATATTGCAAAATCGCGTTAGGTCTGTCGCAGATAACTTGTGGCGGCTTACCTAGTGCATTATTTCCAAGGTCAAATTTCACATTCTTATCTATTAACGTAGCAAAACATGCAGGCAATTCTTTCAGTTTGTTTGAACGCATATCTAGCTCGGCGAGATTGGGAAGGTTGAATACAGCATTTGGTATATGGTCGATTTTACAGTTTACTAACTCAAGTGTTTTCAGTGGCGATGAGTTGGGGATTGAAAATTCTTTGTCAGCTAGGTTATTCCAGGAAAGATTTACATGTTCCAAAGTAACGTTATTTTCAAGTCCATCCGGGAACTTTTCAAGACCACAGTTACTCATATCTAGCGTCTTCAAATTCTTTAGCTTAAGAATTGAAAATGGCTGCTTGCCAAGATTGTGGTTGAAGGAAAGGACGAGATCTTCTAAACTAACGCAATTTTCCAGTCCATTCGGGAACTGTTCAAGACCACAGTTACTCATACATAGCGTCTTCAAATTCTTTAGCTCAGATATTGAAAATATCTGCTTGCCAAGATTGTAGTTGGTGGGAAGGAATAGAACTTCTAAACTAACGCAATTTTCCAGTCCATTCAGGAACTGTTCAAGACCACACTTACTCATATCTAGCTTCTTCAAATTCTTTAGCTTACGAATTGAAAATGGCTGCTTGCCAAGATTGTCGTTGGAGGAAAGGAATAGAACTTCTAAACTAACGCAATTTTCCAGTCCATTCGGGAACTGTTCAAGACCACAGTTATTCATACTTAGCGTCTTCAAATTCTTTAGCTTACGAATTGAAAATGGCTGCTTGCCAAGATTGTCGTTGGAGGAAAGGAATAGAACTTCTAAACTAACGCAATTTTCCAGTCCATTCGGGAACTGTTCAAGACCACAGCTACCCATACTTAGCGTCTTCAAATTCTTTAGCTCAGGTATTGAAAATATCTGCTTGCCAAGATTGTAGTTGGTGGGAAGGAATAGAACTTCTAAACTAACGCAATTTTCCAGTCCATCCGGGAACTTTTCAAAACCACATTTACTCATATCTAGCTTCTTCAAATTCTTTAGCTGAGGAATTGAAAATGGCTGCTTGCCAAGATTATCGTTGGAGGAAAGGAATAGAACTTCTAAACTAACGCAATTTTCCAGTCCATTCAGGAACTGTTCAAGACCACAGTTACTCATATCTAGCTTCTTCAAATTCTTTAGCTGAGGAATTGAAAATGGCTGCTTGCCAAGATTGTCGTTGAAGGAAAGGTCGAGATCTTCTAAACTAACGCAATTTTCCAGTCCATTTGGGAACTGTTCAAGACCACAGTTATTCATACTTAGCGTCTTCAAATTCTTTAGCTTACGAATTGAAAATGGCTGCTTGCCAAGGATGCCGTTGGAGGATAGGTCGAGATCTTCTAAACTAACGCAATTTTCCAGTCCATTCGGGAACTGTTCAAGACCACAGTTCCTCATATCTAGCTCTTTCAAATTCTTTAGCTCAGGTATTGAAAATATCTGCTTGCCAAGATTGTCGTTGGTGGGAAGGAATAGAACTTCTAAACTAACGCAATTTTCCAGTCCATTCAGGAACTGTTCAAGACCACAGTTACTCATATCAAGCTTCTTCAAATTCTTTAGCTGAGGAATTGAAAATGGCTGCTTGCCAAGATTGTCGTTGGAGGAAAGGAATAGAATTTCTAAACTAACGCAATTTTCCAGTCCATTTGGGAACTGTTCAAGATCACAGTTATTCATATCTAGCTTCTTCAAATTCTTTAGCTGAGGAATTGAAAATGGCTGCTTGCCAAGGATGCCATTGGAGGAAAGGTCGAGATCTTTTAAACTAACGCAATTTTCCAGTCCATTCGGGAACTGTTCAAGACCACAGTTATTCATATTTAGCCTCTTCAAGTTCTCTAGTTGAGGAATTGAACATAGCTGCTTGCCAAGTTTGCCGTTGGGGGAAAGGTCTAGAACTTCTAAACTAACGCAATTTTCCAGTCCATCCGGAAACTTTTCTAGACCACAATTTCTCATATCTAGTTTCTTCAAATTCTTCAGTCCAGGAATTGCAAATGGCTGCTTGCCAAGGATGCCGTTGGAGGAAAGGTAGAGATCTTCTAAACTAACGCAATTTTCCAGTCCATTCGGGAACTGTTCAAGACCACAGTTCCTCATATCTAGCTCTTTCAAATTCTTTAGCTCAGGTATTGAAAATATCTGCTTGCCAAGATTGTCGTTGGTGGGAAGGAATAGAACTTCTAAACTAACGCAATTTTCCAGTCCATTCAGGAACTGTTCAAGACCACAGTTACTCATATCTAGCTTCTTCAAATTCTTTAGCTGAGGAATTGAAAATGGCTGCTTGCCAAGATTGTCGTTGGAGGAAAGGAATAGAATTTCTAAACTAACGCAATTTTCCAGTCCATTTGGGAACTGTTCAAGATCACAGTTATTCATATCTAGCTTCTTCAAATTCTTTAGCTGAGGAATTGAAAATGGCTGCTTGCCAAGGATGCCATTGGAGGAAAGGTCGAGATCTTTTAAACTAACGCAATTTTCCAGTCCATTCGGGAACTGTTCAAGACCACAGTTATTCATATTTAGCCTCTTCAAGTTCTCTAGTTGAGGAATTGAACATAGCTGCTTGCCAAGTTTGCCGTTGGGGGAAAGGTCTAGAACTTCTAAACTAACGCAATTTTCCAGTCCATCCGGAAACTTTTCTAGACCACAATTTCTCATATCTAGTTTCTTCAAATTCTTCAGTCCAGGAATTGCAAATGGCTGCTTGCCAAGGATGCCGTTGGAGGAAAGGTAGAGATCTTCTAAACTAACGCAATTTTCCAGTCCATTTGGGAACTGTTCAAGATCACAGTTATTCATATCTAGCTTCTTCAAATTCTTTAGCTGAGGAATTGAAAATGGCTGCTTGCCAAGGATGCCATTGGAGGAAAGGTCGAGATCTTCTAAACTAACACACTTTTCCAGTCCATTCGGGAACTGTTCAAGACCACAGTTACTCATATTTAGCCTCTTCAAGTTCTCTAGTTGAGGAATTGAACATAGCTGCTTGCCAAGTTTGCCGTTGGGGGAAAGGTCTAGAACTTCTAAACTAACGCAATTTTCGAGTCCATCCGGGAACTTTTCAAGACCACAGTTACTCATACATAGCGTCTTCAAATTCTTTAGCTGAGGTATTGAAAACGGCTGCTTGCCAAGATTGTCGTTGGAAGAAAGGTCTAGAACTTCTAAACTAACGCAATTTTCCAGTCCATCCGGAAACTTTTCTAGACCACAATTTCTCATATCTAGTTTCTTCAAATTCTTCAGTCCAGGAATTGCAAATGGCTGCTTGCCAAGGATGCCGTTGGAGGAAAGGTAGAGATCTTTTAAACTAACGCAATTTTCGAGTCCATCCGGGAACTTTCCAAGACCACAGTTACTCATATCGAGCTTCTTCAAATTCTTCAGTCCAGGAATTGCAAATGGCTGCTTGCCAAGGATGCCGTTGGAGGATAGGTCGAGATCTTCTAAACTAACGCAATTTTCCAGTCCATCCGGGAACTTTTCAAGACTACAGTTCCTCATATCTAGCCCCTTCAAATTCTTTAGCTGAGGTATTGAAAACGGCTGCTTGCCAAGATTGTCGTTGGAGGAAAGGTCTAGAACTTCTAAACTAACGCAATTCTTGAGTCCATCCGGGCACTTTTCAAGATCACAGTTCCTCATATCTAGCTCTTTCAAATTCTTTAGCTGAGGTATTGAAAATGGCTGTTTCCCAAGTTTGCCGTTGGAAGAAAGGCCTAGAACTTCTAAACTGACGCAATTTTCGAGTCCATCCGGGAACTTTTCAAAACCACACTTACTCATATCTAGCTTCTTCAAATTCTTTAGCTTACGAATTGAAAATGGCTGCTTGCCAAGATTGTGGTTGAAGGAAAGATCTAGAACTTCTAAACTAACGCAATTTTCGAGTCCATCCGGGAACTTTTCAAAACCACACTTACTCATATCTAGCTTCTTCAAATTCTTTAGCTTACGAATTGAAAATGGCTGCTTGCCAAGATTATCGTTGGAGGAAAGGAATAGAACTTCTAAACTAACACAATTTTCCAGTCCATCCGGGTACTTTTCAAGATCACAGTTCCTCATATCTAGCTCTTTCAAATTCTTTAGCTTACGAATTGAAAATGGCTGTTTCCCAAGTTTGCCGTTGGAGGAAAGGCCTAGAACTTCTAAACTGACGCAATTTTCCAGCCCATCCGGGAATTTTTCAAGACCACACTTACTCATACCTAGCTTCTTCAAATTCTTTAGCTTACGAATTGAAAATGGCTGCTTGCCAAGATTGTGGTTGAAGGAAAGATCTAGAACTTCTAAACTAACGCAATTTTCGAGTCCATCCGGGAACTTTTCAAAACCACACTTACTCATATCTAGCTTCTTCAAATTCTTTAGCTTACGAATTGAAAATGGCTGCTTGCCAAGATTATCGTTGGAGGAAAGGAATAGAACTTCTAAACTAACACAATTTTCGAGTCCATCCGGGAACTTTTCAAAACCACACTTACTCATATCTAGCTTCTTCAAATTCTTTAGCTTACGAATTGAAAATGGCTGTTTCCCAAGTTTGCCGTTGGAGGAAAGGCCTAGAACTTCTAAACTGACGCAATTTTCCAGCCCATCCGGGAACTTTTCAAGACCACACTTACTCATACCTAGCTTCTTCAAATTCTTTAGCTTACGAATTGAAAATGGCTGCTTGCCAAGATTATCGTTGGAGGAAAGGAATAGAACTTCTAAACTAACACAATTTTCGAGTCCATCCGGGAACTTTTCAAAACCACACTTACTCATATCTAGCTTCTTCAAATTCTTTAGCTTACGAATTGAAAATGGCTGTTTCCCAAGTTTGCCGTTGGAGGAAAGGCCTAGAACTTCTAAACTGACGCAATTTTCCAGCCCATCCGGGAACTTTTCAAGACCACACTTACTCATACCTAGCTTCTTCAAATTCTTTAGCTTACGAATTGAAAATGGCTGCTTGCCAAGATTATCGTTGGAGGAAAGGAATAGAACTTCTAAACTAACGCAATTTTCCAGTCCATCCGGGAACTTTTCAAAACCACATTTACTCATATCTAGCTTCTTCAAATTCTTTAGCTGAGGAATTGAAAATGGCTGCTTGCCAAGATTATCGTTGGAGGAAAGGAATAGAACTTCTAAACTAACGCAATTTTCGAGTCCATCCGGGCACTTTTCAAGACCACAGTTCCTCATATCTAGCCCCTTCAAATTCTTTAGCTGAGGTATTGAAAACGGCTGCTTGCCAAGATTGTCGTTGGAAGAAAGGACTAGAGCTTCTAAACTAACGCTAATATCAAGTCCATCCGGAAACTTTTCGAGACCACAATTTCTCATATCTAGTTTCTTCAAATTCTTCAGTCCAGGAATTGCAAATGGCTGCTTGCCAAGGATGCCGTTGGAGGAAAGGTCGAGATCTTCTAAACTAACGCAATTTTCCAGTCCATTCGGGAACTGTTCAAGACCACAGTTACTCATATTTAGCCTCTTCAAGTTCTCTAGTTGAGGAATTGAACATAGCTGCTTGCCAAGTTTGCCGTTGGGGGAAAGGTCTAGAACTTCTAAACTAACGCAATTTTCGAGTCCATCCGGGAACTTTTCAAGACCACAGTAACTCATATTTAGCTTCTTCAAATTCTTTAGCTGAGGAATTGAAAATGGCTGCTTGCCAAGGATGCCATTGGAGGAAAGGTCGAGATCTTTTAAACTAACGCAATTTTCGAGTCCATCCGGGAACTTTCCAAGACCACAGTTACTCATATCGAGCTTCTTCAAATTCTTCAGTCCAGGAATTGCAAATGGCTGCTTGCCAAGGATGCCGTTGGAGGATAGGTCGAGATCTTCTAAACTAACGCAATTTTCCAGTCCATCCGGGAACTTTTCAAAACTACAGTTCCTCATATCTAGCCCCTTCAAATTCTTTAGCTGAGGTATTGAAAACGGCTGCTTGCCAAGATTGTCGTTGGAGGAAAGGAATAGAACTTCTAAACTAACGCAATTCTTGAGTCCATCCGGGCACTTTTCAAGATCACAGTTCCTCATATCTAGCTCTTTCAAATTCTTTAGCTGAGGTATTGAAAATGGCTGTTTCCCAAGTTTGCCGTTGGAAGAAAGGCCTAGAACTTCTAAACTGACGCAATTTTCGAGTCCATCCGGGAACTTTTCAAGACCACAGTTACTCATATTTACCTTCTTCAAATTCTTTAGCTTACGAATTGAAAATGGCTGTTTCCCAAGTTTGCCGTTGGAGGAAAGGCCTAGAACTTCTAAACTGACGCAATTTTCGAGTCCATCCGGGAACTTTTCAAGACCACACTTACTCATACATAGCGTCTTCAAATTCTTTAGCTTACGAATTGAAAATGGCTGCTTGCCAAGGATGCCGTTGGAGGATAGGTCGAGATCTTCTAAACTAACGCAATTTTCCAGTCCATTCGGGAACTGTTCAAGACCACAGTTACTCATATTTAGCTCCTTCAAATTCTTTAGCTGAGGAATTGAAAATGGCTGCTTGCCAAGTTTGCCGTTGGAGGAAAGGCCTAGAACTTCTAAACTGACGCAATTTTCGAGTCCATCCGGGAACTTTTCAAGACCACACTTACTCATACATAGCGTCTTCAAATTCTTTAGGTTACGAATTGAAAATGGCTGCTTGCCAAGGATGCCGTTGGAGGATAGGTCGAGATCTTCTAAACTAACGCAATTTTCCAGTCCATACGGGAACTGTTCAAGACCACAGTTACTCATATTTAGCTCCTTCAAATTCTTTAGCTTACGAATTGAAAATGGCTGCTTGCCAAGTTTGCCGTTGGAGGAAAGGCCTAGAACTTCTAAACTGACGCAATTTTCGAGTCCATCCGGGAACTTTCCAAGACCACAGTTACTCATATCGAGCTTCTTCAAATTCTTCAGTCCAGGAATTGCAAATGGCTGCTTGCCAAGGATGCCGTTGGAGGATAGGTCGAGATCTTCTAAACTAACGCAATTTTCCAGTCCATCCGGGAACTTTTCAAGACCACAGTTCCTCATATCTAGCCCCTTCAAATTCTTTAGCTGAGGTATTGAAAACGGCTGCTTGCCAAGATTGTCGTTGGAGGAAAGGAATAGAACTTCTAAACTAACGCTATTATCAAGTCCATCCGGAAACTTTTCGAGACCACAATTTCTCATATCTAGTTTCTTCAAATTCTCCAGTCCAGGAATTGCAAATGGCTGCTTGCCAAGGATGCCGTTGGAGGAAAGGTCGAGATCTTCTAAACTAACGCAATTTTCGAGTCCATCCGGGAACTTTCCAAGACCACAGTTACTCATATCGAGCTTCTTCAAATTCTTTAGCTTACGAATTGAAAATGGCTGTTTCCCAAGTTTGCCGTTGGAGGAAAAGCCTAGAACTTCTAAACTGACGCAATTTTCCAGTCCATCCGGGAACTTTTCAAGACCACACTTACTCATACCTAGCTTCTTCAAATTCTTTAGCTTACGAATTGAAAATGGCTGCTTGCCAAGATTATCGTTGGAGGAAAGGAATAGAACTTCTAAACTAACGCAATTCTTGAGTCCATCCGGGCACTTTTCAACACCACACTTACTCATATCTAGCTCTTTCAAATTCTTTAGCTTACGAATTGAAAATGGCTGTTTCCCAAGTTTGCCGTTGGAAGAAAGGCCTAGAACTTCTAAACTGACGCAATTTTCGAGTCCATCCGGGAACTTTTCAAGACCACAGTAACTCATATTTAGCTTCTTCAAATTCTTTAGCTTACGAATTGAAAATGGCTGCTTGCCAAGTTTGCCGTTGGAGGAAAGGCCTAGAACTTCTAAACTGACGCAATTTTCGAGTCCATCCGGGAACTTTTCAAGACCACACTTACTCATACATAGCGTCTTCAAATTCTTTAGCTTACGAATTGAAAATGGCTGCTTGCCAAGGATGCCGTTGGAGGATAGGTCGAGATCTTCTAAACTAATGCAATTTTCCAGTCCATTCGGGAACTGTTCAAGACCACAGTTACTCATACATAGCGTCTTCAAATTCTTTAGCTCAGGTATTGAAAATATCTGCTTGCCAAGATTGTCGTTGGTGGGAAGGAATAGAACTTCTAAACTAACGCAATTTTCCAGTCCATCCGGGAACTTTTCAAAACCACATTTACTCATATCTAGCTTCTTCAAATTCTTTAGCTGAGGAATTGAAAATGGCTGCTTGCCAAGATTATCGTTGGAGGAAAGGAATAGAACTTCTAAACTAACGCAATTTTCGAGTCCATCCGGGCACTTTTCAAGACCACAGTTCCTCATATCTAGCCCCTTCAAATTCTTTAGCTGAGGTATTGAAAACGGCTGCTTGCCAAGATTGTCGTTGGAAGAAAGGACTAGAGCTTCTAAACTAACGCTAATATCAAGTCCATCCGGAAACTTTTCGAGACCACAATTTCTCATATCTAGTTTCTTCAAATTCTTCAGTCCAGGAATTGCAAATGGCTGCTTGCCAAGGATGCCGTTGGAGGAAAGGTCGAGATCTTCTAAACTAACGCAATTTTCCAGTCCATTCGGGAACTGTTCAAGACCACAGTTACTCATATTTAGCCTCTTCAAGTTCTCTAGTTGAGGAATTGAACATAGCTGCTTGCCAAGTTTGCCGTTGGGGGAAAGGTCTAGAACTTCTAAACTAACGCAATTTTCGAGTCCATCCGGGAACTTTTCAAGACCACAGTAACTCATATTTAGCTTCTTCAAATTCTTTAGCTGAGGAATTGAAAATGGCTGCTTGCCAAGGATGCCATTGGAGGAAAGGTCGAGATCTTTTAAACTAACGCAATTTTCGAGTCCATCCGGGAACTTTCCAAGACCACAGTTACTCATATCGAGCTTCTTCAAATTCTTCAGTCCAGGAATTGCAAATGGCTGCTTGCCAAGGATGCCGTTGGAGGATAGGTCGAGATCTTCTAAACTAACGCAATTTTCCAGTCCATCCGGGAACTTTTCAAAACTACAGTTCCTCATATCTAGCCCCTTCAAATTCTTTAGCTGAGGTATTGAAAACGGCTGCTTGCCAAGATTGTCGTTGGAGGAAAGGAATAGAACTTCTAAACTAACACAATTCTTGAGTCCATCCGGGCACTTTTCAACACCACACTTACTCATATCTAGCTCTTTCAAATTCTTTAGCTGAGGTATTGAAAATGGCTGTTTCCCAAGTTTGCCGTTGGAAGAAAGGCCTAGAACTTCTAAACTGACGCAATTTTCGAGTCCATCCGGGAACTTTTCAAGACCACAGTAACTCATATTTAGCTTCTTCAAATTCTTTAGCTTACGAATTGAAAATGGCTGCTTGCCAAGTTTGCCGTTGGAGGAAAGGCCTAGAACTTCTAAACTGACGCAATTTTCGAGTCCATCCGGGAACTTTTCAAGACCACACTTACTCATACATAGCGTCTTCAAATTCTTTAGCTTACGAATTGAAAATGGCTGCTTGCCAAGGATGCCGTTGGAGGATAGGTCGAGATCTTCTAAACTAATGCAATTTTCCAGTCCATTCGGGAACTGTTCAAGACCACAGTTACTCATACATAGCGTCTTCAAATTCTTTAGCTCAGGTATTGAAAATATCTGCTTGCCAAGATTGTCGTTGGTGGGAAGGAATAGAACTTCTAAACTAACGCAATTTTCCAGTCCATCCGGGAACTTTTCAAAACCACATTTACTCATATCTAGCTTCTTCAAATTCTTTAGCTGAGGAATTGAAAATGGCTGCTTGCCAAGATTATCGTTGGAGGAAAGGAATAGAACTTCTAAACTAACGCAATTTTCGAGTCCATCCGGGCACTTTTCAAGACCACAGTTCCTCATATCTAGCCCCTTCAAATTCTTTAGCTGAGGTATTGAAAACGGCTGCTTGCCAAGATTGTCGTTGGAGGAAAGGAATAGAACTTCTAAACTAACGCAATTCTTGAGTCCATCCGGGCACTTTTCAACACCACACTTACTCATATCTAGCTCTTTCAAATTCTTTAGCTTACGAATTGAAAATGGCTGTTTCCCAAGTTTGCCGTTGGAAGAAAGGCCTAGAACTTCTAAACTGACGCAATTTTCGAGTCCATCCGGGAACTTTTCAAGACCACAGTAACTCATATTTAGCTTCTTCAAATTCTTTAGCTTACGAATTGAAAATGGCTGCTTGCCAAGTTTGCCGTTGGAGGAAAGGCCTAGAACTTCTAAACTGACGCAATTTTCGAGTCCATCCGGGAACTTTTCAAGACCACACTTACTCATACATAGCGTCTTCAAATTCTTTAGCTTACGAATTGAAAATGGCTGCTTGCCAAGGATGCCGTTGGAGGATAGGTCGAGATCTTCTAAACTAATGCAATTTTCCAGTCCATTCGGGAACTGTTCAAGACCACAGTTACTCATACATAGCGTCTTCAAATTCTTTAGCTCAGGTATTGAAAATATCTGCTTGCCAAGATTGTCGTTGGTGGGAAGGAATAGAACTTCTAAACTAACGCAATTTTCCAGTCCATCCGGGAACTTTTCAAAACCACATTTACTCATATCTAGCTTCTTCAAATTCTTTAGCTGAGGAATTGAAAATGGCTGCTTGCCAAGATTATCGTTGGAGGAAAGGAATAGAACTTCTAAACTAACGCAATTTTCGAGTCCATCCGGGCACTTTTCAAGACCACAGTTCCTCATATCTAGCCCCTTCAAATTCTTTAGCTGAGGTATTGAAAACGGCTGCTTGCCAAGATTGTCGTTGGAAGAAAGGACTAGAGCTTCTAAACTAACGCTAATATCAAGTCCATCCGGAAACTTTTCGAGACCACAATTTCTCATATCTAGTTTCTTCAAATTCTTCAGTCCAGGAATTGCAAATGGCTGCTTGCCAAGGATGCCGTTGGAGGAAAGGTCGAGATCTTCTAAACTAACGCAATTTTCCAGTCCATTCGGGAACTGTTCAAGACCACAGTTACTCATATTTAGCCTCTTCAAGTTCTCTAGTTGAGGAATTGAACATAGCTGCTTGCCAAGTTTGCCGTTGGGGGAAAGGTCTAGAACTTCTAAACTAACGCAATTTTCGAGTCCATCCGGGAACTTTTCAAGACCACAGTAACTCATATTTAGCTTCTTCAAATTCTTTAGCTGAGGAATTGAAAATGGCTGCTTGCCAAGGATGCCATTGGAGGAAAGGTCGAGATCTTTTAAACTAACGCAATTTTCGAGTCCATCCGGGAACTTTCCAAGACCACAGTTACTCATATCGAGCTTCTTCAAATTCTTCAGTCCAGGAATTGCAAATGGCTGCTTGCCAAGGATGCCGTTGGAGGATAGGTCGAGATCTTCTAAACTAACGCAATTTTCCAGTCCATCCGGGAACTTTTCAAAACTACAGTTCCTCATATCTAGCCCCTTCAAATTCTTTAGCTGAGGTATTGAAAACGGCTGCTTGCCAAGATTGTCGTTGGAGGAAAGGAATAGAACTTCTAAACTAACGCAATTCTTGAGTCCATCCGGGCACTTTTCAAGATCACAGTTCCTCATATCTAGCTCTTTCAAATTCTTTAGCTGAGGTATTGTAAATGGCTGTTTCCCAAGTTTGCCGTTGGAAGAAAGGCCTAGAACTTCTAAACTGACGCAATTTTCGAGTCCATCCGGGAACTTTTCAAGACCACAGTTGCCCATGTGCAGCTTCTTCAAATTCTTCAATTCAGAAATTGAAAATGGCTGCTTGCCCAGATTGCTGTTGTCGGAGAGGCACAGATTTTCTAAAATAAGGCAATTTTCGAGTCCATGCGGGAACTCTTGAAGATCACATTCATCCATATACAACTCTATCAAGTTTACCATTTTAGTAACTGAAAGTGACTGCTTTCGAATGTTGGGATTTTTGCTAAGGTTTAAAACTTCTAAACCAATGAGATTTTCGAGTCCTGTCGGATAAGCGGATAGATTACAACTGAAAATGATAAGTCGCTTAAGTTTTACGAGCTCGCGAAGTGAAAATCGTTGGTCCCGGAAATCATTAAAATATAACGCAAATACCTCTAGCTCTTTTATCATGGTGATGGCCGAAGGAAAGGTCGTCAATCCGCAATTGTACAGGACGAGTTTTCGCAGATTTAAAACATTGTACGATAACTGGAAATGATCACCTAGCGGATCATCAAAGATAAATAAATGTTGAAGATTGTGTAGTTGATTCATTTCTGTTGGTAATATTCTCTTTCCATCGGCACATAATAAGAACTTTTGAAGGTTCGACATGTCTTTAAGTGAAACCTCAATATGTTCAGATGAAACTTGAGCCTGGATTACTTCATTGTCTGACGTTGTGAGAACAATATCCTCGAAAGATATTTCAGGGAAATCTTGCATCCTTGTCGTTCCATCTTGATTCCGACAAAAATCTACGGTTAACATATCTCCTGGCTCCCCACTCGCAATTATCAGTTCTTCCACATCTTTAATAGTGCCTCTGTCAAGACAATCAAGTACACCAGTTTCGCAATCTCTCAGGATCAGTCGCCGCAACTTTATCTTGCTTGAAGGGAAAAGTGGATCTTGCTTCAATACTTTGCATCGTATGTCCAGACGAATGAGACCATGTTGATCAGTCTCAAGCTGACAGGTCTTCCATAAGTATTTATTGTATTCAGATCTTTGATAAGCCGAGTTGTCGTCCTTGCACTCGTCATATCCGCAAATTGAAATATGGCAGCCCAAATTACCAACATTACTTTCCAGAAATCGCGGCAAACTTTGATGAAGAAGTAGAATTTTCTTGACTTGTGGATGATTTAAAACTTCGGAAGGAATAGACTTTTCCGAATCATCGGCAGCTGTAAGGTCGATCACGTCTCCATAATGATCATCGGTTGAAGAGTTGACAACGTTTGTGGCAAAAAAACTTTCGCTCATTTCCAACCCCTTTTCTTATTAAGATGTAATAGCCATCACATGCTGAATTTTAACGTTATCACTGATCTTTGCAAAACTCTATGGGCACCGTGAGGGAAAAATGCCGATTTTGGATTTAATCCTGTAAATGCAAACGAGGTGTAGTCTGATATTTCAAATGAAAAAAAAAAAGAAAGTCAACTAACATATAATCAACAGACAAACGTTAAATCCATTTAAGATTAAAACAGACAAACGAGAAACGTCGCCAGAAATTAAATTTTTTACATTGTACATAAATCATTGTAATATCAGGATCTGTGCGGAATGTACATTATGTACTTGTACACGAATGGACCAACACGGTTCTAAAACAATTGTTGATCGTCCACAGTAAATAAACACTGGGATTTTGGTGCATGACCATTTATCATCTCTTTTCGTTCTCTAAACATTGGTTTTTTATACCAAGGAGTCTTTCAATGTCTGCCTCTGGAGAATCAAGCATTGCTTGGTTTTTTGACATTTAACACGAAAACATGCACTGTTGCTCACATAAAAGTAGTCTGTTAACATGCAGGTTCCTTGGTTGTGTGCTGGCAGAACAATATTCAATACGGTTTCTGAGTGATTTGAATATCTGTTGGTTGTTTACGAAGTTATCTACGAAGTCGAGGTTGTAAATTACCGCATTAAAGCTGGTCGAGTATTCAATGCTGGGCTTGAGTAAATTGCTTTATTTTCGGTACAATAGCCTACTGTTTCCCATACCATATAGTAATTTCAAATATCAGTATTAACGGCTTAAAGTTTGTACTTTTTGATTGTGACGATATATTTAAGGGACAAGTAAATATTGCGTTAATATTTAGTTAAGCTAACTAGTATTGGGGTGTGACCCTCAAGTAGCGTGAGAACAACATATTTCAGCTGGGAAAACATAGCTTGTAACAGTGAAGACGTTTGACGAAGTGGAGAAATATATTTGTGTTTACAATCTGGAGGTAAATCCACCACATTTGGTGGCAGCGGTGGGATATTTAGGTGAAAAGCCCAGTTCACTGAAGACTACAAACCGTCAGTAAATGAATCTCAAGGGAGAAGTCAAACATTGCTTACGTATTTCGGTGGAGCTGAAACGATCAAGCGACAAACAGAGAGAAGACTAATGGCTGAGAAGGTAAAGAGTTAACGAGCGAAAGATTCAGGAGACTCTGAAGATGTATCCGAAGGTAGCACAGTGAGCGAACTTTTACGCTACTTTCTTGAAGAAAGAAAAGAAGAAAAACAACGACAAGAGGCACGGAACCAGAAATTTTTGCAAATGATTGAATCAATGGCAGAGAGGAGAGCAGATGAAGACAAGAGAAGAGAAGAACGTCGAAGAGAAGATGAGAAGGAACGAGATGAGAGGCTGCTAGAACAGAGGAGAATATTTGCTGGGCGATTACAAACAGAAGAAGACGACAAACGTGCGTGGATCGAACAATGCGAGAAAGAAAGAAGAGAGTGGTATGAACGTTTGAATGTAGAGGATCGAAATGGAGTTAAGCCATCTTCGAAAATCGATGATAATACGAAAACACGGGAAGCACGACTGCAGAAATTGACGGACACGGACGATATTGAACATTTCTTGACAATGTTTGAAAGAGTGACTAATGCTTACAAATGGCCAAATAACGTTTGGGTGTGAAAGTTGGCGCCATTGTTAACCGGAAAAGCTCAAGCCGCCTATGCTAACATGGATTCGGCAAAATCCCAAGATTTCCCCGAGGTGAAGCAAGCTGGTCTTAAGAGGTACAATATAAACGAAGAAACATATCGAAAAAGGTTCAGAAGTATTAAGAAGAAACCAGGAGAAAGTTACGTCCAGATTTAAGTACGATTACGAGATCTTTCGAAAAAGTGGTTAAAGCCAAATGAACGCAACAAAGAAGAATTGGTTGATCTTATCATCGGAGAACAGTTGGTGAATACAATGCCCCTTGAGCTGCAGCTACGAGTGAAAGAAAGAAAGCCAAAAACAGAGGGCGAAGCTGGGACGATAGCCGATGATATTATTTCGGCCAGAGAAGGCACATTCGGCATGACAAAGGGGAGCAAAAAATGTTTGAAATGTGGTTTGCCCAGACACTTTGCGCGCGACTGCAGAACCACAACAAAAAAGATGGAAACATACTCCCAGAGTCAAGAGAAGACAGGAAACGAAGTAAAAATACCAAAAAGCGGGAGACAAACTTGACATGTTATCGATGTGGAAAATCAGGACACATTGCAAGCAGATGCCCTATAGCCTTTCCGAGGACCAAAGAAAGAAACAGTGCTGGGAATTTCTTCTGTGACAACGCAAGGAAAGCAAAGAGAAGTGTTACCAATTATCAATCAAGAGACCGAGAATACGTGTGCCAAGAACTAGTGGAAGGAAAGCCTGCTGAACTACCGGTAGATTCTGGAGCCTTCTGTACGTTGGTACACCGAGACTTAGAGGAAGACGAGAAAATAAACAGAAATGACGAACTCCACATCACATGTGCACATGGAGACTCCAACAGCCAACATAGAAATCAACATCAACGACCAAATATATAATTTACGCGCAGGAGTATCACCAACATTGTCGAGACCTGTTCTTCTGGGTTGAAACATTGAGAACCTATTGGAATTAGCCATACGAGAACAAGAAGGTTATACTGTCCTCACGAGAATACAAAAGAAGAAGGAGAAAGAAGAAGCGACTGCCCTCGCCAAAGAAATCACATCCGGAGTTCAACCAAGAAAACTGTTAGAAAGTGACCAAGAGGAAAGGGAAGAAGACGACCAGACAATTTTACCTCAGTTGGATGACAGCAGTTTCGAAGGTGAACCCAAATTGAGAAAGACGAAGAGAGAAAGACGTCAAGCGAAGAAAGTATGGAAGAGTGCTCATTCGCGAATAGTTGTTTCTCAGCAAGATGGAACTACTACGAACAACACAGACCCCATGACAGATGAAAAAAGGGATGAGAATATTGCCGCTACCGATGAAGAAGATAAGCAAAAGGACCCTGAGGAAATAGACAGTCAAGAACATTTTTCATCAACTATCCTAAACATTACTAAGCAAGAGTTTCAGACCCTACAAGAAACCGACCCGACTCTAGAGCCAATTCGACGAGTCATTACAGAGGAGGCCCACTGCGAAACACAGGGATCTTTTTCAAGAGAGAAAGAATATTATACTGACTTTGGAGTTCCAAAGATGCTGACCATATGAATCGTAGAACGATAGAACAGATTATTCTGCCGACAAAATGCCGTAAACTGGCTCTTGAAGTGGCGCAAGATATATCCATGGGCGGGCATTTGGGCCGAAAGAAAACGTTAGATCGTTTGTTGGCAAGATTCTATTGGCCTAGGATTATTCACGATTTGAGCCAACACTGTAAATCCTGTGGAACATGCCAAAAGTCTGCTGGACCAAGGAATATAAAACAAACCCACCTGGTACTTTTATCAATTATCGGGGAACCATTTCAAAGAATAGCCATGGATATCGTAGGCCCATTGATTCGAAGTAAGTCTGGCAACAAATACATCTTGGTTATCTGTGATTGTAGTACAAGATATCCTGAAGCAGTACCACTGAAGAATATTGAAGCACAGACCATAGCAAAACAGTTAGGCAAGTCCTTTTCCCGAATGGGTGTCCCTCAAGAGATCCTCACTGACCAGGGATCCAACTTTACCTCACAGCTCCTGAAGGAAGTATACCGAATGTTGAAAATTACGCTAATACGTACAAGTCCTTATCATCCCCTGACGGATCGCCTGGTGGAACGTTTTAATGATACTCCAACCCTAATGGCAGAAGACGACCCGATGGAGTGGGACCGATGGTTTCCCTTCCTTTTGTCTGCTTACAGGGAAGTACCTAATGAGTCGACAGGGTTCTCTTCTTTCGAACTTTTGTTCGGTAGACATGTTCGTGGCCCTTTGGATATCCTCAGAAAAACGTGGGAAGCAGATCCAAAGAGTTCGGAAGGTGTTATATCATACGTAATCAAAATGAGGAAAAGACTGTCAGGAACTATGGAGATAGCCCAAACCAATTTAGCAAGAGCACAGAAACGTTAGAAGAAATGGTATAACCAGAAAGCCAGGGTTCGAGAATTCCACGAAGGAGATGAAGTCCTGATACTGTTACCATCTAGCACGAATAAACTAAAAGCTAAATGGCAAGGTCCCTTTAGAGTAAAAAGGAAAGTAGGAGCCGTAAACCATAAAATTGAAACTGGAGGAAAGAGGAAGAAGACAAGAATTTACCATGTCAACATGCTTCGTAAATGGCTTACACCACAAGCGACGAGTTTTTATGAAGAAGTGGAAGCTGAAGGCTACAGTTCCGACGAAAGAGAGACCATACCAGAGCTACCACGTCTGAACAATACAGACTAGGAAATAACTATCAATAACAATCTCCAAGTGAACCAAAGAGAAGAAATGAACCGACTCCTACAAGAATACAGTGACGTTATTCAAGACAAACCAGGTCGTACCGACAAGGCAGTACACCACATTGAAACAGGTAATGCAGTTCCAATACGCCAAGCCCCATACAGAATACTGTTCGCACAGCGAGAGGAAATGCGGAGAGAACTTCAGAAGATGGAAAAAATGGGAGTGATACAACCTTCAAAAAGCGATTGGGCATCCCCAGTTGTCATGGTTCCCAAGAAGGACGGAACACAACGGTTTTGTGTGGATTTTAGAAAGCTAAACAAGATCTCCAGTTTTGATGCCTATCCGATGGCTAGAATTGACGACATTATTGATCAATTGGGAAAAGCGATGTATATCTTGACGCTCGACCTTATCCGAGGATATTGGCAGGTACCCTTAAATGATCAATTCAGAAAGAAAACGGCATTCATTACACCGTTCGGACTTTATTAGTTTATAACGATGTTGTTCAGCCTTCATGGCGCCCCCCGTCCACTTCCCAAAAGATGGTGGATGGTATTCTAAGAGGATCGGAGAAGTTTACAGCAGCACTTTTGGATGATATTGTCGTATTCAGTGAGACATGGGAGCAACATCTTTAACACGTTCGAGAAGTGTTGGAACGTCTAAGGAAGGCGAGACCTACAGCAAAACCCTCAAAGTGCCGCTTTGGAATGGAAGAAGTGGAATACCTGGGACACTTAGTTGGAGGAGGGAGAGTCAAACCTGCCCTGGGCAAGATTCAAGCAGTTAAAGATTTTCCAAGGCCAGAGTCAAAGACGGACGTCCGAGCATTTCTAGGACTAAGCGAATATTACAGAAAGTTCATTCCAAATTATGCTGAGATTGCTGCTCCGTTATCCGATTTGACACGTAAGACTGCACCGAATGTTGTCATCTGGAACGACCAATGTAGAAAAGCTTTTACAACCTTGAAGGAACGACTTTGTAGTCTACCAGTGTTACGTAGCCCGGATTTCAAGAAATCTTTTATCGTCCAAACAGATATATCCGACCGTGGTATTGGAGCAGCCCAGAGTCAACAAGAGACGGACGGAGAGCACCCAGTTGCATATATTAGCCGCAAGTTACCCCCGAGAGAGAGGAGATATGCTACGATAGAAAAAGAATGTCTGGCGATAGTTTGGGCCGTACAAACCTTACGAGTTTACCTTTATGGCCAGAATTTCACTATCCAGACTGATCATCATCCGTTACAGTGGTTAGAGCAAATAAAGAACAAGAATGGACGACTGACCCATTGGAGTCTTGTATTACAGTCCTATAAATTTATAATTCAACATCGAAGTGGAAAAGAGAACTCGAACGCTGACACGCTGTCTAGCTCGAGGAGTGTAAAACCTCTAGGGCAGTGTCCCTGGCACTTCCCAGAGAAATCTTTTATTTTTTAAAGCTACAAGATTCTATATCCTGGATTTTGAGAGACATTTTAACAAAAACCATGAAGATCACAAGCAGGGTCAAATCATGATTTTTAGTCCATCTCATCTTTATACATAACAATTCAAAAAGGTCTTATGACCGTTTTTGTTATCATTAACCAATATTGAGTGGTGAACTGCAAAAATAAATGTGTTACACAAGTGAAATAATAGGCAATCTAGATTTTCTATCTAGCTGAGAAAATTTAACAAATTTTTTACGCTGCTAATGTAAACCAAGCCTGAGTCCAAACCGAGTATGAGTTCAAGACTAAAAACATTACAGGACTCTAGAATGACAGATTTTCCAACAAGAATTTATATAACTGGAGAATCTCAACACATAAAATGAATGTTGCAGTTGAAATCTACAGTAAGCTGTCATCACATTAGGGAAATGTATGCAATAAGACAGGTTATGGGATATCCTAGAATAGATGATGTGCTAGCTTACTACAGCTTGCAACTGGTGATGTTCTTACTGAGGAAACATTAAAATTGAGTACTTCATCCTGAGTACTCTGGAGATTCCTCCAGCTTAGAAAAGGTCTACCAGTGACTGCAGCCTTTTCAAACTTTCTTATCTTTTAACTGTGCTAAAAAGTGTAGGGGCTAAAGCCACCAGCCCTCCCTCATGGCTTTGAAACAAAGGCATGACTTAAACTTAGCGTATGAAGTTCACTTTACGGTAAGTTACCCATGCCATTTCCACGTCCACAGAAATTCATTTACAAACATTTGGGTCTTCATTTTGAAGAAAAAAAAAGTGAAAAGCAACAAATGTTTTACCTGGTCCCAAGTTGGTCAACCTCTCTCACAGTTTTTGGTGTTTTCAATCGATGGCCAAAAGCACTGATGCCAATTTCTTTGAGTTCACTGTCTCCCATGTGAGAAAGAACACTCCATGTGACCTACACAAATGGGATGAAATTAGTGGTGCTTAGAAGGTGAAACAGAAGATATTACAGTTAACAGTATAGCAGCTATAGACATTGGCTAGTAAACATGTTTGATATAGGATGGATAATTCTTGCAAAAAGTAGACCAAGTATGTCTATTCCACTATCATTCAAGGTGCTGAGCAAGTTCTTAGCATAAGCTTTAAACTATCAAGGGATCTTAACCCCTTGTCAGAAATATTTCAGGCTATAGCTCCTTTTGTTGCAACCCTTGGCAAGAAATTGATCAAAATATGGTAACTGCAGGAACAACCCCCATGCTAACAAAACAACACCAGCCACTAAAATTACAATGGTAGTGATAGCAGTAACCACAGCAGTAGTGGTCAGTAAAACTTGTGAGTGAAGAACAAACCTGCTCCTGTTGAAAGATATAATTCAGATGAGAAAGTTGCAGACTACTTAAAAACTGGCCAACATCCACACAAGAACCTGAATCATCTGAAGATTAAATATGCAAAATAATGGGGTTAGACCAGATGAATAAATGAATGAATACAGGTTGACTGCTCATTTGACAGATCCATAGATCCCAATAAGCACCACAGTAAAAATAAAGTTCAAGTAAATGACAAATCTTTTAAATAGTATACATGTTTTGGCAAGACTTATACACTGCAATAAATAATTTTTTCATATTAAGAACATTAAGAACAAAACAGAAGTTTTTTCTTGAAGAAAAGGACGAATATGTGACGATGTATTTAAGGGACAAGTTAATATTGCGTTAATATTTTAGTTAAACTAACTAGTAATGGGGTGTGACCCTCAAGTAGCGTGAGTACAACATATTTCAGCGGGGAAAACATAGCTTGTAACAGTGAAGACGTTTGACGAAGTGGAGAAATAAATTTGTGTCTACGATCTGGAGGTAAATCATCCACCATATTGATACCAACAATAAGAGTAACTTACCGTTCTATAGGAGAACTTAAGCAAAATCTGTCGTATATCAAGACTGTAAGCTAGACACACTCCTACAAATATAAAAATAAATAATATAGGTAAAACTTCTTTCCATGATTACCTGAAAATTTGATAACAATGCCCAGTTCACTGCAGTTTTCCCTGGTCTGTTGTCAGTTCGTTTCTTTTAATCTGAAATAAACAGGTAATGACACCGTCTAATCTTAACGGTAAATATTTTTCAACCATTTTTTTCAGTAACATTAAAATACAATCATTTGGAAGTGATATAATTCACCTTCCCGCTTTTTCACGCCTGTACATTTTAGAAATTTTTCAGACCCATACTTCGCCTTAATCCTCGGTAAAACTTTTGTCGGTCTTTCTTGCATTCAGCACTTACATTATTCCAGTTTTGACTTGTAACTAGTCTTTATCGATTTTATGAAAGTAGATATTTGTTCTGTAAAAACTACAGCGCACGTTTCCATTTAAATTGCGCTATGTTGACAATTTAAGAAATATAAAGGTTGTAAATATTCTCGACGAAAGACCTAAAAGACATTATACCTCTACATTTCTACTTTTTTTTTTGTTTGATTTTGAAGCTAAATTGTTTTACAAAATAAACCCAAAGCCACATGGTTTGAAACTTCTTTAAAACCAACAATACAACTATTACTCTACAGTTGTCGTTTGATACGCTATTTAATCAACCCAAAGAAATTCTTTGCAGACATTTTTACCACCCGGTATAAGATTGAAAAGAATGCTTGAGAGGGTTCCTCTTGGTTTCAAACCTATTTCATCTCATTTATAACTTTATTTTCCATTAGTAAACAAAATATGTTCCATATATGGTATATAAATCCATTTCTTATGAAACTTCTCAGTAGCTGAGGGCAACATCTGCTTTCATCGCTTTGCGCTCATGGTTTATACTACGTATGCTGTAACCGCGAAAAGTCACCATCGTTTTTTTCACTCTTTCTCTTACAGCTCATTTTTTCAAATATGATACTCAGAGTCGATTCAAGGGGTTTTTTATAGGGAGTGATCAATTATGTCATAACCTCACTTTTTTTCATCCATAAATCGTTACCCACTTCAC
Organism: Heliopora coerulea; assembly: GCA_030142905.1. NCBI lineage: Eukaryota > Metazoa > Cnidaria > Anthozoa > Scleralcyonacea > Helioporidae > Heliopora > Heliopora coerulea. The sequence continues at coordinate 759,589 of JASJOG010000143.1, forward strand.
TTTTTCATCTTTCAAAATCAAATAATTGACACAATCATATGATTTTTTGCTATGACCCCTATGGATTGCGACAAAGCATCCTCGGCAGCGCAAAGCCGTTTGGACTTCAGCGAAGCGCAAAGTACTAACAAACGAGCAGGGGAGGAGGATGCACAGTCGCCAAAAAAGCCAAGGGTATTGGTGGGAAAAGCGAGCAAAGCGAGTGATGGCCCTTGGTTTTAAGTGAACAACCCCCATATGATCATAATAATAGCACGGCACCAATCCCTAACAATCCCCATATGATCACGGCATTTTAAACAGCTGTTGTGAATAGAATCATGGACTTCAAGGTTGATAGAAGCGTAATTTATGGCTGTCAAGGCGTGATCTCTTAGAACAGTTTTCATTCTAAAGGATCCTGTAATGAACTCTTTTAAAATATGATACTTCATTCATTAACTTCCTCTTTAGGTTCATATTTGTGTTTATAAACATGTCTAGCAGTAGTTATACTACCAGTAAGGAAGCCAAGTAATGGGATGTAAGGTGAAATGGTCTCGACTATAGAGTATACATCTCTCTTTAACAATTCATCTTTCTTCAGCTCTTTGCATAGTTCGTCGGGGTCATCAATGGCATCTAGGCCGCCTAATGTACTGGAGAATTTACTGATTAGTAAGTCGGTTAGGAATTTATTGGCCTTCTGCATTCTTTTTCTTTCATACTCTGAATGTAGTTTATCAATAACCTTTTGACTGGCCTTTTTTATATATGCCACAGATTTATCCAACTCTCCGTCTTCAGCTAATCTTAGAAGTACATTTCTTTTTTCATAATCTTCCTGCTCTGTTTTTGTGTTATTTTCTTCATTAATTGCTTAGTTTGCGGATTCTATTTCTTTATTGATTGTTCGGTTTGCGGATTTTATTTCGTCAATAAGGTCACCAATGGTTTCAGGGTTCTTCTTCTTGCGTTTTGGCATCTTTATATTATAGCATATGTTTTGTTATCTCACGGAATGACTACTCTGTAATCATAAGGGTGGTGTAAATCGATTTCTAATCTTGCGTACTTGTTATTTTTTAATTTATTGACAATTTCATTGATCTCATTCTTATCTAGTCCATAAAGATATTCATCAGTAATACTCCTCATGTCATTTCGGTTTGTGTTATAAAAATTTACTAACATACTGATATTCTCACGATATTGTTTAGCTATGGACGTTAATTGTTGAGTGATTACGATAGTAGATAACCCAAAATGTCTTGCTGAGAATGCTAATTTGACTAACTCACTTGTTCTATTTTTAATATCGTTACTAGAGGCACAATCGTCTAAAATGACGAGAGTATTTGTTCCTTTATAGACCTCAGAAACAATATGTACAATCTTATGAACAGCATCTTGTTCACACTCTATTGTTATCACATCATTATCATTTATGTATTTCCATTCCATGTAGGTTTTATTCCATGATAGTGTAGGGCATACCAGAACAATATAGTCGAAATGATTTTTATATTTTTTTTCTATCATCTCTAGTAAGAAAAATGTTTTACCACAGTTTGTCATACCAGTAATGATCATGTTGAAAGGTGTTTTCATTAATATAGACAATGTTTAGTATTGAATACTCTGTAGATCGTTATTAACAAAGTTGACAAGACCGTCACTAACAACAAAAATGTTGCATTAATATTCCCAGTGTGTGCCTTTTTAGTGATTTCTAGAAGTACTCCTGACTGTGTATTTACAATTTTTTTCCCATGGACAGTTTTATTAACTTCTTCATGACTTCTAAGATCTATAACAAGGGCAAATTTATCCTTAAAGAAAACATCTACTGTAATATATTGATCTCTTTCTTGCTTATCACTGAAAAGACGCTTTGCCTCATCGTATAGTCTCGATTGTGGTAACCCTTGGCTATATACCATATTAGGTACACCTTCAACTGTGATTTTGACGCTAGTGATATTAAGGTACAAATACTCTTCACTCTCTGTTATTGACGCTTTGGTGAATAGAAGGACAATTGCCTTCATGGATTTCCTTGGTACATTGATATTTTCGTTTATCAGAGTACTTGATGCTGACCATAATATGGTTTTCATTAGAGTAACGTGCTCGAAAGATAGACTTCTACCTGTTCTGTAAAGCGATGTGATTCTATCAGCAATATCTGGGTTATCAATTGTTTCATATTCAAGTTGTAAGTTCGTTAAGCTGTAACTCCCTAGCGTTTCTCCCGGTTGTGCTATTAGAATATCACTTGATTTAGGTAGAGAAAATATGTATATTATATTATTATTCATTTGGAAAGGAGCATAAAGACCATGATCTCTTAGTATGCGATGAACAGATAATTTCTGTTTATTTGAGAAGATACTGTACATCAAAGCATCTGAGACTTTCTGATTGTTATCTGAAGATGCACCACTGTCATCTTTACAGAAAAGTTTACGAAGGTTTTGGTTACATAACCCATACTCGATACTATCAGTTCTCTGAGAAGTAGTCTTCCACAAGTCTTTATAGATGGAGTAGATACTCTCACCACCACAATCATATACCGTCTCCCCAGCAATGCGGATCTGTAGTCTCTTTTGTAATACTTTAGATAGGTTGTTCATAAAGTGGGTTTTAGTGCCTGTGATATTAATATTATAAATTAAATGAAGGGACCCAGGTACTCGACAAGATGACTCTTTTAGTTTAGGAACGTCTATGTAAATTTCCTCTTCTGGATTTGCTTTATTTGGATTCATAGTTACAACATGCCTTGTTCTATCACATTTAAATGAGGACATATTACTTCTCCTAAAACTAGGATTTAGTTCTGATTCTGTTTTGTTCATTATATAATAATATATATTCTATTTCCTCTTTTGTTTATATTGATCATATATGAACCATCTCAGTGCAATAGCCAATAGCCATAGATTACTAGATAACCACTCTAGACCTTTAGCACCTAGTGAAATAACTTGAGAGATGACATTCAATAAAGGCCCTAATAATGACCATACTTTCTTACCTAGTTCTCCACTGCCTTAGCGAACTTACCCCTTGCTCTCGCTCCCTGATAGATAGCTGTACGTGCACCGACGATGATAGTTGTTATGATCCCAGCAACAGAGATTGTCAGTGCTGACAGTCCAACAATATTCTTCTTTGCCCATTCTTTGAACTTCTGTAATCTTGGTATGTCTTCCTCCTGTTGCTCTCTTACTTCTTCAATCTCCCTTTGTTGGAGTGTCTTATCTCTTGCCTCACGTAGTCCTATTATTCGTTCTTCAAGCTCTATGTACTCGTCGGGGTTTTCTGTTTCATCTCTCAGTTCGATTGTTTTATTTAATGTATCTTGAAAATGATCTGCTTGTAATTGCAGCGCACCATTACTACCTACCCTTGATTCTGGAATGATTGATTGGTTAGGGTCTAGAACACCTTCTAACTCTCTATTTTCTTCTTCTGTTAAACCATTGATGTTAGTATATTCTCTACTGGTATCTAGTAATGGAAAGTCGTTTATTGATGTTTGAAATTGCTCATTATCTTCTATCTCCTCTTCACTTGCCTTATCTAGTTTACTCACTAGTTCCTTGAACTGAGTGATTGCATTTTTACTTAATTGATCCTTACTGTAAACCAATCTTTTACCATCTCTGGAAGGTTTAAGAATGAGTTTTGACCTAATGTATTCACCATTTTTACCTATTGGTTTGAATAATATAGAGCCACTATCAATCACATATGTTCTGTTGACGATTCTTCTCGAGACTTCATTATTACCTAACGTCTTACCAGTTAGACGCTTTATTTTTTTATTAATTAGTTTAGTTCTCTTGATCTCATTTTCTACAAGCTCCTTGTTAAAATCCTTCAATTTACTCAATCTGACTTCGATTTCTCTTTCTTGCATGAAAGACAGATCAAAATTGTCGGGGTTTACGTCGTCGAAATCTTCTTTAAGTTTCACATATTCAACAGCAGGAGCTTCAACTGTTGAATTTTTATTTGTTATCGATACAGTTTTACCATCAACATTACTGGTAAATGATGTCTCTACTCGATTTTTATCTCGTATATGGTTGATATATGCCAGTCTGTTGGCTAAGGCTATGTTTTTTTCACTTGTAAGTTCTTCAGTATTATCTTTCCATTCTTTTGAAAGTAGATCATGTTCAAAATCTAGCCGCTCATCATTCATATTATCATACTCTGGATACCTCTGATTGAAGTCATCCAGTTCTAGATCATCAAATCCTTCAGCCATTATTTATATATATTACTTGATATTTTGTATATCACTTTCTGGAATCCAAGAGTTGTGTTCACTTTCATAGCCTAACCATTTAACAAGAACCATTTTTTTACCCTTAACTTTTTTTCTTTTAAGAATTTTCTCCACCTTATAAACATCATCCCTTTTATTAACAGCTGATTACTCCTCTTCATAGAATTTCCCAATAATTGGTTCACCTTCTAAATCCTCTATTTCATAAACTGTTGGGTCACCACGTATAACCTTGACCACTTTAAACAGTTCTTTAGTAAAATTTGCTTCATAACCTTTAGTAAAAGTGCTTTTATATTTTGATATTCGGACAGTCTCTCCTACTTTATATTTACGTATTGATGACTCAGCATAGATATGGCCATATAATGTTGTCCATACTTCATCTTCGTTCTTTTTATTAACATCTTTTGGTTTCATTAATATAACACTATGTTTGGTATTGTTGTAATTATACACTAACTCGTCTAATATATCTATCCATTTATATGTTCCCTTACTGTAAAAGTATTTCCACATAAAGGTCTTGAGTGTTCTGTTAAATCTTTCAACGACAGCAGCTTTTTTGTCGCTATTAGTAGAGAAGTACTTAATATCATGTTTTTCCAATAATGTTTTAACACCAACATTGTAGAATTCTTTACCATCATCAAACTGTGCAAAATTATGGTAGTCACCAAACCTCTCTTTAAACTTCCTCAATAGCTCAGTGACAGCTTTTGTCATATTCTTAGTGTCTTTCCTGTAAACTGGTATTGCAAAGGCGTATCTACTTAAGATCTCAATAGCTGTTAATATCCAATAATATCCTTTGTTCTGGTTTCTCTATTTTACCATATCAACCAAGTCCATTTGTATCTGCTCACCAAGATAGTTTACTTTAGTTTGTCTAAACGTATGTCTCCTAACAATTGGTTTACATCTGGTGTAAGTGTCTTGTGATTTTAACCACTCTTTTACCTGGTTTCTACTTACGGGAATACCTTCTTCCAATGCTTTCTGATATAACCTTTCAGAGGATTGCTAACCAGTCTTAGGATTATAGTAAATATCTCTTAATAGCTGTTCTGACTCAATATCCTTATCCATATTATTACATTATATAAAATTCAAGAAGAAAACTTCCGAACTGCTTATTCCCGTTATTTCCGATTATATTAAAGTTTAGCTTATTGTAAACACCTTTGTTGATTGATAATTTACTTTCAATATCTTTATGGTGTGTTATTGTTCCTTTTGATATTTGTGAAGATATTGGTAGAGTTAGAATCACGTGACTCTTTTTACCTTGGTTGTCAATACTACATGATCTATCAATTGCATCACTTTGTATTTTTATATATTTTAAGCCTATATTAATGTCTAATGTTTTACTGGTCTTTGTTGCTTGTTGATTAATAGTCGTGTTATTACTAAAACCGAGTATCGCACCGAATCTCTTTAACTGCAGATTTGAATCAGACGATATTGAACATGTATTATTATGTTTGTTTTCAGTAATTGTTAAATTTCCATTGAGTCCTTCTAATTTCTTTTTAATTAAATCAAAAGTCCAATAACCAGGCTCAAATTTTATATTCGACTGACCATAAACAACTGTGTCATTATAACCTGAAAAAACATTGTTGTAATTCCAATATATGGATGCTGTTTTTACATACAAAAATGCGTCATTATCTATAACTAGTGACTCATCAAATGTAATCTCTTTACTATCTCCTGCTATGAAAACAATAAATTTTTTCATCTGTATATTATATGTCATATTATATAATGGATGTAGAGAAAATAATGAGGCAATATTATGGGAGTAACTATGATAAAGCTATGAAGAATGCAAAAGTAAAAAGGGAAGAGATGAAGAGAGAATTCATCCGAAAGTATCCAAATGCTGATTTAAGTAAATTTGTTTTTGAAGTAGACACCGAAATGGATGGATCTATTGAGTCAACAGCCATTTTTTTTAAGAATTCAGATGTTTTAAGCACAGATATAACAAGTAACACATTTCTTAATGATAAATCAATGACAAAATATCTTTATTCTAACATAAGTGGCACAAAACTTCATTCTAATAATGGTTTCCCTAAGATATGGAATATTGGTGGAACAATTCAGGATTTTCCTAAAGGAAAAAGACATGTTGATTATAATGGAAAATTCTATTACTGGGACAATTCCCCTGTTGATTATGTTTTGACTTATCCAATAAATCAGTTCAGAATTTATGTTAACAATACAGATTATTTTCAGAGTGGTTTACCGGGATTGAATATAACCACAAATGATAATGCTAAATGGAATTTAAAAGAACCATATTTTCAAAGCATTGTAGCAGCTTGGATAGCAACATATGCATGTGGAATTTCAATACAACATTTGTCATTCGACCCGAGTGTTCCGAAACAAATTACTTCATTTATTAGATTTCATTTATATTTTACAGTTAGAAGAATTATGAGACAATTTCAATCTGGAGAATTTTCAATTTTGAATACATTTAATGCAAATTTTTTAAAAGATTATTACCCTAAATGGACCTGGCAAGAAATTTTACATTATAAGAATGAGCATCTTGGTCAGGATGTTGTTGGAACAGACCCTCATAAAACTTTTCAACATGGTCCGGGACAAATCAGAGACACTCATAATGATTATAAAAAATTCATTCCTAAAACGTCAGATGGGTTAACTTTAAAAGGAACATTTTTACTGAATCAAAGCATAGAAGCATATCTTTATTCAATCCTTGGGGCACAAGCTAGAACTAGACAAAAGTATTTTTGGACCAAGAGCTTCAGCATTAGAAACACAAAAGGTTTTTTGACAAATTGTTGAAGATTCTATAATAAATTATGATACATCAAAATGGATAAATAATATGAATCAAGCGATCTCTGATACAAATGTAGTTTTAAATACTGCTATAAGTTCAACTTTATGGTTAATACCAAGTGATCTTATCATTTTAAAAAACCCGATACCTGGTTATAATAATAAACTTCGTACTGCTGGAAAAAATTTAAGTTTTGGTTTGAATGAGAAAGTTAATTATGTAGGTGTAAAAGAGACTCCAAAAAAAGTACACCAACCAAACGTACCAACACACAATTTAGATGACTTGGATGAAAAAAAAGTACAACAACCAAACGTACCAACACACAATTTAAATAACTAGGATGAAAAACTACAAACAGAGAAAAAGGATGATGGTCATAATACAGAACTGGTATCGTTGTTTACCGTATCTGGAATATTCACTTTCATAGTCGCGAAATATCTGTTATAATAATGAGAAATTCAATTGACAGTCAATACATTAGTAAAAAAATATCTATCAATGAGAAGGAAAATTAAATAAAAATGTATAACAGCTATCATAAACTATATACTTGCTACAAATGGAAGTACAAGAGATTAAAGAAAGTTAAGTTAGCATTTGAAATGGTTAGTATTGGATTGACAGTAACCGGTACTATCGTTGGTAGTGTTACTTTGAATCCTGTAATAATAGGATGTTTAACTGGATCTGGTGTTCTTGTCCAAGGTTATGTATCAAAGAGTAATCTATCTAATAAGGTAGAAGATTGTCGTTTTGCATACACATCATACCAAAAGGTGCAAACACAATTAAGGTCTTATTTAAGAGGGCCCCCTTATGATAATCAAATCCTGCTTAGTGATCTTAAAGTGTTAGATGATACAGTTACTGATTCATGCCCTACAGTTAATGGTATGGGAGATAGGTATGATAAAAAATACAGTAATATATAAATGGATATCGAACTAAAAAACCTTGACGAAAGGAGAGATGAGGATGAAGTTGAGAGAGAGCAGGAGACTGAATTTAATGATGCAGATAGTGACCTTCTAGATGGTTTGGATTGGTTATCTAACAAGAGTAAAGACCCATTAAAAAAAAATATTTAATAACTATAGTAATCATGTTTTTGAGGCTAAAAACATAGGTTTTTTCATCGAAGATACTCTATTAATGGAAAAAGAGTGTATCAATCCAATATTTATTAAATACTTAATAGAGACACAAGATTGTAAAATTGAAAAAACAAAATATCTGTCTCTGGAGTTCTTACAAATTATGAAATATCATTTTATGGTGAACCGCTTAATAATGGTTTAGAACGTCCATATAGAACCTATAAGACGACTAACGGCCCCATAGAGGATCAAGATGAAATGAATCAGTGTATTAACGACATACGATATCATTATGACAATTGGAGAAGGATAGAGTTAAATAAAGTCCTAAAAAAAGCAGGGGTAGCTACCGGAGTAGGTTTGACATTAATTGCCTTAGTTACAGGATTATCACTTGGATTAAAAAGAGGTGGTTATGACATTGTACGGGCATCTAAAATAGAAAAGAAAGCTGAAAAACTAAAGCCAGGGAGAGATGTTATTCCTTGGACAGATATTCAGGAGGCATCTGGTAAGAGCTTAATATTTGTTGGAGATCATATATATTTGGTTATTGGTGGAACATTAATATATTTATATACCATAGAGAGGAAACATAAGTGATCATATGAGAAAACTTAAAAATCTTTTTATAAGAATCAGAAATCTTGTACGCTTTTCTAAGAAAACAACTGATGATTTAGATAGTGTTCTAGAAGATATAAATGAATCAAGATGGAATAATAATCCGACATATATACCACACACTGGTAAATAATCTGTGAGATAACTAGTAGATGATCTATGCGATAAAACATACTCTAATATATATATCAGTGAAACACCAAAGATAACAACAGTAAAAAGAGAAAAAGACCCAAAGAGAGTGGAAGCTGGTAAAAGGCTAGCTGCTATCTCTAAAGAAGCCAAAGAACGGAAAATGCGTCAGAAGATAGAATCAGAGGATAGTGGCTTTAGTATTAATTATGCATTAGTTTTCGGAGGCATCGGGGCTATAACATCAATTGGTGCTTTGTACTATGCCAGAAAGAATAATAATAGAGAGGAAAGAGTCGTGGAAATCAAAGATCAAGAGACAAAGAATGAAAAAAGAGTAGAGGAACCTGAGAAAAAGAATAATGTACTAGACACTTTATGAATAAAACATATCTTAATATAAAAAGTGAATATGTCAGTAATAATCAAGAAATTTGAAAATAAGGAATTAAACGTTTCGATAGACACTTATGTTGATAATAAACAGAATGTATGGTTCAAGGGTAAAGATGTAGCAATGGCTCTAGGTTATGAACGACCAAGAAATGCTTTATCAACCCATGTGGATGATAAATACAAGGTGAACTACCAAAATCTAAAGGGGGCCTCAAATCAGGGCCCCCTTGGAAATCACCAACCTCATACCATTTTCATTCAAGAACCCGGTCTTTACTCTCTAATTTTTGGTTCAAAACTAGAAACTGCAAAAGTGTTCCAGGACTGGGTCTTCTCTAAAGTGTTACCATCTATCAGAAAGTATGGGTATTACAAAATGTTCAATAACCCCAACACTTTAACTTTCAAAATAGAAGATGAATATGATCTACATACGAAGGTGGTTCAGTTCATAAGGCGATTTTACCCAAATGCAATAATGTCAGCTGGACTAGGTGAGTTACAAGACACTAAAAATAAGAGAATTGATTCTTTTAAAAAGGGTTACATGAAAGGACAACCAGATCTGATAATTCAAAATCTTCATAAGCAATACTCTGGTGTATACATAGAGTTCAAAACCCCTCAATGTAATGGTGTTTTATCAGACCAACAGAAAGATCTAATAGAACTTTATGAAGAAAATGGTTATAAATCCATAGTTTCCAATGACTATGACCTAATCACGAAGGAATTAAACGACTACATGCGTGATATCCGTATCAAATGTAAATACTGTAGAAGGAAGTTCATATCCAAGAAGACAATAAAACGTCATGTAAAATATTTCCACAGAATAAAATAAAATATACATTATTATATAATGAGTTCAGAAAGGAAAGAATTGATGAATGAAGCGTATGATGCTCTTCTAGTTACCACAGGTGTTGTAGGTCTTTCTATGGCGACAAAGAAGCTTTTGGGTGAAAAACTCACTGATGCATCAACCATCAGAGATATAGCAAAACTATCAGTTGGTGTCACACTATCGTCTATGCTAGTGAAATATGAACAGGATAAGAAGTGGGTTCCTAGTGACCCATTTAAGCCTTAAAATATGTAGTAATATATATATGGCGAGTTTAATAGGAGGTTTTTTACAAACAACATTTGCTGCAGTCAGTTTTGCCGGTGCCGGCTATCTTTTTAAAGCGTTAGATAAAAACGGATATGAAGCTGAAATGGAAAGACATAATAAAGCTTTAGAAGACCTGGCAAAGGCGAAAGAGACATTTTATCAGAATGAAGTCAAACAACATGATATGATACAACAATTAAGACAACAATTAGCAGACGCTAATAAGGACATCGATAGTACAAATAAAGCTCTAGATTTGTTAAAACAGGTTCAAAGTATCCAATATAATGGAAAAACATTCGATAGAGAACCTCAACTTAGTGATTTTTACAAACTAAGTGAAGAGATGAAGAACTATCAGTGTCTTGTTATTGGTAGCATTGGCGTTGGTGCAGGGTATGTTATATATAAAGTGTTTTAAAGATATATGTATAACGTATATATATGATAAGTGATGATTATTTATTAGAGTTACTTCATCAGGGTTACGACATAGACGAAATAGCCTCTGGAGAATACAAAAAGGAACCTAAGAGACAAAGGATAAAAGGTTATTATTGCTATGAATGCAAAAAACATAGAGTCAAAGTACAAGATGGTTTCTATACATGTACTACTTGTGGTGAAACTGAGTACGGTCATGTTGAAAATTTTATTCCTGAGATATGGATGAAGAATAAATCAGTCCACTCTAGGAAACGATGGATTGTGAACAAAGTCAGAGAGTTTGTAGATTCAAAATATATAGGGATGATAAGTCATGACTTCATGTCAGTTGTTAATGTGATGATTAAACACCATTTGATCAAAGGGAAAAACGTCTCTAGGTATGAATACTACATCATAAGACTGGCATCTAGACGTAATATAAATCCAAACAAAAAAAAACTAAAAGATATGAAAAATAGTAAAACGAAGACGAAGTTTGATAACAGCTTATTTGGCAAGGTGTATAGTATTTTAAAATGGAATATAAATTGTGTTTGTCCGTATTATTTAGAATGGAAAATTTCAACTAGAATGATAGATGTTAATCAGGAAGAGTTAAAAATAGTTTCCATAAACAAAACAATCGAGAATCGGTATAAATCACTAATGGAATTATAACGATTGCTATAGTATATTTCCTGTCTAGTTGTTTCATCTTTATCAGACACATCATAATAATATTCGTCTAAGTATAATTTTCATACTATAATGGCTTAAAGGTTTGAGTATTTTTATCTAACATAATAATATGAACAAGACTGATATGAAAAAACTGAGCAAATCAGAGCTCATCAAATTTTTATTGAAGCAAGAAACCAATAAACCTATCCAGCTTCCTAAACCAAGGAAAATTGTCAACTTAGAAGACCTGATGGATGACGATCCGTTCCCAGAATATGAACCTGTTTTTTTTTTGAGAAAAAGATGAGGAGGGTCAAACGAGAGGGACGAAAGATTGATATCATAGATGACCGAATAAAGGGGAAATTTGATATGATTAAATCACATGTACAGAAGAAAAGTAAAATAACCTACCCCAAAATAACAGTATCGCTTAACGAATTTCGTAGGGAGGTAAAACTGAGTAAATTTAGCAAAAAAGGATCATCATTTTTCAGCCTATTTGGACAAAGAATAAAGGGGAATGAAGGTAAAACAGTATCCGTAATCTTAGACGTTGATATAGAGACAGGAGACAGTTACTGTAAATATAAGAAAAACTCGAAAAAAACTGATGAGTACAATATCAAGTCGGACAAGGTTATCAAACAGATAGGAGGTGGGTTTGTGGTTAAAAAAACATATGGACCTTTGACAGTCGAATTCTCAAAAAATCATACCAAGAGAGATGCTTACAAATTCATGATGTATACCTTGTTGAAACAGAAATTCACGATCCTCTCAGGGGAATACATCAACAAACTAGGCTGTAGGATAGTGCCTCTTAACAAAAAACAGTTTCTTTCACAAAAAATGGGTAAGCTTAAATTAGATCCATACTTGTTAAGCAAACAGAGGCCAATCAAGAGTCATGGGGTTAATACTTGTGTGGTTGACTATGTATGGGACCAAGTTAGTGGTAAACGTGGATTCAAAACTTATGACTATGCCAAATTGAAGGCTGAGATTTATGAGTTCGTAACAGGAGGTGATATGATTAGTACCGAAGAGTCGATAGACTGGGTTAAGAATTGTCATCCTCGAGTAGCAGTTCACGCTTTCGATAGTAGGCACCGAAATTTCATAAGGTATACAAATGGTTACCAAGATGTCGTTCTGGTCTACATTGTGAAGGATAATCACTGCTATCCAATCACTGATGAAAAACTGAAATTAATAGCTTCTAAGGCTAACCAAGGAGGTTGTGACAATTTGTTAAAACACATGACTGATCTGAAATGGACTAGGAGACATAAGAATGTTGCAAAATTGAAATCAATTGAGGATATCCTCAGTTTTGATAAGGAGAATCACATTATAGTCTTACCCGAAAACACAAAGATGAGGGCAGCTATTGACATGTACAGTAACAAGGAATCGTTCTACGTTGAATACTTACACTGGGACAACAGAGGTGTTATAGACGGTTTCATCTATCACAAGAAGAACATGTACTTGTTGAATGAGGAGTATGACACGAGGAAGACGATAACCAACAAACTTTTCAAAACATACCTATCAGACGATTTCATATGGACCAATCAATCATACACAAGTATTGCATCATCTTTGTTCAAACAAATGTGTGGGTACTTACCTGAATCGTCCTACAATCTCAATACAAGACAAATGTTGGATGACTTCTATCATAGAGCCTTACAATGGTGCTCTACAGATGATATGCCAGACGACGTGGTGAACATCGATATTTGCAAATCATACCCTAATATATTGTTATATAATACATAACCGATACCAATATATTCGATTCATGATGTAATAGAGCCATACAGTTGCAGGAGTGATTTGAGACTCTGTGGTGAATTCTATATTGACGAAACAATCCTCTACAATTATAAGACACCAATAAAATTAGAAGCTGGATTCTACTCTTCGAACTTGGTTTCTTACCTTGTCAACGATCTACACATGGCGGAAGGTCAGATCAAATACAAGATCGTCACAAAGAGGGCTCTCAAAACCTGATACATTCGAGGATTTTATCAAACATATATTCAACAACTTTCCAGAGAGTGAGGCTAAGAAATTGGCAAACAGTTTTATAGGCGAGCTTGGTAAAAAATATAATAAATCAACAATGGGTTTCACATGTACTGAGTACGAGACAGCTATGTGCTGCTGGACTGCTGCGATGAGCGAGAAGAAGAATGTGACTGTTGACCATTATAATGGATTATACCTTATTAAGGAACAGAACGTGGAAAGAATATTCTCTGACCATACAAGCATCAACCGATTTGTTGTGAGTGAGGCTGTTTTAAAATGTTTGCAACTGATAGAGACTTGATGTTTAGGAAACATGAGAGCTTGGATATATTGAAGTAGATGAACGATCTTCAAGCTCGATACTCAGAAAATGATATCTGAGCCCCAGACGGGGATCGAACCCGCAACCTTCTGATGACCGGTTAGACGCTCTAACCATTGAGCTACCGAGACTGAGATGGCGAGCTAAGTTGCAAATTCGATATATATATGTGCGACCTAAGCGGAAGCCACTATATATTGATAATGATTGAAGCAGTTTGATGTTTAGGAAACATGAGAGCTTGGATATATTGAAGTAGATGAACGATCGTTCATCTACTTCAATATATCCAAGCTCTCATGTTTCCTAAACATCAAACTGCTTCAATCATTATCAATATATAGTGGCTTCCGCTTAGGTCGCACATATATATATCGAATTTGCAACTTAGCTCGCCATCTCAGTCTCGGTAGCTCAATGGTTAGAGCGTCTAACCGGTCATCAGAAGGTTGCGGGTTCGATCCCCGTCTGGGGCTCAGATATCATTTTCTGAGTATCGAGCTTGAAGATCGTTCATCTACTTTGATAGAGACTTGTTACGGTAAGAATAGTGTGTTATACGGGTACAACACAGATGGGATATACATGTAAATCACTAATCCTGTAAGAAGGTTCAAGAATAAGAAGGACGTCAAATTCAGTACCAAGAGGATAGGAAATGCTTATGTTACAGACTCTAAACCGTCATATTTTGAGAAGCATTACAGAAAGAACCTTGATATGAATGATTATAAGGTGAAAACTGGTAAAGGATGTATCCACACTGGCCAGGCGGGTAGTGGTAAAACAACGATGCTATGTGAAATGGTCAAAAAACCAAAAAACCCATTAGTGTTATCATTTACGAATAAAGCTATAGAAAATATCAAAAGTAGGTTAATCGAGAAGGATTTTAAAAATGATATGAACAATATATGTTTCACTTTTGATTCATACTTCTGTGATTGGAAGGGACGAGATATTAATAGTCTAGAGGGTAAAACGATAGTCATTGAAGAATTTTCAATGGTACCTAACAAGTGGATGACAATGATCTACAAGGCTTATACGATGTTTGGTAATAAGATACACATGTTTGGAGATCCTAATTAATGCGAACCTGTTCAAGGTGGAAGTCAGATCAATTACGACTATCTCGGATCAAAGACCATTAACGAGATGTGTGGTAAAGTAGAGAAACTTGGATATATTGAGAAGACCTGTAGATACGACAAACAAACACATGAACTTTTGTACAAATTTTTGAAACATGGAAAAATATCAACGTGCTTCCAACCAATTGATAAGAACCTCAACAAGAACATATGCTACCTCAACTCAACGAGAATAAAGATTAATACACAATGTTGTGATCAGTTCTCAAAAGGAAAGAAATATGAAACTGTTGAATTCAAATACAACAACAAGAAGGAAAAGTATAAAGTCAGTGTAGGGGTGCCGATAATTGCAACACAAAATATCAAGAATCAAAACATTTTCAATACAATGGAGTTCAGGGTGAAAGATATATCTGATAAGCAATTCTTAGTGAATAATGTCTGGTACGATATAAATAAGTTTTCCAAAAATTTCATCCCTAGTTTCTGTGTAACAGTTTACAAATACCAAGGTGCAGATATCAATGAGCCATATAACATTTTTGATGTGAATAGGATAGATAAGAAACAGTTGTATACCGCATTATCAAGAACAACTAAGCATGATTACATTCATGTCAACAATAAGGAGTTCAATAGGAAGTATTTCAACAGAAAGCAACCTGTGATAGAATTGGTCAATAGTAAGTTCAACAGTTTATACAACAAAGGAAAGATCTACAAGGTAACGTTTAGTAACAAGATGGTTTATACAGGATCAACATGTGAAGAACTAGAGACATGGTTCAAATGGCATCTATCTTATAAGAATAGCCAAGTGTTTAAACATAAGGATAAGAACTCTGAGATAGAATTAATCGTGTATGCTCCTAGTAAGGATAAAAAGAGTCTTGAGAACGTTGAAAATAAACATATAACTGAATTTGCTGATAAATATAGCGAACTATTACTAAACAAGAGATGTAATCCGTTAAAAAAGAGTAAGAAGGTTGAGTATCAAGTTATGATGGAGAATAAACAGCAATTGGAAGAGAGAATAGCCAAACTAGAGGACAAACTAACTATCAAGGACGATGCTAAGAACAAATTATTTTACTTCGACGCAATCATTGATGGAAAAAGACAACATATGGCATCAAAATATAAAAGATGCACAAAAGACGAAGCATTAAAAAGTATCACAAGGAAGCAACAAGAAAAAATCAAGGAGCTGACTATTTACTTCGAATGAAGGTTCATACCATAGCTCCTTTACATTAATTGAAGGATCCTTTAGAATGAAAACCGTTCTAAGAGATCACGCCTTGACAGCCATAAATTACACTTCTGACAACCCTTGAAATCCATGATTCTATTCACAACAGCTGTTTAAAATGTTGTGATCATATGGGGATTGTTAGGGATTGGTGCCGTGCTATTATTATGATCATATGGGGATTGTTCCCTTAAAACCAAGGGCCATCGCTCGCTTTGCTCGCTTTTCCCATCAATACCCTTGGTTTTTTCGGCGACTGTGCATCCTCCTCCCCTGCTCGTTTGTTAGTACTTTGCGCTTTGCTGAATTCCAAACGGTTCTGCGCTGCCGAGGATGCTTTGTCGCAATCCATAGGGGTCATAGCAAAGAATCATATGATTGTGTCAATTATTTGATTTTGAAAGATGAAAAAGTGAAGTGGGTAACGATTTATGGATGAAAAAAAGTGGGGTTATGACATAATTGATCACTCGCTATAAAAAACCCCTGGAATCGACTCTGAGTGTCATATTTGAAAAAATGAGCTGTAAGAGAAAGAGTGAAAAAAAACGATGGTGACTTTTCGCGGTTATAGCATATTTAGTGTTTATTATGGTCAAAGTTTGCTTTAAACAGATTGAATATGACATCTGGCTACAATAGACTTCTGAAAGCTAAAATTTGCTAACGTTAGTGACATTGCGTTAAGAATAAAATTTTACAGAAACGACAAACATACAACCAAGTTTTCGTGACATTAAAACTAGTATTGTAGATGAACGATCTTCAAGCTCGATACTCAGAAAATGATTTCTGAGCCCCAGACGGGGATCGAACCCGCAACCTGATGATGACCGGTTAGACGCTCTAACCATTGAGCTACCGTGACTGAGATGGTGAGCTAAGGTGCAAATTCGATATATATGTGCGACCTAAGCGGAAACCACTATACATTAATAATGATTGAAGCAGTTTGATGTTTGAGAAACGTGAGAGCTTGGATAAAGTAATGTAGATCGTTCATCTACATTACTATATCCAAGCTCTCACCTTTCTCAAACATCAAATTACTTCAATCATTATTAATATACAGTGGCTTCCGCTTAGGTCGCACATATATATCGAATTTGCACCTTAGTTCACCATCTCAGTCACGGTAGCTCAATGGTTAGAGCGTCTAACCGGTCATCATCAGGTTGCGGGTTCGATCCCTGTCTGGGGAACAGAAATCATTTTCTGAGTATCGAGCTTGAAGATCGTTCATCTACATTACTATATCCAAGCTCTCACGTTTCTCAAACATCAAACTAAAACTAGTATTACATGACAGAATTTTGCTCGGTAGACTTATTTCAGTAACGGTTTCATCTTTACATAGTTTAATCAAAATACATCCATTCGAAGAAGCTCTAGGTCGAAAGTCAAGAAGTTTTCATTCTTTACCTTATTATACTACCTTATTATTATGATATCTGACGAAGGTCCTTCGATCTAAACGTTACATAACTACTCTCACATTTCGGCAGCACTCAAACCTTTCTGATTATTTCACTTCGACTTCCACACTGCCTACGCAGCACTCCATTTTTATTACTTAGGGAGCAACTTGA